>CM058232.1:17663482-18204016 GCA_030180135.1 Orychophragmus violaceus | reverse complement strand
AATAGACTTTAACAATTCTTTTTGGATATATATTTGTAATCTTAAACTATATATTCCTAAACCCTAAACCTAAACCCTAATTTATGTCTATAATATCCGTTAAAGTAAGATATGAGATTAAAGTTTGTAAAAGATTATATTTCAAAAATAATGATTCTAAACCCTAAACCTATTTATAACCCTATATAATACCTTAAACTAGAACTGAAAAAATTTGTTTGTACCCTAAATCCTAAACCCTATTTATAACCCTATATATATATATATATATAGTATATATATATATATATATACTACCTTTAAACTAAAACTGAAAAACTTGTTTATACACTAAACCCTAAACTCTTGTGTATCATTTCATTTATATAAAAATAGATTTCAAACTTTAACTTTTATTAATAACTCAAAATATCTTACACAAACATACAAAATTATAACTAATAGGTAAACAACATTATTCCATTCAGAACCAAGTTTCAGATTAAAGAGTCCGTATTCATTTGTCCAAATACTCCTTCCATCAACAACTCCAGCAAATAATAGCTTTCCAAAGACGACTCCATGTGAGAGTAAGCATCCGAAAGTACCTGCAATTGGTTGATGTCAAGATCCCTCAGAAGCATCAAGAACCAATGAACTCAATTGATCAATACCTTAGTATTGGGTGTCATAGCGTGCCTTTAGAAGCAGCCGCAGCACTGGTAGCCTTGGTTATCCTTGATGAAACTGAATGTTGAAATGATGAGAAACAAGACAATGATCCCAACGAATGTTTGCCAATCTGGTGGCTTTCCCTATAATAGAAATCAAATTAGATTGACCTTTTTCTGATCAAGTTAAGTTCCTGATAGCTTACTCCTCATTGGCAAGTGTAATGGACATGATTTCTGCACCTTCCATAACACATGTCAAAGGATTCCACATGTATCCCAAGAACATATTCCACATATTGCTACTCCTCCATAAATAATTATCTCCAAAAACTAATTGTTTCCATCTGATGAACAAATAAAAGAGAGAGAGAGAGAGCGAGAGAGAGAGAGAGAGGAAGAGAGAGAGAGAGAGAGAGAGAGAGAGATGAGGGGATGCGGAGAGAGAGAGAGAGAGAGAGAGAGAGAGAGAGAGAGAGAGAGAGAGAGAGAGAGAGAGAGAGAGAGAGAGAGAGAGAGAGAGAGAGAGAGAGAGAGAGAGAGGGAGAGAGAGAGCCTGTTTCTCCACAATGTTGTGTCCAAAAAGGGTGAGACGTTCTTCAGCAGCTTTTGTGGACAATCCATTTGTGTCGCAAAGAAGTGTCGCAATCAAAGACCTCAACCATGGGAACACTATCGTCTGAAACATCAATGATACTAGCTAGTGATTTAAAAATATTTTGAAGGTAAGAATAATTTGATTGGATCATGTTGAAGTTTCAGTACCAAATCCACAACTTCTTTCAACAGAGCTTTATCTCCCACCATCATGCTTAATGTTCTTTGGCTCCGTATTTAACATACACCAGATGAGTAAAATAGAGATCAAAATCGAAGCTTTGTGAACTAGAACTGATTGATAAAAGCTGCATAAGAATGGAGCGTTTATAAACAAAACATAATGGTACAGAAGAGTTTGCAAGTTAAAGTCAAGAGTTTTCCAAGCAAATAAAGAAATTGTCTTGTTTTACCTCATGGAAGCGACCAACTTTTCGACAGAGATGAGTAACATTGCCAAAAAAAGTGTGTACACCAGTGGAAATAACCACAGCCTCAATCTCTCCTTGTGTGCAGGTAGTACCAGAGTAGACACTATCACCAGTACTTTTGGTTACCGAAACACGCTCACCTGTTAAAGCAGACTGTAATAAACCTATAGGATCAGAAACTGATAGCTGAGAAATTTGATTAACCTCTCATATATACATCAAATATGAAGAAACAATTGATAAAAGAACAACAAAATCCCTCGTCGTATCTAAAACTCTGTCCACACTATCAACGAATATAGATTAAGCAGTTTCGAAACACAGTCATTCTTCAACATTCTAGCTACTTCCATCTCATACACAGAATACCAATAGTGGGTTTCCACTAATATTTTATCATCTAAGTTGTAAAAGAAAACACAATTTCCATGAATCTTGACAACATAGGATATCCTTACTATAACCCATGACACGATTTCAGGACCTTCAACAACATGAAAATAGTCGGGCAATCTTGCCAAGTAGGTCATGTAAAAGGATATATTGAACTGTTCCATGAAAGAAAACTTTGAGCAAATCAACAAAATCCCAATGACAACGAATAAGGTTTTTGCAGCTGAATCTAAGAATCGCCGTCATCGAGAGGAAGCCGAGAGACCTGTGAAGGCAAGTCAAAGCCATCGAGAGGTAGATATAATTTGGGGAATACAAATTACCATGGGAATACACGGAGGATAAGAACTGAATTGATGTCTTCTCGCCCATGGAAAACCTGCAACTGGGAAGAACACGAGGTAGTAGAAGAAGATGGAGATCGGCGAATGAAATTAGGATTTTGAGATCTGAGCAGCAAATGAGTATGAGAATCAGGAGAAGGAGATCAATTGGAGATCGAAGGTGAGATCGATTGAAGAACAAAAAAAAAACTGAGAAGAAGAAAGGAAAGAGACGATAGAGAGAAGAAGAATGAGTTAAGAGTATCGTATTTTTTTGGATAAATTATGATATTTTCATTGTGAAAAAAACGCTTGCACAAAAGTTTCTCTGAATATTTTTAGTTTTGGTGCCAAAACAAAAATTTCACTAAGTTTTTGGTGGATTAACTGTTACATATGAACTTTTGTCTTTCCGTTTAGTAAAATTTCGTAAAAATCCGTGCTATCGTGATCTGCTATCAATACCAATATTTTTTGTAGTGTATGAGAGGACCAAACTTGGCATTCTTTGCACAACATCTCGTTAGCCTCAAGGCAAAGCCATTTTAAGGTATAGACAAGAAGAAGAAGAAGAAGAAGAAGAAGAAGAAGAAGAAGAAGAAGAAGAAGAAGAAGAAGAAGAAGAAGAAGAAGAAGAAGAAGAAGAAGAAGAAGAAGAAGAAGAAGAAGAAGAAGAAGAAGAAGAAGAAGAAGAAGAAGAAGAAGAAGAAGAAGAAGAAGAAGAAGAAGAAGAAGAAGAAGAAGAAGAAGAAGAAGAAGAAGAAGAAGAAGAAGACAGTGGGGAGTCTTTCGATTCCTATATTTCATCTTTTCCGGATACCGCTGATAAAGTACCGATGCGTCAAGAAGTATGCTTCAATTGATAAGATCCATATGAAGAGTTTGGGTTGGCTGAAGCCTGGTTTGCAGTGGTGGTACAAAGACAGCATACGAGAGAGTACAACTCAGCTTCCATCAACAGCATTGACATCGATTGCTACACTAGCGTCTCTGAGATTTGAGCCAGACACGTGAGACATGAGAGCTGCACCACCACCTCGCGCCCGCAAAGGAGCGTCTTCCAGAGCTTCTCCTCTTCTTGATGAGTATGAGCTTATTCCTGACCTTGCTGGAGGTCCACATGCAAATCTACACTTCCTATGGATGCTCTTGAGCCGCTACATGGTTACAATGAGGATCCACACAAGAAGTATATGGTGGATACGATTAGAGAGATGTGGATTGAGATTTCTAGGGCATTGATTTGTACTTGTGTATGTCCATCTCATGGTCACAGATGTCATCGATCTCCTACACCAGATGAGGATGATGAGAGTTCTGAAGCAGAGTAGTTCTTATGTTCGTCTTGGTTACTTTCCTGAGGCTTCTTCTCTTCTTTTGTTTTTTTTGTCTTGTGTCATTTCGATGTTTTATTGAGCTTGTTTGTCAGTTACTATTGATTTTTTCATTTTGGAAATTTGATATATCTATCATGTTGCTTTTAACTTGTTTTCTGAGTGATCTAACAGTGCTAACTTTGGAAAAATTGTGTAACTAACACAATGGTTAGATCAATGGCGACTCTGCAACTCTAGTAATTTCTGCAGAGGGTGTCGATCGACACTACTTTTGTTTTGGTCAACACCACCCAAACTCTGTGGCGATTGACGCTGACCAATGCACGAAGTTGCTTCGACCTACAATGGATGTCGAACAACACCAGATGTGTGTTGGTCAATGCTACTTTCACATGCAGGTAAGGACCTCTTTTCTCTCAAGTTTCCACACACTTTTGACTTCCTTTTCACCGATTCTAGACTCTATAATATTGGAGACAGTGTTTTTTAAGTATGAGGGAGGTGTGCTTTATTGTGTTTTTTTTTCTTAGAGTCAGTCAATTTTGTTTTATTGAGTCAAACCCTTTTGTAGGAAACTATGATTTTTCGCGGAAACCACCACATTATCAGGAAGTTAAGTGACCATAGATTCAAGCTTGACAAGAATCTGAGGCTAGTAAAAAACCCCGAGACCGATCGACTTCCAGGTTTTACTCATATCCACTTGGTAGTTCACATGATCCATTACTTATTTCGCCCATAACCTGACTTAATATCACTTGTCCAGGGTCTTGGTATACATTGGATTGGATTCCTCCTTTGATCTTGAAAGACTTGTTTGTGTGAGTACGGTTTCTCTCTCTCTCTTCCCTTCAAACTTATAAAACTGAATAACATGTGGACGAGCTAGTAGCTTTGAAGTGATCACAATAGTAGAAGTTACCCCTGTTAACTTATGGGCATATATCTAAATAAGCACCCCAATAAAAAGAGAAGAGAATTTAAAAGAAAGAAAAAATAATACCCAGTGGGAAAAAATCAGTTGCTGAAGCAATAAAATATAGAGGAACATAACTAGAAGTGAGACAGTTTGTGTGCCCGGGATACTGATTGGGTAAGAGTTCATATGTCCTATGATCAATACCCGCTCGACGAGTCTTCACCATTAATTAGAGAGGACGGTATGGTGATGTTGGATTGTTTATTTGGATTATGGAGTTGTTTTTGACAATTGCTAAGTTTGGGGGAAGTACATGGTGACCTGGATTCTGCCAGGTAAGACTTTCATGTAGCATTACTAAAGGGAATGTGAGTATGGTGCTCTAGCAATGTAATGAGTTTTTGTGTTTTCAAACTTCTTTTTTCAGATTTTGGTTTTTTGTTTGCTTGAGGGTAAGAAAAAGCTAAGTTTGTGGGAGTTAATGATATGAGATGGAGGGGCGTGATGGATGATAACCGAGAAGGTGATGGACGGATGGGACGAAGCTGCTGGCCGAAGGCACTCTCAGCTTGGTCAGTGGATGATAGATGGTGATTTCGAGCTACTGATCTTATGGAACACTTAAACCAATCGAACCGGCAAGCAATAAGCGAAGATATCTAGTTCTCTAGAGGGGCAGCCACGCAATAGAGAGAGAGATCGCAAACCTTTAGGTTTTTCTTAGCTTAAAACTTACTTAAGTTTATTGAAAACAATGAGTGGCTTTAAATAGCCAAAGTAATAGGGTTACAAGTATTAAGAATGGGCCATAAAGAGGCTTGGCCGAAATCATTAAAATAGAAAGCAAGGAAGAAGGTTGGACGGGCCAGATTCTCCTTCTCTTGAAGCGGGCCTTGGTTTACCTCATTAAAAACCTTAGTGGGAAAACCCATTTGGGACAAAACCATAATTAAGGGAAAAAGAGTATAAACCAATTCCCAAGGTTATGTTGCTCATAATCCTGGTCGCCATACGTAAGTCTGAAGCCCACTAAGCCCGTGAGCTTCCAAATAAGGCAGGTCCAGCAACCTTTGGGTTTGATCTTGCATATCTTCTTGGTCCGAGCTGGTATTGGTGTGATTCCAACTCTCATGCATTCCCTGATGAATCAAGAATCCAGAACAAGTTCCTTTACTCCTTGATTCATCCTAGTTCGTTCTGAGAACTCCAAAATGTGCAAGTCGGTCTTTATCACGTTCCCTGAAAATCACCTGTCTTGAAACGGGTATAACTTCTTCATAGAAAATGGTATTGATGTGCTTCCAGTTCATGCAGATTCCTTGGTGAGTCAGATTTCCAGAACATATTGATTTGTAGCTTAAATCCTCATGGTTAGGTAGATACGCTCCAAAATATGCACCTATATCCCTGGTATGATAAAGCTGCTTCTCTCCGAAGGCATGTACCGGCTTGGTGAGCCATCCTCTAGTCTTCCGGGTCAATGATGACTTGATGTCCTTATCATACTCTCCCTCTTGAAAAGATTTCGACCTCGAAATCGTATAACCTGCACCAAGAGAAAGCAAATTAGCTTTCATGCGGTTTTGTGAGTCCATGGCCTTACCTTGATGAATCCGGGGCTCGTTGACGTAGGGGCTCTCAGGCAGTTCTCCTTTGAGAAGGTGGTTCAATATCACGCTTGTGTTCTGGATTGGGCGCCACAGACGAGCTACTGCACAATCATCTCTTTTGGTCTCGGTCTTGTAACGTCCAAGGTCGGGTGGTACTTCTTTCCGGTTCGCCTCTTTAGTTCCTGCAATAATATGGACACTTTTGGCAAGAGACAAGTGCGTTAGATGTTCTTTAGGACAGTACAAATGTTCTGAACATGTACTCCTACCAAGATCTAGTTGTGGTCTCAAATCATGTTCTGATTTCTCATTTTCTTTTAAGTTCAGTAGATCCTTTAGTACACTTGTGGAATCAGCAGATATAAATTGTTTTAAAGAAAGACTTACCTAGCTAACACTCTCAGTCTGGTTTGGGTCGGGCGGATTTTCTTTGATCTCAACCTTTGTACCTATTTTATCCCTATTACTCTTGACAAGAACCAAGTGTGTTATCGCAGTCATGGAATCATAAACATCTAAACAACTCTCAGCTTGGATCAGTTCATGGATTCGTGAGGCATCTAACTTGGTTTCAGTGTTTTTAAATTCAGAGATCACCTTAGGGTTGGCCAAGGCGTGAAGGTCTTCTTCGCTCTCTTGGATCATATTGTAATCTAGCGTGTCATCCACTTTTTCTCCTCCATCTTTACGATGTGTTTCCTTCAAGAGATATTTTCCTACACCAAGACATGAAAATTCAGGTTCAGAAAGTTTAAGAGAGTTTAGATACTTACCTTGCTCATTAGATTGGCTCTTGTTGGGTTGTTGACCCAAAACAATCTCCTTCTTTGGTGTTGGCATCCAAACTCGTGAAGATGTTCTCATCATAAGCCTCTTGGGAATGTAGCTATTGTTGTAGGACTTTTGTACAAACTCCTTGTACATATGCTGCTTTAAAACTCCCCAAGTAGTAATCGGGTTATGGTAGTAGTTGAGAGCTTCTTCTCGTATCCACCATATAGAAGCTTCTCCAACAAGTGCATTGATGGCATGATATAATCTCTTCTCCTTCGGGATTTTGTGATACCAAAACCAATCTTCCAAGCCTCTCTCCCATCTTAGATATGCCTCTGGGTTTTGTTCAAGACCTGAAAAAGAGAGGTTATGCGGCTCATAGTCTTCTCCTTCATCATGGGAATGATCCTTCGGTTTATATTTGTATTGAACTTGAATTGGTCCACCACCAAAACTAACTTTATCTTCAGGCACGTCTTCTTCTTCACTCTGCATGGTACCTAAGCCAGTAAGAACAACACTAGACAAAAATCAAGTGCCAAAGGAACTAGAAACAACAAGAGAACAAAATAAAAGGCAAATCGACAATTCACAAAAAAATTAAAAATTTGCAGAATTGGAAAAAATGCAAATAAGATATGACTTGTTTTTTTTTTAAAAATGAATGCAACAAGGACTAAATGCAAAACAAAACAAATAAAGACAAACTTTTTTTTTTGGTGCTGATTTTTGAAATTCAAATGCAAAACTATTTAGGAAACAAGAATCACTTGTCCACTTTTAAAATGATACACAAAGTAAATATGGGAACAAATTCAAAAATGCAAACAAGTTTTTTAATGATGATTTTTCTTTTATGCAGTGAATCAAATAACAAATGCAGCAAATCACAAATCTTTTTTTTCTTGGAATTTTCGTGAGCAAAAAAAAAGGATAATGGAAATAAACAACTTCTTAAGTATAAACAATGAAAAACCAAATCAAGTTAAAAAATTTTTTTTTTGTGGCTTTTCAGTTTACAGGAATAATGAAAAAGAAGCAAATCACGAACAAATCAATGGGCAGAAACAAAACAAAACAGTGACAGCTTTTTTTTTTTGGGGTTTTTTCGATTTATAAAGAAGAAATCAACAAAAGACAAACAACAAAAATGCAAAACAAAATGTAGGAAGATAAAGATTGGATGAACACAACCTGGAGGAGCTTTTAGCTCTGATACCAGATGATATGAGATGGAGGGGCGTGATGGATGATAACCGAGAAGGTGATGGACGGATGGGACGAAGCTGCTGGCCGAAGGCACTCTCAGCTTGGTCAGTGGATGATAGATGGTGATTTCGAGCTACTGATCTTATGGAACACTTAAACCAATCGAACCAGCAAGCAATAAGCGAAGAGATCTAGTTCTCTAGACGGGCAGCCACGCAATAGAGAGAGAGATCGCAAACCTTTAGGTTTTTCTTAGCTTAAAACTTACATAAGTTTATTGAAAACAATGAGTGACTTTAAATAGCCAAGGTAATAGGGTTACAAGTATTAAGAATGGGCCATAAAGAGGCTTGGCCGAAATCATTAAAATAGAAAGCAAGGAGGAATGTTGGACGAGCCAGATTCTCCTTCTCTTGAAGCAGGCCTTGGTTTACCTCATTAAAAACCTTAGTGGGAAAACCCAATTGGGATAAAACCACACTTAAGGGAAAAAGAGTATAAACCAATGCCCAAGGATATGTTGCACGTGCTCCTGGTCGCCAAACATAGTTCTGGAGTTCACTAAATCGATGAGCTTCCAAATAAGGCAGGTCCAGCAACCTTTGGGTTTGATCTTGCATATCTTCTTGGTCCGAGCTGGTATTGGTGTGATTCCAACTCTCATGCATTCCCTGATGAATCAAGAATCCAGAACAAGTTCGTTTACTCCTTTATTCATCCTGGTTCGTTCTGAGCACTCCAAAATGTACAAGTCGGTCTTTATCACGTTCTCTGAAAATCACCTGTCTTGAAACGGGTATAACTTCTTCATAGAAAATGGTATTGAGGTGCTTCCAGTTCGTGCAGATTCCTTGGTGAGTCATATTTCCAGAACATTTCGATTTGTAGCTTAAATCCTCATGGTTAGGTAGATACGCTCCAAAATGTGCACCTATATCCCTGGTATGATAAAGCTGCTTCTCTCCGAAGGCATGTACCCGCTTGGTGAGCCATCCTCTAGTCTTCCGGGTCAATGATGACTTGATGTCCTCATCAGTTAATATATCATGGTTTTATGGGTTCTTAAACCATAATATATATATATATATATATATATATATATATATATATATATATATATATATATATATAATCAAGTCTTTCAAGTCCATATCAAGTCTCTTACAGGTTTCTATACGAATAGAGTTTATTTGAAGATTTTTATGGGACATTTTGAGCATTCATGCGAGAAGAAGATTCCAGTGCTGATTTCTGGTGTTGGTGTCGATCGACAACACATTGGTGTCGATCGTAAATCTTTTCGAGACCAAGTTAAGCGCAGTTATTTCCCAAGTCTTAAATAATTTCAACTGGGCCCATATATTTCATTATTTATATTTCAACCCCAAATCGTTATTTACACTTTAATAGATTTTATTAGCCATTGTTGGAAGATTTCTTATCATACTTTGAATTTATAGTTTTGGGGCTGTTGAGGACTGATCTTGTATCTCGACAGATAGGATTTTGAACCCCAGTTTCTTTTGCTCTTTTATGTTATTGAGTTTTCTAGTCATCATGTATTTTGTTATGATTGTCATGTCTGAGTAGTTTCTCTTGTTAGATTTAGGGATTCACGTTAGATATTTCATGGAATTTAGGTTAATTGATTAGTTAGGATCATCACTCTTAGTTCATTATCTAGGTTGTCTTATTTTTAATATGAATTGGTGATTTAGATTATTTATAGTGGGTAGATTAGCGCAGTGATAGTTGGTTAATTAGCTAGAAAAGAACCTATGTAAGCAATTTAGCTTCTCGCAAAGAGATTCGGTTTAGTTAAATTGTGAACGAACGAACTTGGAATTAATGCATGTTTAGACTTTATGATGTGCAAATAGATTTTAGATTATTGGATTTAGACATAGATAATTATCGCAATGAGGGTTGGTTAATTATACTTTAGTGATTCTACTTCAATAACATTGCATATTTGAATCCTGATTTATTATTTGCTTGAATTTCTGATTTCCTGAGAACTTCCTTGAACATGATGCTTTCGTTAATTGAAACACACCTCTTTTCCGCATTTGTGTTACTCTTAAAACCATACCGCTTAGCTTCCTTCGAATCAATAAGCCTATCGAGTGAAACTAGAGTATAAGTGGATTCCACCGTTATATACTACGACTGCATTTTGTGCACTTGCAGTGTAGCTCTAGAGAAAGTAAATTTTGAGCATATCACTATACGGGGGTAGGTAAACTAGTGGACATCTCCAGACGAACTATTAACCTGAGAAAAAAGGAAGATTAGCACTATAAATACCCAAGACCCTTCGCTAACGAAGACATTCAATCCTAGAAAGAGAGAGGATGGCATTTTTCTTATGTTATTCATACCATTTGTAATCTCTTTCATAACTATCAATAAACACTTGTTCGTCCAACCTAACTTTCCGATCTATTGCCTTATCTGACGGAGGATCCCCAGATACTTTGTTCGCCAATAAAAGTCATGTTACTCTACCACTAAAGCTCTACCACTTTTTACCTCAAGTTACTCGACATATTTATTAAAATATCCTTGTGTGAAGTTACCCTTCAAAAATTGGTGACGTCTATGAAGAGGTTAGAGGATCTCTTATATACGCACATAGCAATTCGGTAATGAACCAAAGGGAACTTTTCTATACCATAAACTTCCCATCTCCGACCCCTAGGTGATATATCTTGGCTTTTCTAGGTTTTCAACCATGATATAAGTGTATATATTGAGTCATTAACCTTGTATTTCGAGTCTATCGAGTCTTCTACAGGTAAGCTTGTGTTTGGAGCAAAGCTAGGAGTTTTGGGACGTTTCTGGAGCATTTTACAGGAAGCTGAAGTTGGAGCCGTAACCACTGGTGGATGTCGACCGACACTTCTCTTAGTGTTGGTCGACATATATGTCCAACAAGAGCCATGCGGCAGTTTATTGCATCTTTGAATATTTGCAAGAAAGTCTAGAAGTTTCCCTTATTTCTAATTTTCCCAAAAACGTGTTTAGACTTTTAATAGGGTTTTGGAGAGTTGTTTTCTCCTATATTTTGTTCTTGCTTTTTTTTGGCTTGGCATTTTGGAGATTGAGAGATTTTGTCTTGGGGCTGATCCTGCTACTTGTAACCTTTGAGAGAAGGATTTCGAACCATATTCTTTATATCTATTCAGTCTTGTTTTCTATTCAAACATGTCTTGTCGTATTGATTTCATATATGAGTAGTAACCTTAGTTAGATTTAGGGATTCTCATAGGGATGTCATGCCTTGTTAGATCACTAGATAATTAGGATTCTAAATCTACCCTTTCATCACCTAGTTGAGATTAATACTGAATTCTGGATTGATCACCTAGAGTTTAGATCTTAGATAACTGATTTGGCACGAGAGTGTTAATTACAATCTGATAGAACTAGTGTGAGCAATTTGTTTAGATGCAAATAGATTTGATTTAGAGAATTGTGAACCAAAGAACTTGCTATTAATGCTTGTCTAGAACTCTAATATTGCAAAAAGATCTGGATCATTAGGTTGCGGGACATAGATAATAATTTCAGCGAGATTTGGGTGTTTAACATTTGTGATTCTAGTTCTTGAACTTGTGCTTAATCTGAATCATGATTATTGACTATCTGACATTGCATGATTTCCTGAGAACTTCCTAAGTCTAGCGTCTTTCTCCTATTGAAAACACCTTTTAAATTCATTTTCTTGTTTACTGCTTTCACCTGATTGATTTAGCTAAGTTTGAAAATATATAATTTGTCATGTGAACTTGAGTCTCTGTGGATTTGATACTCTTTGTACTACAATTGCATTTTTGTGCACTTGCAGTTCGAATAGGGATAAGATTTGACCTATCAAGTTTTTGGCGCCGTTGCCAGGGACTCTTGGAGTTCGCCGATAGATTTTGTTCTAGAATTTAGACTAAGTTGTTTTTCTTTTGTTTTGGTTACTGATTTTCTCTGTCTTGCTTGTTTTTGTTGCTGCGGGAATCGACAGACGCATTTAGTGTCGACCGACATCCATCAGTGTCGATTGACATCGAGATCGAGACCAGCTTTTGAGTTCAGTTAATGCCAAGTCGTCACACCAGAAGCAACCCGGTCGATAACCTTTTGAACCTCAGACTTAAGGAGCTTTCTAGACTTGAGAGGACCAACAGAAAAGCTCAGAAATCTTCAAGGATGATGAATCGATTGATATTGATTAGAGATGCAGAAGGTGTTCTGAGAGACCCACAAAACAATCCCTACAATGCTCAGGGACAAAGAATTGATGCTCAAGTAAATGTGATCCATGTACCTGAGCAACGGATTGTTAACCCACCTGCTAGGAGGACACAGCTGACTACAACAGGCCTGACGAGTTCTACGCCAACAGGTCTGCGATTGTACCTCCTGCTTTTGAGAGGAATGAGTTTTAGTTGAAGAATTCCTACTACACACTTGTGGGACAGCACTTGTTTCATTGACACCCACATGAGCATCATATGGACCACATAGAAGACTTTGAGTCTCTAGTGACTGGGATGAAGCATAATGGAGTAAGATATGACTACCTAAACTGTAAGCTTTTTCCTCACTCTCTTGGAGGAGAAGCTGCTAACTGGCTGAAGCAGATTCCACCTGGGACTCTGACTACTTAGAATGCAGTGAAAGAGAAGTTTTTTCGACACTTCTATGATGATGCTCGATCTGATCAGCTTAGACAGGATCTCTTTACCTTCAAGCAAGGATCTACAGAGCCTTTTAAGGCAGCATGGGTGAGATTTAAGAGGTACCAGAGAGATTGTCCTCATCATGGTTTCTCTGAGGTACAGTTGTTGGGTATCTTCTTTAGAGGAGTTGATTTGTGGTATTAAATAACCTTAGATGCTGCAAGCAATGGAAACTTCTACACTAAATCTCCAGAAGAAGCTAAGGAGCTTATTGAGAACTTGGTGACTAGAAATAATGTCAAGAATGCTGATACTGAGAGGTTGAATTATGGTGGTAAAGCTGACAATTCCCAGATAGCTGAGATGAACAAGAAGATAGACACTGTTCACAGCTTGCTGGTTGGGAAGAAGGCTTTCCATTTTGCTCAAGAGACCAAAGTGATTGAGAATGAGGAAGGATGTGAAGAAGAGGATATGAACTACATTGGTGGATCTGGATTTCATGGAAACAGGTTTGGAAATCAGCAAGGTAAAAAGTTCTACAATGCTAACGTTGGTTATGGTCAGAAGAGTGCTTTCACAAGCAATCAAAACTCTTCTGGATATGGTCAGAATTCTGCTTTCCAGAAACCTTTTCTGCAGAACAACTTCTATCAGAGGACCTATGGAGCTTCTTCTTATCAGACACCTTATGTTGCTAATTCTCATGAGAGTAAGCTGGAAGCTATGATGGAGCAGATACTTGAGGGGCAGACAAATACTATTGTGGACTTCAACAAGAAGATGGATGCCATCTACATTGACCTGAATGGGAAGTTTGAGTCTTGAGCACACATATGAAGCAATTGGATACTCAAGTTGCTCAAACTGCTGGAGATATCAAGAGACAAGATGGATTCCTTCCTGGACGGACATATACCAATCCGAAGCACCAATGCAATGCCATAACACTGAGAAGTGGGACAGAGCTGCAAATTGTCCCCAAAAGGTGGTTGAGTGCTAAGGAACTCATGGAATTAGAAGAATTAGAGGAAGAAGAGGCTGAAGTCGAGAGGCTAGTGTCGACCGACACTACCATTGGATGTTGATCGAAAGAAAAATCTTCGAGTCCTCGTGACGAATAGAAATCGACCGAGATTGATTACGCAGTCGAGTTGAAAGGGAGATCGACACCCACCCAACTTCGATCGACACCAATCATGTACAAGGTCTGATGCTGAGATTAAGACCCCTATTGCTGATGGGAAGGTGTATAAACCCAAGGTACCTTTCCCGAGGAACCCGAAGCAGTCCAAATTTGATAGATTCAAGGCTAAGTACACTGCTATGTTGAGCAAGCTCATTCTTCCAATGCCATTATTGGATGCTATCAACAACAACCCAGTGATGAAGAGGTGTTTAAAAAAGATGCTGACATCGGACATGGAGATGAAGAGTGTGTGATGATGATTACTGAAGTCTGTAGTGTTGTCATCCAGAATAGAGTCCCACAGAAGCAGAAGGATCCAAGAAGATTTGTCTTAGATTGCACCATTTTCAGAGACAGATTTGAGAGATCGTTGTGTGATCTAGGATCGAGTGTCAACTTGATGCCATACTCGGTTGCTAAGCAGATGGGAATGACAGATTTCACACCTACTAGGATCTCTTTAATCCTAGATGATCGCTCTATGAGGATTCCTGAAGGCTTTTTGGAAGATGTGCTGGTGAAGATTGGTGAATGTGTAATTCCCACAGATTTTATAGTCTTATAGTACAATGAAGAGCCTAAGGATCCTCTTATCTTGGGCAGGCCATTCCTTGCTCAGCTGGTGCAATCATTGATGTCAAGCGAGGAAAGATTGGACTGAATGTGGGTGATTCGGTGATGGATTTCGACATGAACAAGCTGATGAGACACCCTACGATCGATGGGTAGACCTTCTATGTGAATACATTGGAAAATTTGGCTGCAGAATTTTTCCATCAGATTCATCCTACTGATCCTTTAGAGAGAGCTTTGATCAATGTTGAGCAGGATTTAGAGCTGGAGGATGATGCTACTGCTGGGTATTTGAGACTGATGGATGCTAGTGAGCATGTGATGCAATCGGTCCCTCAAAAGGAGCTGGTTGGTACTTCGGAGAAAGCTGCCACACTTGGATATTGGAGCGAGGAAAAGGCTCCAAAGATTGAGCTGAAGCAGCTGCCTGCAGGCCTCAAATATGCATTTCTGGGTCAGAATTCTACTTATCCTTTTATTGTTAATTCTCATTTGAATAACGCAAAACTCACTTTGTTGTTAGGCAAGCTGCGCAAGCATCGCAAAGCTCTTGGCTATTCTCTTGATGATATTTCAGGTATCTCTCTAGACTTGTGCATGCATAGGATACACCTTGAGGATGAGAGCATGTCGTCAATTGAGTATCATAGGCGTTTGAATCCTAACCTGAAAGAGGTTGTGAAGAAGGAAATCATGAAGCTATTGCAAGCTGGGATTATTTATCCAATTTCAGACAGTGCTTGGGTCAGCCCAGTTCATGTGGTTCCTAAGAAAGGAGGAGTCACAGTGGTGAAGAATGACAAGAATAAGCTGATCCCTACATGGACAATCAATGGTCACAGGATGTGCATAGACTACAGGAAGTTGAATACAACTACCAGGAAAGACCACTTCCCACTACCTTTCATTGATCAGATGTTGGAGAGGTTAACAAATCATCCATACTACTGCTTTTTGGGTAGTTATTCTGGTTTCTTTCAGATACCTATTCACCCAGAGGATCAGGAGAAGACCACGTTTACTTGTTCTTATGGCACCTTTGCATACCGCAGAATGCCATTTGGACTGTTAACGCTCCTGCGACATTTTAGAGATGATGTCTATCTTCACATACATGATAGAGGACTTTATGGAGGTCTTCATGGATGATTTCTCTGTCTATGGACCATCTTACCATGCTTGTCTAGATAATCTGTGTAAGGTGCTGGCTAGATGTGAGGAGAAGCACCTGGTTTTGAACTAGGAGAAGTGTCATTTCATGGTCATGAATGGCATTGTACTTGGACATAGAGTATCTGAGGTAGGGATTGAGGTTGATCGAGTAAAGATTGAAGTAATGACGGGATTGTAGGATCCGGATTCTGTTAAAGGAGTAAGGGGTTTTCTTGGTCATTCTGGATTTTACAGGAGATTCATTAAGAATTTCAGCAAGATAGCTAGGCCACTCACTGCACTTCTCTGCAAAGATATGAAGTTTGAGTTCACAGATGAGTGTCATTCTGCATTCCAGGAGCTGAAACAAGCTTTGATTTCTGCTCCGATTGTGCAACCTCCTAACTTGGATCTGCCTTTTGAGTTAATGTGTGATGCTAGTGACTATGCACTAGGAGTTGTACTTGGTCAGAAGAAGGACAAGAAGCTTCACGCTATCTACTATGTAAGTAGGACTCTTGATGATGCGCAGAGGAACTATGCAACAACTTAGAAGGAGCTGCTAGCTGTTGTTTTTGCCTTTGAGAAGTTTCGTCAGTACCTGATTGGATCCAAGGTAGTAGTACACAATGACCATTCTGCACTCAAGTACTTGATGCAGAAGAAGGATGCTAAGACAAGGTTGTTTAGATGGATCTTGCTACTTCAGGAATTTGACATGGAGGTGAGAGACAAGAAGGGAGTGGAAAATGGTGTTGCTAATCATCTGTCACGGATCAGGATCGATGAGGATGTTCCTATAGATGAGTTTCTGCTGGAAGAGAACATCTATAAGGTTGAGACAAGCTTTCTGACAGATTGTACAACTTCTCAGCATTCTGCACGAGTTACAGCACATGTGTCGGTCGACACTCTGTCAACGTCGAGCGACATTAGATTCAAAAACACGGACGTTAAGTGAGCCGGACCGGCATCGATTGGCTGATTAATCGATGTCGATCGACACCAACCTTATTGTCGGTCAACGTCAGTCGCGGATACAGGACAGCACTTCTGATGATCAAGCTGTCATGCTCATAGCTGCGATTTCCCAAGTTTCTCTCTCCACCAGACCTTGGTACGCCGATATAGCCAATTACCTTGCTGCAGAGGACGAGCCTGAGGTGTTTAAAGGCTATGCTAAGAAGAAATTCCTTAGGGAAATCAGGCGCTATTATTGGGATGAGCCATATTTGTACAAGCACTGCTCTGACGGTATCTACAGACGTTGCATCGCAGAGTCTGAAGTTGATGAGGTGCTATATCACTGCCATGGTTCTGAGTATGTTGGACACTTCGCCACTTTAAAGACAGAGTCTAAGGTTCTACAAGCAGGCTTCTAGCGGCCTACGATGTTTAAGGATGCTCAGTTGTTTGTCTCGTAGTGTAATGTGTGTTAGAGGAGGGGGAAGATAAGTAAGAGACATGAGATGCCACAAAACTTCATCCTGGAGGTTGAAGTCTTTGACTGCTGGAGCATCGATTTCATGGGACCGTTTCCATCTTCTTATGGGAACAAGTATATATTGGTTGTTGTGGACTATGTATCTAAGTGGGTTGAAGCCATTTCAAGTCCGACCAACAACTCTTCAGTAGTTCTTAATCTGTTTAAGACTATCATCTTCTCCAGATTTGGAGTGCCTAGGATTGTGATAAGTGATGACGGTTCTCACTTTATCAACAAGGTTTTCTAGAAGCTGTTCAAGAATCATGGTGTAAACCATCGTGTGGCTACTCCATATCACCCTCAGACTAGTAGAGAGGTTGAGGTTTCGAACCGACAAATCAAGGAGATTCTGGAGAAGATAGTGGGAAAGACTAGGAAGGATTGTTCTGCTAAGCTAAATGATGCGTTATAGGCCTACAGGACTGCGTTTAAGACGCCACTTGGAACTACACCGTTTCATCTCCTTTGTGGGAAAGCTTGTCACCTTCCAGTTGAGCTAGAGCACAAGGCTACATGGGCTGTCAAACAGATGAACTTCGATCTCAAATCTGCAGCAGAGAGGCGCCTGATACAGCTTAATGAGTTGGATGAAATTCGCCACCATGCTTATGAGAACTCAAAGTTGTACAAGGAGCGTACAAAGGCATATCATGATAAGAAGATCATCTCGCGCAACTTCGAGCCCAATGACCAGGTACTTCTCTATAACTCTCGCTTACAATTGTTTCTTGGCAAGATGCGTTCTCGTTGGTCAGGTCCCTTCACAGTCAATGAAGTTAGACCACACAGAGATATTGTCTTGATGAATTCCAAAGGCGGGGAGTTCACAGTCAACGGGCAAATGGTGAAACACTATTGGGCAAATGCCAAGATCCCAGAAGGCGACATTGTCCATCTGGATGATCCACCCACTGCCTAGTCGCAGTACAGTCAAGCTATTGACGTTAAACGAGCGCTGAGTGGGAGGCAACCCACTGGTAAGTCGTGAATATTAGGACCTTTTCTCTTTTGTTTTCTTTTTCTCTTTGTGTCTTGAGTCATTTTTATGTCTTCTTTTGAGTCAGTCTGTGGTAACTAGGATTTTGCAATCCGTTGAGGTACCAATTCCTCAAGCTTATCGATGTAGCTTTGAGGTATCGAACCTTTTTGGGACGGATAAGACCAATAAGCAAGTACTAAACCTCCAGAGTCAAATCAAACAATTTAGTTTTGTTTCTAACAATCCTAACAATAAACAATTCAAAAAGAAGTAAACAAGAAGCAAATAAACAAGTGGATTCTTAACAATCAATGACAAGGATAAGGCCTAAAGGTTAAGGTCAACGGATAGGTGACTCGGGATGATCAAGGACCCTAATTCAAACTTCATGGAAGCTAACCTCCTAGCATGGAACACAACAAGTTGATTAATTTAATCTCTTAATACTAATCTCTTTACTTAATCCTAATCCAAGAACAAATTCTCATTTGTGAATTAAAATCAAGCAAGAAATCAAACAAGTTCCAAACATCCAACAATCACTCTAAACATACATTTTCATGTGCTAGAATGTGAAAGTTCTATCAAAGCTAGAAATTGGAATTTCATCGAACACATGGTGGGCAAGAAATCCTAAACATCATAATCAACGTGATCAAGGCTAATTAGGCACTAAACACACTTTGATAGACGAGATTTAAAGACAACAAACATTAGAAATTCATTGATCACCCCTAATCAACCTAATCCTACCTAACCCATAAGCCCTATGAAGAACTACTCACTAATCATCATGTGAACAACAAAATTCATAGAAACAATGTTGATCATAGGAGACTAGAGATAGATTGAAAGATTTGATGAAGGAATCACAAAAGAAGTACTAGATTAATCAAAGAAATCCAAACTTGTTCTTACAAAGTGTTTAGAACATAAAATAAAGCTTAAGATGCAATAAAAAAATAGGTTTTTGGCTTAAATAGTCAATAGGGTGCGAGCCGGGTCAACCCGGAACAAACCGGGTGTTGACCCGGATCCAAGGCAATTTCTGGGACGCGTATCGGCCTGGCCACCCGATACGCAACTCGGTATGAACTCTCGGATTTTTTCTGGGAAGGGTCGTATCGGCCTGGCCACCCGATACGCCACCCGATATGGATGCACAAAATTTAATCCGAGAGGCTGTATCGGGTTGCCAGGTCGATATGCAACCCGATATGCAGACTGTGTTGAGATGCATCCAGTAAATCAGGCATAACTCTTTACATATAGCTCCGAATGACTTCACAAACACCTCCATTAGAAAGCTAACTCAATTTCCCATGATTTGTATTTAGAATCCCAGAGCTAAAAGTCAACGTAATATCTTCATATGACTCAATATTTCAAGCTCATCGGTTTGGTCCTTCATCACCATTTCACTTGCAATCACTCCTTTGGCCTCCAAACTCTTCCAAACATCCTTAGAAACTCCAAGAACCTACAAAACATAAGAAACACTCCAAATGCAAGCCTAGAATACCTAAACCTAGCTCTAGATGATCCTATACTCTAAACACACCAATGACCAAAGAAATGAAGCTAAAGGAAACTAAAAAGAAGTAAAACATGATCCTAACAATAGCCTAAATGCATGAAACTACAAGTATATCAACTCTCCCAAACTTAAACCTTGCTTTTCCACAAGCAAGCATAAGACTATCAAAGCAATTTGGGAGAAAGGTTTGAAGGCGGGAGCTCATATCCAAAGACAAAACTGAGATCAACAAGTTCCAATTCGAGTCAACGTCACCAAGATGCAACCAAGTTAGGCTTACTCCAAAAATTTAGCCATGCTCATCAAGACAAAACTCTTAGCTCAATTCTCAACCTAGACAAGCATTCCTATCAACTAGCTCTTTAACATTCATTAGGTTTTCAAGTGGATCTTACTCAATGCAAGGTGATCAAACTCATTTGGCAAAGGGACAAGGTTTTGAGATTAAAGTGATCTCAATCAAAAGAGGGGTTTATTCCAAAAGCATGAAGGTTCTCTCATAAAGAAGTGAATGAGCTATAGTAAAATGCTAAGAGTTAGAGGCAATTGGTGCATACTAGGTTGATTTCCATCTACCCATGCCCCAATTACTTCTTCTCCTAATCTAGCCCACCTAAATGGATACTACCCTTGACCAAGGCTATTTTTGCCTCATCCCCTTTTCTCAATCAGACACTTTCCAATCAAACTCCCCAAGGATCAATAAAGACTTTTCAAAACAGTGGCAAATCTTTTCTTTTTAACTTAGCTCAAATCTTTCTTTAGCAATGGTCTCTTTTCTTTCTTTAAGGTGAGCCTTTGACTTCTTTTCATTTCAAAATATGAGACACTTTTTCTTTTCTTTAAACACATAAGAGCTTTTCTTCTTTTAAAACACTTTGCCAACAAACATAAGATCCCAACCAAAATCCCTTTCTTTCTTCCTTTTCTTTACTCTCTTCTTCCATTCCCAATTCCTCCCCCAAACTTGGATTCTAGCCCATTGCAAAGCTAAAGATGATGAGCGTGCACTATATGGAAATTTTCCCTAGTCGCCTCATACTCAACACTTTTTACCTAGCTCATTCAAGAAAATAGGCCTACCTCTCAACAAGAGTGTTTATGGTTTGAAAGAAGGGTGACGAAAGGTATGGAGTCTATTCAAGCAGGCGAGAGTGGTAAAAGGGATAAGAATGCTTGAATATTTTCAGAGTATCCATGAGTTTAGCACACAAATCAAGAGTAAGATAATTAGATGTCATCATTAAAGTTCTCATTTAGGTAGAGCTAGTGTCAATTCAAAGCCTATTTCAGTTTCAAATCAAGTTTCAAAGCAAGCAATCCTAGCATGGTTCGTCTTAACTTGATAGCCTTTCTTGAATTGCAATCTTAGGACAATCAACTAGCTCAAACAACTAGCATAAAGAACACGTCATCACTCAATCAGTCTTACAAGGAATTTCAATCATTGCTCCCTATGCATGCGTCCTATATGATTCAACTAGACTCAATCCTATGATGCAAGTGCAACTACATGCTTTCTTTTTGAAATTTTTTGAAATTTTTTTCAATTTTTTTGGTTTTTTCTATGCCATAAATGAAATGCATGAGACTCAAAGTGAGGAAATCGAAAATAGGAACAAAGAAAACATGGTTAGCAACTAGCCTCTCCCCCAAACTTAGTTCACACCGTCTCGGTGGGAAAGTAAGCTCGAGAGAGAGACTCAACAAAAGGAGAAAAAGAAAGAAACGAAGCTAAAATGCAAGTATGTACAAGTTGGAGTGTTACCTGGTCCAAGAGAAGGCGTATCGGTCGAGTGAACCTGGGCAGTGAGAGCGTATCGGCCTGGCCAACCGATACGCCAGCCGATATGATGTCTCGGATTATTTCTGGGAGGTACGTATCGGCCTGGCCAGCCGATATCGTGGCCGATACTGCTTCACTGTTTTCCTTTCGACCACTTTGTCTAAGATGTTTCGGCCCTTTCTTAACGCCAATGAGTCCATAGCTTCACCTATCAACCAAAACCTGATAAAAACTCAAATAAAAACGTCAAAGATGACTAGCAAAAGATCAATATGTACAAGGATAAACATGGGAATGTCTCCCAAGTGCGCTTTTGTTTAAAGTCGTTAAGCTCGACTTTCGCAAACCGAGATTTAGGCGGTTGAAGAGTGTGGCCTGCCCTCGAGAGTGATGGCTAGGACCTGAGAAGTCAGCTCATTGAGATTGACTGAGTCGCCTTGGAACCTTGGACTGATCGAAGCCTTTACAACCTTTGGAGACATCTTTGTCACCATATCCACAGCCTTCTCTTTGGGAGCTTTTTCCTCATCGATGCTCAGCTTCTTCGAAGAGATGGATCCAACAAACTCAGTCCTTATGGTCATGGGAGGAGTTCCAATAGCTCTATCCACTCCCTTATTTTGAGCACGTCCCATGTGCTCACTCAGTGATCCATAAGAAATGTGTTTAGGCCAAACTTCCTTGCCAACATTGGCAAATAGCCTTGCTTCCTCTAGCACATCATCTTCATTGGGAGAGAGGATGACACCAAAAGTGTGAAGAGATGTGCTTCTTAGAGGATAGGAAGCTTTGGTATCAACATTATTCAGCACAGCACGTTTATTTTTGAAGTCCAGACAAGCTCCAGTGATGTTGAGGAAAGAGGTACCAAGTAAGAGAGGTAGTTGGGTACTCTTCTTCATCTTCATGACAATAAAGTCAGTTGGGATAGTGCACTCACCAATCTTCAGTGGATAGTCCTTGATCATTCCCATTGGAGTTTTTGAGTAAGAGTCTCCAAATGTAATAGAAGATGGGTACCTTTCCATGCTCTTAATCCCAAGAGATTCCACCATGTCAAGAGATATCACACTCACAGTAGAGCCGGAATCACACAATGCATCATTAATATTCAAGTCTCCCAAAGTACAACTGATTGTGAATTTACCCGGATTGCCAAGCTTCGGGAGCACCTTTGGTGTGACTTGGACAGTAGGCACAATATCTTCAGCAAAAATATCAGTAGCACTCAACACCTTAGCTGGTTCAACATAGGAAGGCTTAACTACAGTGGCCTTCATCTCCTTGAGAGGAACAGGTGCAGCAGGAGGGAGTTCATAACCATAGAGAAGTGCTTCTATCTCATCAACCTCTCGCTCATAGTCTGATTTCTCATGATCAACAGTAGAGAAGATTGCATTGCAGTAGTCTTTTGGGTTCTTCTCCGGGTTTCCGGGCAAGGTACCGGTAGGTCTAGAAGTGGAAGAGTGCCTGTTCTCAACATTGATCAAGCGAGAAGTCAAATGTTGCAGCTCATTCTTTAGGTTCTTCACTTCCAATGCCGAACTTGCTTGTCCTTGGATGAGTTGTTGCATCATTCCCTTTAACTCATTACCCAAACCCGAAGAGGAAGAAGCTTGTGGCTGTTGTTGTCCAAAACCGGGTGGAGGGTATTGTTGCTTGGGGACATAGCCTTGTTGTCCCTGAGGTTGAGGCTGAGAGACAAACCCTTGTTGGTTGGTGTAGGAGACAAAAGGCTTTTGTTGTGGAGCTTGTCCTTGAGATGGAGCTTGAGGATAGACTTGGTCTTGAGGATTGGCTACATTGGGGTTGCGGTATGAGAAGTTTGGGTGGTTTCTATAGTTTTGGTTGAAGCCCTTGTTGAAACCACCTTGTCCCGCAATGAAGTTAATCTCCTCTTGTGTCATATCCTCATCCACACTATAGAGGAGTGGCTGAGAATCCTCATAGTTGCCCACAAAGCTGATGTGCTTTTGGCTAGAGGAGATCATCTTGTCCATCTTCTCATTCAAAGCTTTGATTTCCTTCTCATACTTCTCATCTGAAGAAGATGATCCTCTATTAGTCCTCTCATAATCCTCATTGTAGTTACCATCGCTTGTTGCAAGGTTTTCAATCAACTCCATAGCTGCATCTACTCCCTTGCCTAGGAAGTGTCCATTGCTAGAAGAGTCTAGCATCGCCCTCATTCTTGGAAGAACTCCGCGATAGAGGTTACTGAGTAGTGTCTCCTTAGTGAAACCGTGGTGGGGGCACTGAGTAGTTAGCCTATTGAACCTCTCCCAAGCTTCAGCAAAGCTCTCATTGTTGCGTTGTACAAACCCGGATAGCTCACTGCAAAAACGGGCAGTCCTAGTAGCTGAGAAGAACTTCTTCAAGAAAGCCTTCTTGAGGTCTCCCCAAGTGGTGATGGTTCCCGGAGGGATGGTACTTTCTCAATCCTTAGCTCTATCCGCCAATGAGAATAAGAAGAGACGCATCTTCAAACCATCATCAGTCACACCATTAAGCCTTGTAGTAGCACAAATCTTGTCAAATGTGTTCAAGTGCTGCAATGGATCCTCAGATGCAAGCCCATGGAACTGGTTGTTTTGCACCATGTTCATCACCATAGCCCGGATCTCAAAGTTGTTATTTTTGACTGGTAGTGGAATGATTCCTTGCCGGTTTGCATTTGTATCCGGTGCATCTCCATCACAAATGGCCCTAGCTGGCCTTTGTTGCTCTTGCTGCTGCTGTTGATCCTGATGGTTATCCATAACTGGCTGCTCAACACTCTCAAAGTCTTGTAGATCTTCAACAGTTGGTTCCAACTCAAGTCTCTCTTCGTGAACAGCTCTTTCTTGTGCACGCCGTTCCTTTGCTAATCTCCTCTCGTGTGCTTTGATGTCCTCAACTCTTGCAACTAATTTTGTAGTCCCTTTGCTGCGCAAGTTCATACACCTAACATCAAAAAGAGAGAAAGTAGCAAATTAGTAACAAAAACTTGAACTAAAAAGGAATAGAAAATGAATTGATATATCCAGAATCCCAAAATGGCAACGGCGCCAAATTGGTAACTAGGATTTTGCAATCCGTTGAGGTACCAATTCCTCAAGCTTATCGATGTAGCTTTGAGGTATCGAACCTTTTTGGGACGGATAAGACCAATAAGCAAGTACTAAACCTCCAGAGTCAAATCAAACAATTTAGTTTTGTTTCTAACAATCCTAACAATAAACAATTCAAAAAGAAGTAAATGAGAAGCAAATAAACAAGTGGATTCTTAACAATCAATGACAAGGATAAGGCCTAAAGGTTAAGGTCAACGGATAGGTGACTCGGGATGATCAAGGATCCTAATTCAAACTTCATGGAAGCTAACCTCCTAGCATGGAACACAACAAGTTGATTAGTTTAATCTCTTAATACTAATCTCTTTACTTAATCCTAATCCAAGAACAAATTCTCATTTGTGAATTAAAATCAAGCAAGCAATCAAACAAATTCCAAACATCCAACAATCACTCTAAACATACATTTTCATGTGCTAGAATGTGAAAGTTCTATCAAAGCTAGAAACTGGAATTTTATCGAACACATGGTGGGCAAGAAATCCTAAACATCATAATCAACGTGATCAAGGCTAATTAGGCACTAAACACACTTTGATAGACGAGATTTAAAGACAACAAACATTAGAAATTCATTGATCATCCCTAATCAACCTAATCCTACCTAACCCATAAGCCCTATGAAGAACTACTCACTAATCATCATGTGAACAACAAAATTCATAGAAACAATGTTGATCATAGGAGACTAGAGATAGATTGAAAGATTTGATGAAGGAATCACAAAAGAAGTACTAGATTAATCAAAGAAATCCAAACTTGTTCTTACAAAGTGTTAAGAACATAAAATAAAGCTTAAGATGCAATAAAAATAGGTTTTTGGCTTAAATAGTCAATAGGGTGCGAGCCGGGTCAACCCGGAACAAACCGGGTGTTGACCCGGATCCAAGGCAATTTCTGGGACGCGTATCGGCCTGGCCACCCGATACGCAACTCGGTATGAACTCTCGGATTTTTTCTGGGAAGGGTCGTATCGGCCTGGCCACCCGATACGCCACCCGATATGGATGCACAAAATTTAATCCGAGAGGCTGTATCGGGTTGCCAGGTCGATATGCAACCCGATATGCAGACTGTGTTGAGATGCATCCAGTAAATCAGGCATAACTCTTTACATATAGCTCCGAATGACTTCACACCACCTCCATTAGAAATCTAACTCAATTTCCCATGATTTGTATTTAGAATCCCAGAGCTAAAAGTCAACGTAATATCTTCATATGACTCAATCTTTCAAGCTCATCGGTTTGGTCCTTCATCACCATTTCACTTGCAATCACTCCTTTGGCCTCCAAACTCTTCCAAACATCCTTAGGAACTCCAAGAACCTACAAAACATAAGAAACACTCCAAATGCAAGCCTATAATACCCAAAACCTAGCTCTAGATGATCCTATACTCTAAACACACCAATGACCAAAGAAATGAAGCTAAAGGAAACTAAAAAGAAGTAAAACATGATCCTAACAATAGCCTAAATGCATGAAAATACAAGTATATCAGTCTGTTAGTCCAATCTGTCTGAAACTTGGATGATTTGAGTTTATGCATGCTAATGTTGCTTCTGACACGAATTTTGAGTGATCTAACGCAGTAAACATGTGATATTTTGAGTGCCAGACAGTCTAACCCGACCATGACACTTAGAACTGTCATGCACATGATCATACGAGCCTAATGTTCAGGTACGAGATTTTGACTCAATTTTCCTATGTTCCAGATTTATTTTTACCGAACCCAAGCTGCGATTTCACTGAGGATAGTACAGTTTAAGTGTGGGGGAGGTGGTTACTGACGACGTTTTCTATTTTCTTAGTGTCAGTCCTTTATTTTCTTTTGTTTTCAAATCTGTTTTATTGAGTCAAAATCAGTATGAAACTATGATTTTTCGAAGAAATTTTTCGCTGAAACAGGAACTAGTGACCATTTGACAGACCTGCAGAAGCTATATGACTGTTAGAAAACCACACACTGATCAGCCTACCAAGGACACCCATATCTTATCAGGTATTCAGAGGATCCACTATTAACTTCACCTCTAAACTTGACTACATTTTCTCACTTAGGGGCTTGGTATCTCTGGATCGGATTCCTCTGATGTGCTTGACACAGCCTATAATCATGTCTGAGTATGGTTCCATATTTTCCCCTCCCTTGAAAGTAAGAAACAAAATAGAGATATAAACTGCGGATAAGCTAGTAGCTTCGAAGTGGTCACGGAGTGGTAGAGACCCCTATTACCTCATGTGCATCCATGGAAACATGTCCAAAGTTACACCCCGAATAAAAAGGAAAGAGCACTGATAAAAAAATGATATCCAGTGGGGAAAATCAGTTGCTAAGGGAGAAAGGGAAAAGAAAGGAACCAAAAAACGATAGTTTGGTGGTCCAATACTGACTGAGTTGAGTCCATGTGTCCTCTGATCGATACTCCCTTTATGAGACTGCACTGAGTTATATATATAGGTTTGAGTGGTGAACTTGAATGTCTTGACTTGATTGTGGAGTTTACTTGGGACAGTTTCTAAGTGTGGGGGAAGTACATTGTGGTCTTGATCTCTGCAGGAATGTTTTCATGTGTGTTACAAAGTGAATGTGAATGCGATGTTCCTAAGACGAAATGAGTTTATGAGTTTTCAAACCTCTTTTCTATACTTAAGTTCTTTATTTGCTTGAGGGCAAGCAAGAGCTAAGTGTGGGGGTTGATATATAATGGTTTTTTCAACCATGATATAAGTGTATATATTGAGTCTTTAACCTTGTATTTCGAGTCTATCGAGTCTTCTACAGGTAAGCTTGCGTTTGGAGCAAAGCTAGGAGTTTTTGGACGTTTCTTGGAGCATTATACAGGAAGCTGAAGTTGGAGTCGTAACCACGGGTGGATGTCGACTGACACTGCTCTTAGTGTCGGTCGACACTAATGTCCAACAAGAGCCATGCGCCAGCTTATTGCATCTTTTGAACAATTGCAAGAAATTCCAGAAGTTTCCTTTATTTCTAATTTACTCCAAAACGTGTTTAGACTTTTAAAAGGGTTTTGGAGAGTTGTTTTCTCCTATCTTTTGTTCTTGCTTTATTTTGGCTTTGCATTTTGGAGATCGAGAGATTTTGGCTTGGGGCTGATCCTGCTACTTGTAACCTTTGAGAGAAGGATTTTGAACCCCATTCTTTATATCTATTCAGTCTTGTTTTCTGTTCAAACATGTCTTGTCATATTGGTCTCATGTCTGAGTAGTAACCTTAGTTAGATTTAGGGATTCTCATAGGGATTTCATGCCTTGTTAGATCACTAGATAATTAGGATTCTAAATCTATCCTTTCATCACCTAGTTGAGATTAATACTGAATTCTGGATTGATCATCTAGAGTTGAGATCTTAGATAACTAATTTGGCACGAGAGTGTTAATTACAATCTGACATAACAAGTGTGACCAATTTGATTAGATGCAAAGATATTTGATCTAGAGAATTGTGAACCGAAGAACTTACTATTAATGCTTGTCTAGAACTCTAAGATTGCAAAGAGATTTGGATCATTAAGTTGCTAGACATAGATAATAATCGCAGCGAGAGTTGGGTTATTAACATTTGCGATTCAAGTTCCTGAACCTGTGCTTAATCTGAATCATGAGTATTGGCTGTCTGACAT
Source organism: Orychophragmus violaceus (assembly GCA_030180135.1). Lineage (NCBI taxonomy): Eukaryota > Viridiplantae > Streptophyta > Magnoliopsida > Brassicales > Brassicaceae > Orychophragmus > Orychophragmus violaceus. The sequence goes on along the minus strand of CM058232.1, from coordinate 18,175,632 downwards.
TGCATGATTTCCTGAGAACTTCCTAAGTCTAGCATCTTTCTCCTATTTAGAACATCTTTTAAATTCATTTGCTTGTTTACTGCTTTCACCTGATTGATTTAGCTAAGTTTGAAAATATATAATTTGTCGTGTGAACTTGAGTCTCTGTGGATTCGATACCCTTTGTACTACAGTTGCATTTCCGTGCACTTGCAGTTAGAATAGGGATAAGATTTGACATATCACTAGGTTACCCTAATCGTCTCCGAAAATGGCTAAACCGCCTGACTCAAGAACCTTAGCAGCAAAACCAATCCGCATTATGCACACACATATGGAGTTCGCTGTAAAAACCAAGACGAAAGGATCCTAGAGAACGATCGAGTTTCCCGCAACAAATACGGCTGAACAAATCCCAGAATATAAGCTTGAAGACCATATATTCTAAAATCGGCCGAGTGATAGGTTCTAAGTTTTACCCTATTCTAAACTGCAAGTGCACAGTATCGTCAAAGTAGTATATAGGGTTATCGAATCCACAGGGACACTAGGTCTCAATAGATCAGAACAGTAGAGATTAATACTAGAAATAAGCAGATGGTGAAGTAAATAAATTGCGAAGCAAGAAAGTAAACAGTAGCAAGTTGGTTGTGAAAGCAATAAACTAAAAGCGTCAAGCCTAGGGTATTCTCAGGAAATCAGACAAGCAGACAAGTTAATCAGTCAGGATCAAATTAAACTCAGTTCTAGAACTCAAATCACGGAAATAGAATTAACCAAATCTCTTTGCGAAAACTCTCTAAGTCTAAGTGCAGTAACCCAAATCTCTTTGCAATTACTAACAGATTAAACTAGCATTAAGTTCAAGTTCGATATGTTCACAATTAAACTAAACCAAATCTCTTTGCGAATAATTTAATTGCTCAACCTAAATAGTTCAGATTCTAAAACACACTCTCGTGTCGAATTTAGCAACCTAAGATCTAGATTCTAATTGATCAGGTTAGAACTAGCATTAAGCACAATTTAGCTTGAAGAACATTCTAATCATATGAATCCTTAACTGAATTAAACAAGTCTAGCGAGTCATCAAACCCTAATGAGAAACCCTAAACTTAACTATGGATCTACTCAGACATGATTGATGAAAACATAATCATAGAAATAATAGATTGCATATAAGAGAATAAAATATCAAAGGGGTTCGAAATCTTCTCCAAAATAAGTGAATACAGGAAATAGATCAGCCCCAAAAGCTCTAAAAATCTCTTAGCTCTAAGTATGAAAGCGTAAGTAAATTAAACACCAAAATCGTCTATATATAGGCCTAATCTCGGCTGGGGCTTCTGTGTAAATACTGGAACTATTATGGGCCTCTTTGCAAATCTTCATAACTTGTTAAACCGACGCGTACGGCCCATCTCGCTAGTGTGTCGACCGATGCACAAGGTGTGTCGGTCGATGCTTGATCAATAAATCGGACAGTGAGTTAAGCTCTCGGCTAAAACGTCCCAAAAGTCCCAAAATGCTCCAAATATCTCCAATTAGCTCCAAACCTGATTAAACCTGTAAAAGACTCTAAACGAACACAAAAGACACTAAAAACACATCTATATCATGGTGTAAAATGGGTAAAAACCATGATATATCAACTCCCCCACACTTAGCCTTTGCTTTCCCTCAAGCAAAACAGAGAACTAAAATGCGGTGAAGAGGTTTGAAAACTCTTCAGAAACTCATTTTGTCGTAGAAGCAGCAGCATTCAGATTCCCCTTAGTAATCCACATGAAAGAATCAATCCACAGACATCAAGACCAACATATACTTCCCCCACACTTAGTAACTGTCCTAAGTAAACGCCACAATCACATTCACGCATTCAAATTCTCCCTACTGACTTCTGCAAGTATTTAAGTGCGGTCTCACCTAAGGGGTATCGATCTAAAGGCACATGGACTCTTACCTTGCCAGCTCTAGACCACCATACTATCTTTCTCTAATCTCTTTCTTCTCTTTCCCTTCCTTAACAACTGATTTTTCCCCACTGGGTATCATTTTTTTTTTTTATCAGTGTTCTTCCCATTTTGGGGTGTACTTTGGACACATTCCATGGATCACATGAGAGAAAATAGTGTTTGCTACCATTCCCATGACCACTTCGGAGTTACTAACTCATCCGCAGTTTATTATCTTTTTTTTTTATGGAAGGGGAGAAGGGAACTAGATAGGACAGGTTTACAGGCTGTGTCAGAACCAACAAGGGAGTCCGACATAAAGTATACCAAGCCCTTATGTGAGAAATCTAAAGTCAGGATTAAATTGAAGTCAGTAAAAGATCCTCTGATACCTGAAGCGATGTGGGTGTTCTCAGTAGGCTGATCTGTGTCTGGGTTTTCTAATAGTCATAGATAATCTGCAGCTTCATCCCAATGGTTACTTAAGTTCCTGCAAATGCTGCTAATCTTCTCAAAAAATCATTGTTTCCTACTTAAACAAATTTTGACTCAAAAAACAAATTTTTAAAATTTAACTGACTCTAAGAAAACAAAAGAAAGTGATTAGTAGAACCTCCCCCACACTTAAGACACACTGTCCCCAGTAGTGTCAAGCAAGGGATTGGTTAAAAGAAAGAAAATAAAAATTTGTTAATGGAATGGTTAGTTCTCTCGGGTTTTTACCTCTGTCGCAGTCAGGCATCGATCGTTGCACTAGGTGCACCGACCGTTGCTGTGCGATTTTCGTTGGGGATCGATCGTTGCTCAGGACCGCAACGATCGCTGCAATGCGATTCTTTCGTATTGTGACGATCGACACAATGGCGTGTCGTTCGACGCACTGCGTTTTAATCCGAGACCTGCAAACAAATCTCACCAAAACCAGAAACAAGCGTAAAATCCTATGAAAATACTAAAATCAAAATGCAAAAACGAAAATAGTGGGTTGCCTCCCACTCAGCGCTTGTTTAAGGTCATTAGCTTGACCGGACGCACAAGATCTTTTAGGCACTAAGAGAACCTGACAGAGACCTTTTCTGTCTCTGTTCAAGTCTCCTCATCCAAGGTGGAGAATAAGCTGTTGCAGAATGCTCATGTCCAAGAAAAGATGGAGTAAAATGTGCTCCAGGATCTAGAATCACAGTGTCATCCGGCTGCTCATCATCTGCATCCATGATTGTGAATGTCTGCCCATCTATCAGTGGTTTTCGCAGCTTCTCCATCTCATATCGCAGCGGCTCATCTCCCAGGTGGAGGTCTATTAGACTCTGTCTATTATCAATCACAGCTCCTGTTGTAGCCAAGAATGGTCTTCCAAGCAGCAATGCTTCATCAGGATCGCAGTCATACTTCAGCACAAGGAAGTCTGTCGGAACTAAGTAGTTTCCAACCCTTACTGGAATGTCCTTTAAGAGTCCTTCCGGAACTCGTATAGACTGATCGGCTAGGACAAGAGAGGTCCTAGTAGAAGAAAAATCCAGCATTCCCAGCTTCTCTGCCACAGAATAAGGCATCATACTTCCAGCAGCTCCTAAATCACAAAGAGATTGTCTAAAACTGTCCTCGAAGATAGAGCAATCAAGCACAAAGACTCCAGGGTCAGGCAACTTCTTCGGGATTTTGTTCAGTAGCACCTCACTAATGTGTTGGGGAACTATAATCACCCAGTCTCTCAGCTCTTCATCTAAAGGCAGCATCCTGTTTAAGTACCTCTGCACACAGGGATGATAAGGTGGATCATCAGAAGTTGGAATTTCTTCCAATTCTTCACCAATCTCCTCTAGCTTCTTAAGCTCTTCAATTTCTTGTTTAATCACTTCAGACACTGAGGAGTGTTGTCTAACAATCTGCGCATAAATCTCCTGTTGAGAGATCTCAGAAACTCCAGGGAATAGGCGATCAAGCTCCAAGTCAGCATCTATGCCATTATCATCCGACAGTTCTGTCTGTTCACGCCCTGCAACGACCGACACTAAGGGTGTGTCGATCGTTGCAAGACTGTGTTCACAACTTTCACCCGAGAGTTTTTCTCCAAAATCCGAATATTCTTCCTCCTCTACCAATTCAGCCGTACTTAGCTCAAATTTTTCACCTTGGTGAGACCCATCATTAACGTACACAGACCAGGCCTTAATGTGAGTGTATGCAACTCCTTTTCCCTTCATAGAACTGGAAATCTGATTCACCTGAGTGTCCAGCTGCTTCACATGAGTGCTCAGAGTCTCAAACTTCCCATTGAGATTCTCATAAACTGCATCCAGCTTCTTGTTACTGTCCACAGAAATCTTGTTCTGGCTCTCCAGTACCTGTTCCAACATTGTTTCCATCCTAGTCTCAAAAGCAGTGGCTGCAGGAGGTGTCTGATAAGATGAAGATCCGTAGGTTCTCTGAGCACTTTGTCCATAAGGCTTCTGAAAATTACTAGTCTGTCCAAAGCTTGAAGAGTTTTGATTGCCTGTGAAGGCACCCTTCTGTCCTCCACCGGAAAATCTGTTCCCAGATTGATATCCAAATCTGTTTCCTTGGAAACCAGATCCTCCGATGTAATTCACATCTTCTTCCTGAGTGTCCTCCTCAGTCTGAATTACCTCTACTTCTTGAGCAAAGTGGACAGCTTTCTTTTCACCTAGAAGATTGCAGATTTTGTCCATCCTGGATCTCAATTCAGCCATCTCTGAGTTATCAACACTTCCACCAGATTTCTTCCTCCTCTCATCCATAGTCTTGCAACTGTTGCTGCTTACTAAGTTCTCAATCAACTGCTTAGCTTGTGCAGGAGTCCTGGTGTTGAAGTTTGCATTACTGGAATTATCCAGCGCATACTGATATGGCAGATCTATGCCTCTAAAGAAGATACCTAGCAATGTGACTTCACTGAATCCATGATGTGGACAGTCACGCTGATACTTCCTAAATCTCATCCAAGCAGCTTTTAAAGGCTCCACAGCTCCTTGGGAAAATGTGAGAATGTCCTGTCTGGACTGGTCTGAACGCGCATCATCGTAGAAATGTCTCAGGAACTCACTTTTCAGTGCTGCCCAAGTGGTAAACTGACCAGGTGCCAGTTGCTTAAGCCATGCACTAGCGTCTCCAGCGAGACTGTAAGGAAAGAGCTTAAGGAACAGATAATCCTGGAAAACTCCATCATACTTCATGCCATTGATTATGTCCTCAAACTGATCAATGTGATCCATAGGCTGCTCTGTTGGATGTCCATGGAAAGCATTATGTCTCATCAGCGAGTAGTAGATGGTCTTGATCTCAAAATCCTCCCTCTCGAAACAAGGAAGTACTAAGGCTGTTCGGTTTCTATGAAACTCATCTGGTCTGTTGTAGTCAGCCAAAGTCCTTTCATGGACAACCATCTGTCTACCTTGAGCTTGACCTTGGGCTTGCGCATGCGGTTGTGGCTCAGGTGGGTCAGGGATCACGTTCCCTTCAGCATCAACCCGATGCCCAGCAGCATTGTACGGGTTGTTATCTTGGTCCCTCAGGGTACCTTCAGCATCTGGTATCAAGATCAGACGTTCTCGTACCATTCTCTCTCTCTTTTCTCTTCTGATAGTTCTTTCTAGACGTCCAAGTTCCTCTAGTCCGAGATTAACTAAGCTCGAGTTCGGATTACTTCGAGTTTTCTGCGTTGGCATAAACTGTTTGTAATCGTCCAGCAACGATCGATGCTATCAGTGCAACGATCGATTCAATCTCAAATCGCCTAGTGACGATCGACGCAAGGGATGCAACGATCGACGCAAGGCGAAAGTCGTACCTGCGACAGAAAGAAACAGAGAAAAAGTTAGCAAATTATGAAAATAAAACGAAAAAAAAGCAAAAACAAAAAGAAAAATTTCTAGTAAAAACCCTAAGTTCGGTCCTATCGAAGACTCTAAGAGTCCCCGGCAACGGCGCCAAAAACTTGATAGGTTCTAAGTTTTACCCTATTCTAAACTGCAAGTGCATAGTATCGTCAAAGTAGTATATAGGGTTATCGAATCCACAGGGACACTAGGTCTCAATAGATCAGAACAGTAGAGATTAATACTAGAAATAAGCAGATGGTGAAGTAAATAAATTGCGAAGCAAGAAGGTAAACAGTAGCAAATTGGTTGTGAAAGCAATAAACTAAAAGCGTCAAGCCTAGGGTATTCTCAGGAAATCAAACAAGCAGACAAGTTAATCAGTCAGGATCAAATTAAACTCAGTTCTAGAACTCAAATCACGGAAATAGAATTAACCAAATCTCTTTGCGAAAACTCTCTAAGTCTAAGTGCAGTAACCCAAATCTCTTTGCAATTACTAACAGATTAAACTAGCATTCAGTTCAAGTTTGATATGTTCACAATTAAACTAAACCAAATCTCTTTGCGAATAATTTAATTGCTCAACCTAAATAGTTCAGATTCTAAAACACACTCTCGTGTCGAATTTAGCAACCTAAGATCTAGATTCGAATTGATCAGGTTAGAACTAGCATTAAGCACAATTTAGCTTGAAGAACATTCGAATCATATGAATCCTTAACTGAATTAAACAAGTCTAGCGAGTCATCAAACCCTAATGAGAAACCCTAAACTTAACTATGGATCTACTCAGACATGATTGATGAAAACATAATCATAGAAATAATAGATTGCATATAAGAGAATAAAATATCAAAGGGGTTCGAAATCTTCTCCAAAATAAGTGAATACAGGAAATAGATCAGCCCCAAAAGCTCTAAAAATCTCTTAGCTCTAAGTATGAAAGGGTAAGTAAATTAAACACCAAAATCCTCTATATATAGGTCTAATCTCGGCTGGGGCTTCTGTGTAAATACTGGAACTATTCTGGGCCTCTTTGCAAATCTTTATAACTTGTTAAACCGACGCGTACGGCCCATCTCGCTAGTGTGTCGACCGATGCACAAGGTGTGTCGGTCGATGCTTGATCAATAAATCGGACAGTGAGTTAAGCTCTCGGCCAAAACGTCCCAAAAGTCCCAAAATGCTCCAAATATCTCCAATTAGCTCCAAACCTGATTAAACCTGTAAAAGACTCTAAACGAACACAAAAGACACTAAAAACACATCTATATCATGGTGTAAAATGGGTAAAAACCCTGATATATCACCGAGCTATGTTCAAGTTTGGGCACCGACTCAACTAAAATACTGCACACCGTTCAGACCAAAGAACCCGAAAATCTCCAACCGTTCGCAATGTGTGATATGGAATTATGGCCCTACCATTGTAGCATAGTGGTAAGTATTACTATCAAGTTTTGACTATCAATTTTTTGACGACATCTGCTATTCGTTGCCTGTCAGTAAGAACGCACTTAATTGCTTAGAGAGGTTAGTGTGGTGAATTTGGAATTCTTGTCTTGATTTTGGAGTTACATGGGACAGTTGCTAAGTGTGGGGGAAGTATATTGTGGTCTTGATATATGCATGAATGTTTTCATATGGATTACTAAGTGAATGTGAATGTGATGTTCTTAGAAGGAAATGAGTTTCTGTATTTTCAAACCACTTTTTCATGTTTCAGTTTTATGTTTGCTTGAGGGCAAGCAAAATCTAAGTATGGGAGAGTTGATATATCATGGTTTTTCTAGGTTTTCAACCATGATATAAGTGTATATATTGAGTCTTTAAACTTGTATTTCGAGTCTATCGAGTCTTTTACAAGTTAGTATACGAATGGAGTAAAGCTAAGAGTTTTGGGACATTTCTGGAGCATTCTGCAAGAAGCTAAAGTTGGAGCCGTAACCAGACGTTAATGTCGACCGACATCACTCTTTAGTGTCGGTCGACACTGAATCCCAACGAGACTATTGCGCGAGACTGATTACATCTTTTGAAGAATTGCAAATAAGCCTAGAAGTTTCATTATTTCTAATTTAGCCTCAAACGTGTTTATACTATTAATTAGGTTTTTGAGAGTTGTGTCTCTTATATTTTGTTCTTGCTTTTGTCTTTTGGAGACTTGAGAAGATTATTGCTATTGGGGCTCATCTGCTACTCTGTAGCCTTTGAGAGAAGGATTTCGAACCCCGTTATATATATTCAGTCTTTTGGTTTTCTATTCAATATGTGTTGTCTGATTGCTATCATGTTTGAGTAGTAACCTTTTTAGATTTAGGAATTCTCATAGGGTTTTCATGCTTTATTAGATCTCTGAATAATTAGGATTCTAAAACTATATGTTCATCACCTTAGTTGAGATTAAAACTGAATTCTGGATTGATCACCTAGGGTTTAGATCTTAGATTAACAATTTGGCACAAGATTGTGAATTATAATCTGACAAAACTTAAGAATGAGAAATTTGACTAGATACAAAAAGATTTGATTTAGGAGAAATGTGAACTAAAGAACTTGCTATTAATGCTTGTCTAGAACTTTAAGATTGCAAAGAGATTTGAATCGTAAGGTTGCTAGACATAGAGAATAATTGCAGCGAGAGTTGAATTATTTGACATTTGTGATTCTAATTCTTGAACTTGTGCTTAATCTGAATCTTGATTAGTTAAGTTTCTGACATTGCATGATTTCATGAGAACTTCCTAAGTTTAGCGATTTTCTCCCATCGAACACACACTTTTAATTACTTGCAGTACTACTTTCATCTATCTTGCTTAGCTTAATTTGACTACATATAATCTATCGTGTGAAACTTGAGTCTATGTGTATTCGATACCCTAGATATTAATCGTTCGATATTGTACACTTGCAGTTAGAAAATATGGATTAAGATTGGAATCTATCTAGACTGCACACCGTTCAAACCAAAGAACCCGAAAATCTCCAACCGTTATGGCCCTTTGCCTCAGTCACGCCACGTACTTTTCCTGCTTGTCGCAACTGACCATTTCAAAAAATGCGTTGAGGTTGAATCGTTTACTCACCTCAAAAGCATAGGTGACCAAACGTTTGTTCGGGAACGCCTCATCTGACAGTGTGGCCTACCACGCGAGATCATTACCAACCTTAGCACTCAATTTGCCTTTAGTACCTTCCAGCCGTTATGTAAAAGGTGGAACATCCGACTAAGAAAGTAATACCCAAGGTATCATTGGAAAGCTAAATATCCAAGAAATCATACGACAGAGTTACACAGTCAAACCGATAACGAATTCAAAGGAAGAAAGATGCAAACAAACAATCCAAACCACACTCCTTGAGCCACAACACATCAGGTACCAACACCCATGCCGGTGGGATATTACCAAAAGTGTGGAATACCCGCAGCCGAGACTTTTCAAACTCCTGAGTCATCCTTTCCATGACCAAATTAGTACACACACCCCCTAAATGCTGAAATACAAACAACAAGCGAGCTATTATCACATCTTCGGCACAAACGAGGAAGGTCTACCCGGGGAGAACCTCGCTTGGAAAGGAGCGTTTGAAGACACCACAACACGCAAAATAGAAAATTTTGGAGTCATTTGGAGAGGAATACACCCGACCCTCAGAACGATAATGATCGGGACATGCGGACCGCCAACCTGGGAAGGACCCTCAGCCGAACAAGCCTGGAACCTTGCACAAGAGATGACTAAAAAAAAGAATCTCCCACTCATTCTACTCGAACTACGGATGGCTTGATCCCTTCCACAATGGTACATAGGCAACCTATAAAACAGTGCAGCTATAACTTGTAAAAAGGGGAGAGCGACCCGAGCCTCACCCCTACTCAAAACTATTTTTACATTGAATCATGTTCCAATAGTGTAACGCCCCTTTCCCATTCTCCGCTGACCGTCGAGCTGACCGGTCAACAATCAAACAAGAACATGACCGATCGAACCTGAGCAAGTCGAATGGGAAAAGTTCACCACAGGACGAAGCCAAAGATAGTTCAGTTTGAGGCAAAGGCTCGCACCAATATATCCTCGACTCCGCTGTCCTCATATCCATAGCACAAGCGGTACCACTTGCACTACTTCGATGAGTTGTGTCGGTTCGGACTAAAACCTCATATCAGGGAAACAATTTCATTTCTGAGTAATCAACGCTGAGTACAACGTTTAATATAATTTCGCGAACAATCGTCAAGTCAAATATACAAAGAAATCAACACACGAAATAACAATAACGCCGAACCGAGAAAACACCCAAAAATCGTGAATCAAATCCCGTCACAAGCAGCCCGAAACCACACCGAGGACCTCCCGCGTCCGTCGCTGCTAAACCTGAAAAACACGAAAAGAGTCTAATGAGCGATCTAAGATCACCCAGTGAATGGTCTCCCCACTAACGGCTTCTAATCTACCTAAGTCTACAAATTCCCGCCCCAAAACCCAAAATAACAATCAACAGGAATAATGGTCGATCACGCACTACCATGTCGTGATAAACCCAAACACACACAATCAATGCCAAAGATAAAGAGGATTAAGGGAAATTGAAGGCACTGCGGCACATGTCCTCGATTGGACTCAATCTATCTATCGCGCAATAAACAAAACAACGAAACAACACTAGGCCCTACGATCTCGGTAACTTCCACGGGTTTACAATGTCACCTATATGGTAACTAACCCACGACTCCTAAACGTGTACACAAAGTCCCATGAATAGGACACCGTTCTCCGTCCATCGATACGCGGTGACTCGGACTACCCCTAGATAGCCAGAGATTCCATGTGATTCGTCCCTAGGACATGATCCCGTATTCTCCGAACCACACACCTACCGGCGTCACCCGATAGGTTAACACCATAACCAGAATCACCATGATCTGATTAGGTCAAACCCGAGGATCCAATCGGGTCGGAAGTACCGGAACGTAATCAAAACCTAGGCTTGCGGAAACTAACGCGCCCTAGAGTCCTAGTGCAGAAATGTAAACACGCAGACTCGTTGGGACTCTAGCACAGATCACGCAATCAACAACAATAATAATAATAACAGTTTCCAACCATTCCCAAGCCACTACACTACCACACCACCGCTCTGACTAGGTAAGATACCTAGTCAGCACCAACTAACTTACCCGGTCCCGTGACCGGAGTAAGTGTCCACAATGACTGCTCGGCCCAACACCGAGCAGTCTAACAAGCCTGCACACAAAGCTCAACACAGCACAATAATCACAGCAATCAATCACGCAATCACAATCAATCACAACAATCACAGCAATCACAACACAAGCAGGCCTATTAGGGTTTCTAAGTCTTTTAATCCATTCTCGTCCGCTACCTTGGGTTAGCGGATTGCTAACCCGTAGACGGCTTACATTACACACCACTTCCTTATTTAAACCAGTCTATATATCTTTTATTAACTCCTCGATCTGTCGGTTTAGAGTTAGTAAACTTACTAACTCCCCGACGTCTCATTATTAATTAACTTTATTCATTACCCAATCCCGCTATTAAACCTAAACCCCAATCCCGTTACAATATTCTATATGCATGTTTAAGTTTAACTCGTATTTTAATGTCGTCTTAATTCTCGTATATAGATTCATTGATTATCGTCCTTAATACATATATATGCATATACGGTCCTATTCAACGGTGTCTATACGAATGCATCAATCAAATGTTACTAACAACCTAGCGGCACACACTCGATTAACCTTTTAATTCTTTAACCCTAGCGTGCTTATCTGATCCTAACCGGTTTATCATTAACGTCCAATTATTTAATATTAACCAATCATTTTAATTATCGGGTATGCAATCCTAAATCTACGGTTTTACGTTTCCCGGTCTATATGTAACTAAAGTTCTGTGAGCCGACTCACAGTGAGATAGGCGCGGAATGACGGCTCGATGCGAATGTGAATCCCGAGATATCCGACACGAACCCCGAACTCCTGAATCTAGAACTCCGAACTCCTGAATCTCAAACTCCGAACTCCCGAATGCCCTGAAATATCGGAATGGCCGTGGACCAAGCGTTGACCGGCTTGGTCTCCGGCGTTGACCGACGGTTGACCGCGTTGACCGGCGGTTGACCGTTGACCCGTGCGTTGACCGTTGACCGAAGGTTGAGCGTTGACTCTGACTTGAACCGGTTGACCTTCCTTGAACCAGCTAAACCAACTGAATTGATGTAACCCAACTAAACCGGTCTAATTAGAACCGGTTAGGTTAAACCGGTTTTGGTCAAACGTTGACCGGTTTGACCTAACCGTTGACCAAGGCTAAACCAGCCTTAAACCAACCCAAATCTTGAATCAAACCATCCCATAATACTCCTTGAAGAACCGGCTGAAGATTGGAGGCGGTGGAGCTTTCTCCGGCGACTTTTCCGGCGTTGACCGGCGGTGGTCCGGCTTTGACCGGCCGGTTCACCCCTTTTTCCGGTGACTCAGAAGACGATCCACCTATCAAACTGACCGCAAAGAGAAGATCTAACCATCCATGGCTTCAAAACATTCAGATCTGGTGAAGGAAGAGAGATAGCCACCAAACCCTAATCTGCGGATGCTTTCCGGCCAGATTCCGGCGAGCTCCGGTGACGGTGACGACGGTGGATGGCAGGAGATTGTAGAGGAGGGAGAGAGGAAGCTATAGCAATTTGCAGAAGTTAATTTGGGTTTATATTGAAGAAGTTATGGGATTTTTGGTGAAAGAAGGTCTTATGAACACTCAAGAACACTTTGAATGTTCTTGAGGTTCTATGAAGATTCAAAGGATTTTTCTGGGTTTTCTGGGCAAGTGGGATGAATATAGAGAGAGAGGAGAGAGAGCTCGTGGGTGTGAGGTAGAGAGAGATTTTTGGGAGCAAAATGAGAGTTGTCCAACAATTTTTCCCAAGTTCATGAACCCTTCTCATGCATGTGCACGCAAGGAGAGAGAGGTGGCTGAATCCACAGAGTGAAACCTGTCTCCAGGAGTGTCTGAGTAACCAAAAACCCTTCCCTAAACCGAAATAAACCAGCCCTTAACCCGCTTCTTTCCGATGCTTCGGTTTCTTTGGTTTCGCGGATATTGTTTTAGAAAATACCAACTGATTCCCATAAATCCCCAAACCTCCACAAACTGATTCTCCATGCTATTTTATGAATTTAGCATTTCGAATCACTCCGTTCGGACTTACGTAGCTCCGGATATGGATTTTTGAAGTTTCTTCGGGTTTGTCGGTTTCCATTCCCGACAAGCCGTAAAACACGTTTCTGCCTCATTTCTTCCAACTCCGATCTTCTAAACATTCTTTAGGTTGAAACATAAGAATATTTGGTCCGCCTCGGCATCCGTCTCGAACTTTGGCAAAGTTACCATTTTGCCATTCACTTGGCAAAAATGACAATTTTGCCCTCGGTTGACTTTCTGCTGCCCGTTGACCGTATTTTTGATACGGGGTATCACAAATAGTCACTTCTCAAATGAAGGTTCCTTACACCTTCACACCCACCTCATGGCCAGAGGTGTGATTCCCAATAGTTTCCTACAATGTAACAGTGAAATAATCCGTACCCAACGGGATTTAAGCCTAAAACATTAGCTCGAGGAGATTAAAGTTTATTTTGTTCCGCATAATACGTTCCCCATGAATGCAGTGGTGAAATAATCCATGCCTAGCCCGCGAGCCTAAAAAAATTGTGCCTAGGGATAATAAGCTAAGCCCTAGACACAAAATTACCCAATATGGGACCTACATAAATAAGCCGAGCCCAACTCGAATCCAAGAACCATACATAAACATAAAAAGCCAAAGAAAGTCTTTACAAAAGCCCAAATACCGGGCTAAAATGTAACAATAACTTAGGCCTAAAAAACTCCCATGCAAGCAAAAAATACACCACAATATTCATTGTCTGGTAATTAAGCTCGCCCTGAAACTTGTCCAGGAGAAGAAGCTTGCCCGTCCAAATCAGAAGGAGAAACCCTCAACACATCATCAGGCAAGTTCGACAACCCTCACCTTCCTCTCTTTCTCAACCTTTTCCGCATTGATATGCTTGGTTAGAGAACACAGCCCCATATTCCTCTAGAAAACCGATGACCTCGAGGGATCCCTCGACTTGCCTTAGTAAAATGCCATCCTCGTCATCAGCATTCTGAGCCTCCAGGTAACCCCTAATCTTTGAAAATTTGCCCCTCATGCTTTTCTGCCATCAGTCTCCGAACTTTCTCGGCCTCCTTCCTCCCGTCCGACCAAGAAAACTCCAACCAGGCAACATCAGACTCAAGCTTTCCCCATGGCTCATATTCTTTTCCTTCAGTCGCTCCACTTTTTCTCGGGCCTTATATAGCTCGGTTCGCTGAGAAGTTGGAGCCTTCCTAGATTCGTCTAATTCATCCTTGATACGGACATTGGATTTTTCAAGATCAATACATTACAACCTCCAGACGTTGGCCTCCAACTTATAGACCTCCGCCTTAGCCTCTACCAACTTCCGCTTCTTCAAAACTTCCTCAACGTCGTTGTGAGTTAACCTCATTTTTTGCTCATACAAGTAAGCCAAATAATTCGAGCTTGTTGCATCCAGAAATAGCGTCGAAAGAGAAAGAAGAGGCATACCACCTTCTTTGCTTTCATCGTCCTGATATAGGTCTCCCTCTCCACCATACTCTCAAGAGGGGGCATCCCGCTTTGAGGACCCCAGACAGACCTGAAACCTTAATACACCAGCTAAAATCATTGAAAAAGGGGGATCCCAATGGATAACTAACAAAGAAGGCATATGGGTCTCGTTTGGGAGCGTCTTGTTCGGAAGAACCCTGAGCCAAATGTACGTCACCTTATCTCCCCTGCTCAACGAGCGTCGAAAGGTCAGTCGGAGGAAGCGAGGAAGTTGATGTGCCTTTCTCCCCCGCGTCTAAAGACATTTCTAGGCTAGCGTGCCGGAAGAAGGTGATACTCTGATCGACAGAAGACGTTATCTTTTCATCGGGATATTCGGGGGGGGGGGGGGGGGGGGGGGGAACTATCATCATATCTATGACCCCCCTCCAAATCGAACAAAGTATTGCATGCAACCGTATTAACCGGGCAGGGGCTACTGCCGGCCTGCTCGAAGATGGTGTGCTCTGAGATGGTGTACCTGAATTATGGATCTGATTGGTGTAACATGTTTCCCTCCTTATCATGTGTTTCATGGTCGAACAAAGAGAGACCGGTTCGATTTCCCAATTGACTGCAATAATGGCGAACGTCAAAAGGGGAGGGACTCAAGAAACTAGAACTAACAAACATCGGACTTACTAGAATTAATCAATTCAACGTTGTTGTGAACGTTCTCCTTGGAAATATCCACCCACTTAAAAGTGCCCAAAGATCTAATGCTTGAAAAAGCCTCCAAATGGTCGGAAGACGGCTTTGGTTTGCAAGGATAATCTACAAAGAAAACGACAACAAGCAAATGTCAGAAAAACTAACACAGGGAAGGATCAATAGAAAAATTGTCTATACCAGGGTTCAGACTCCACTGAGTCTTATAATCTCGGCCGACGTCAAAAACAGACCCCTCTCACTTTGACGAAGAAGTACCTCTCCTGCCAATTATCAACCTTGCTTGAATTATTATCAAGAATAGTGAGACCTCTCCTAAAGTTGATATTAAATGTACACGGGTCCCTTTTTAACACAAAAAGAAGTCATATTCTCAAAAGATCGACAAAAACCCCGACTTGTGTGCCAGCAAGCGACATATCGATCATATTACGGTTCAAGGTGGTAGTAAGCTGTGAAATAGGTATCTTTCGTTCTTTTCAATACTTCACCAAGAGCTTCGGCAGAGGAAACCACATGAGACACGCAGTAAAATAGGATTTATATATGCAAATCCACCCTTTGGGGCACGACCAAGGACGATCAGACAAACAAGGTACCAAGAACGTAAGAAGCCCGTCTAGTTCACACTTGGCCGCCATATCCTTCAAATCATGTTTGGTGATCCACGACGAAGACCCTCGGCTTGTGGATTCGGTTCATCTGGAGACACATACGGCTCAGTAAAAATAGTACACACGGGATCAGGAAATATTGCCTCGAGAAGGATACATGAAGCAATTTTGGTCCCAATCGCACTTCTCGAATAAGCTCCCCCAGACTTTATATACGTTTCTCTAACAAAATAATCTAGCAACAGATTGATTCCGCCAGTATATGCTCCCCCGTAACAGTGATTGTGCCTTGTAGCAATGGTAGGAGCCTCGTTGTAACTCGGCCTTGGGTTTGGTATGAGGGACTTTTTGTCGACCCTTCTGTCGGGGCCTGGCAGAAGACCAGTCTCAGTACAATCTATTTCCATCCTAGTAGACACATGAAAGATTATGGGTTTGAAAGGTACAATAAAGACTAAAAATGACGAAATCAATTGAATCACAGCAAAATAAGGGGGAACTCATAAAAAAAAGAAGCTACATGTTCAACTCCGAAAGAAATAGGATAGAAAAGAAAATGGAGGGGATAAAGAATAAGAAGGTAAAATATAAAAAAATAAAATAAAAAAAGTCGTATCACTTCCCAATAAAAGTTATAATTACCCTATGCGACTTTTCGGTTCTCGTGCATGTACGCCCACCTAAACCCTCAGCATGCAAAACCCCTCCATATCAGAAGGATGTCCAACATGTGTTTGCTTGATAAGACATGAGAGATATCTATCAAAAGCAGGACCGAGCAAACCCTCTTAAAAGTCCCCCTTCGATATCAACTGAACTGGGGGGTTTTGGGGGTAGGCTTAGCACCACCGGGCTAGCCCGGCCAATCAACGAGATTGTTGATATTTCAAGAAAGGAAGATAAGCACTATAAATATCCAAGACCCTCCGTTAAGGAAGGCATTCATTTTTAGATAGAGAGAGAGAGGGCATTTTTAAAGACAAGAATTCATATTAAAAACTCTGAGCTACACCATTTTGTTCTTTGGATCTCTTTTAAAAAACCTTTTCTCGTCTTCTTTGTAATTCTCATCATCCTTTTTATGTAAACACTTGCTCATCCGATCTACTTTTCCGATCTACAGCTGTATCAGACGAAGAATCTCCTAATATTTTATTCGCTAGTATAAATATTGTTACTGTACTAAAGCTCTACCATTTTTTACCATAAGTTACTTGATACATTTACTAAAATACTCTTATGTGAAATTATCTTTCAACACTGACTACAGAAGCACATGTCTAACAAATAATTTGCATGGCCTCTCACATTGAAGGCAGAAGACCAGCAGAGAAGCCAAAAAGAGAAGAGACGAAGAGGATTAGAACGTCCTCAATAAAAAAAAGGAAAAAGAAAAGATACTTGTTTCATTAATTTGAGTTTGAATATTTTTGGTTAACCTATAGCCTCGCGAGATTTGACTTAACGTGCCAAGCAACGAACGATGTTTTGTGATATAGACGTATCAGGGAAAGGTCATAAAGAAACATTAAGTTTGCAAATAATTTTAAGAAAACAAGATCAACATCAATGTCTTGAGTACATAGCTGCATATAATACATTGGCCTCTCCATTTAGCAATTAATTTTGCCGTCTATTTGTGTATTTATTGTAGTAGACAGCAAACTTCTCGATCTAGTCAATCGACCAAAAGACATTATTTTGAAGAACTGAAACTACTATATGGGATTTGGGTTTGATACGAGATTCGTTTTGATCTATTCCAAAAATTCAGATATTTGATTGGATCCGAATTCAGATAATAAAATTTTGGATATATCCAAATCGGATTCAGATAGCTTGATTTTGAGTTGCGGATATTCAGATCCGGACCATTATATATATTTAAATAGTTTATATCATTTTATATAAAAGTATAGATATAAATTTTAAATTTAATTATGTTTTTATGAATAGTTATTTTATTTTCAAAAATATTATTTTTGTAATTACATTTAATTTTAATTTTTTATTTGTTATTTTTAAATAGAACCAGATATTTGCAGGTATAATGATTTTAAGCGGAAATCGGAACATTTTGAATTCAGATAAAGATAAAGATAGTTATTTTATCGATCTATCAGATAAAATCCAGATACTTATTGTATGGATATCAGATCCATCTAAAACATATTACTCCCTCCGTTTTGAATTATTTAACGTTTTAGACATTTTATTTTGTTCCAAATTAGATGAAGTTTTCGATTTCTAATGTCAAATTTATTAATTTTTTAAGTTTTGTGACTATTTATATTTTTCAGTTTGTTTTATCATTGGTTGAATTGTGTTTAAGTGGATAGTTAATGATGTGTTTATTTAGAAAAACAAAAAAATAAATGTTTTCTTAATTTGTGTGCTCGGGTCTAAAATGACAAGTAATAAAAACGGAAGAAGTACTTTGTAAAGGAAAATAAAGAAAATTGAGCTCTAAGACCACGTACAATGGTGTTACCATGCACCAAAACCAAGAAATAGTTGATTAAAAAATAATAAACTGAAACGGGCCCTATGTGTATAGCTACAAAACCGTATGCAGCAGACCCAATTTAAGAAACGTTTCTTCTCCATTTCTTCACTGTGCAGCACACGTGTCGGCTGCGCGTTGGCTCTTTTTTATTTTTTATTTTCGTTTTTTTTTTTAAATTTGGACAAAAAAATATATTAAAAAATTGATTAAGAGACCCATGTGGGGATCTCATCGTTGTTGCTGCACTAATGTGATTTTTCTTATCTTCTATATACATATTTTCATTATTGATTATAAAAGCATAATCTCAAGTCCTTCATATCTGGGCCAAATCCCAAGGAATGTTGACAGGAGGCAGAATTTATTAATAACTCTATTAAAAAGTAACTCCTGTATTGTCTTTACCACAATTATGTCTTTGTAGGTTGTATTCCATTGGTTAGGATATACTCCCTCCGTTTTTTAATAGTTGTCGTTTTAGAGATTTTTTTTTGTTCCAAATTAGTTGACGTTTTCAATTTTCAATGTGAAATTTATTACATTTTTATGTTTTGTGACTATTTACATTCTGAAAGTAATTTTATTATTGGTTGAATTGTGTTTAGGTAGATAATTAATGATGTTTTTGTTTAGAAAATATAAATTATTAAATGTTTTCTTAATATGTGTGTCCAAGCCTAAAACGTCAAATAATAAAAAACGGAGGGAGTATATAATTGATCTAGATATTTAAAGTTTATAGACTTGATACTTCACGTATACTTTAAGGTTATCCCAAAGTATAAGATTTAGTAATTATCAGAAATTTTTGTTTTCTGAACATTAATATCAGAAATGTGAGAAATAATACTGCTACGTATGGTACTTAGTTGACTTACTTCGTACGCAGAGATATGCTTACATTTGGTCTAAATAGGCCACAAAAAAAATCTTAATTCTAAAACCACATTTTTGATACAAATAGTTAATTTATAATAAAAATGGTTATGTTAGTTTTATGTTTAAATTTTAACTTTTAAATTGTATGATTTGGCAATTCATAATACTTCTACTTTTTTATTTTAGCCATAAATATGTACAAAAGGTAAATTACATTTTGTTACATGGGACATTGTAGAATTATTGTTTTGTCAAAAAAAATAGAATAATGTTCTACTGATAACTATTTTATTTTATTTTTAACATATATATATACTTTTAAATGAGAATTATTTTTGGGCGATTGCTGATGTGTCGTCACGAGATAGCTCTACAGGCGGTTAATTGATGTAGGTTTTTGGCTGTGAAAAATATTTTTATTTTTCACAGCTTAATTTTTTTGCTTTACATATTTAGTTTTGTACAGCCAAAACGAAAAAACAAAAATAAAAAGAGTTTTTGACAGAAAAATATTTACAAAGCATGATTGGATTAGATTGTGTGCTTTGGACAAAAATTAAGCTGTAGAGAGATTCTAAAGCCCTTACCAATCATACCCATAATATCAATTGATTTTATCTTTTTAATAAATATTTAATAGAATCTTATTCACTCTCATAAAATCTTATTACTAAAATATCAATATTATGAACTTATTTTGACTTCTGAAATGTTTGAATAAGAGAGGAAACTATATTTGATTTGCATTAACAATAAAATAAAATTACTTAACAAGTTGTTCAGATTAGCCCACATATCTTATTAATTTAAAATAAAACATTTTATTTGTTCAGAATCATTATCCACTATAATAAGTATGTACATTGTTACCGCGAAAATTATGCTATCGTATGTCATACATAGCGTTTTCATAAATGCTATGTCATCCATAGCTATGGTAGGTGTCACCCATACGATAGCGTTTTTGACATGCTATCATACCTTCGTTCTATTATAGCAGTGCTTTAATATATTTTTTTATAACACATGTTTAGTGCTATTTTATTTAATATTGTAGCATATTTTTATCGCTATATAAATATATTTAATTAGAATATATATATATGCACATATATATTATTTTTTATTTGAATTTTGTTTGCAAAATATTTATAATTTGATTTACATGATTTTTATCTCATAAATCATCAACATACATAACAATAATATTACATTAATCAAAAACATGTCTTACATAGTTACATATACTAACATCGTAAAATGCCGCTAAGTCTTAAACAATGTAAAACTAACATTAAAACAAAACCAAAAAGGCTATTGAGCTCCCAAGGATTCTATCTAGCTCTAAGCTCTAAGGTGTGAATCTAGCTCTTCCTCTATTATTACCTTTGAGCCAACAATCTCCGCCATTAAAGACACACTCCTTAGTTGATCCTCTCCATCGCTATGTGGTGATGGTATCTAACAAACAAAAGCCAAAAGAAATTCTCTGGAACATATGCTCTGATTTCTAAGGACGTGAGATATAATGATGGTTATTATGCATAAACTTATGACTTACCTGTAACAAGAGCGTGTAGTGGTAACGTGTTGTAACTACAAAGCACTTGGACTAACACTGTGATCAACAAAGAGTCAATTTACATCAGACCAAAATATGAAATCTTTGAAGGTCACTTGATTCATTTAGACTTAAAAGCGTAACATATAATTACCCCATGACAAGATGTGGAATAAGGAAGCCTAGTCTCTTCATGATACATGAATGTATTCCATATGTGAACTGATGATACAATGGAGAGAAATCTTAAACAATATTGCGATTGTTTCAAACAAACATAGATGTGAGAGTGAAGTACCAAAATCCAGAAGAAGAAAACAACCTAAAATGAATTCTAAAAGAGAATGAAGTGGATGACTTGGAGAACAATCTTTGGCCTATGGAACCAAAAGAGTTCATCAGAAGGAATGGTTTAAAAGAGAACAATCTTCTGCACGGTTTCTCTTCTCACAAACATCTACAGCTAAGCTGCTCTAGATAAAGCACACTCAGAGGTTCATGGATCTTTCATGACCAATATTAGCTAGCGAATTGACATTTTATGCATGCAAACAACTGACCTTTGTTGGATCAATGATTCCTGCAGCCATTAAATCATCATACTTGCCGGTTGCCGGTTGCAGCCAATGAGTAATAGACAGCTCTTCAAGCATCTGATTTAAATCAAGAACACAAAATAGTTTGGAGGTTTTTTATTAAACTACCTTCTCGCTAACTACGCTTCCACTGACTCCGTCGTTCTTAGCAAACAGTTTCAGAGGGTAACTAAGTGCTTTTTCATGGTATCCGCTCCAACCTGAAGTAAGGGAATCGAAGAAGTTAGAATTCCTGAAAGTTTATGACTTAGAAACTGAAAGCTTGATCAATTTATACCTTTTCTTCATCATTCTCAAGGGCAGCTTTAATGGCATAAACCTTTGAAGCAAGGCAAAGCAGAGTACAACCACCACCAACGACAATACCTTCCTCAACAGCAGCCTGAAGAATATAAATCATAGTCAGTATACTTCACTGTGTATGCAAATAACTCGCTTTTAAAACATCACAAATAAAAGATCACCCTGTAGCATTAAGAGCATCTTCAACTCTCAGTTTCTTCTTTTTGAATTCTGTCTCCGTTTGTGCTCCGACCTTTAACCAAAGGAGCTAACAAGATCCCTCGGCTAATTTTCTCTGAAGGTTGTCCTTGCCGTCTAAGTGACCTGGCCGGAGATCAAAGAACTCATCATCTACTGCTGAGGTCATGTGATTCAAGATGAAAAGAATCAACTCAGTGAGCTTACAAAGATTTGTGTTTGTCCCAGCAAGAAATACTTGTGGTATTGCATAAGTGCAGAACTCTAAGACCCTTGAGAGAATGCTTGAAAGCTCAAATATCACACATCATTTCCTCTGCCGAAACTCCATTACATGCATAATGACAAAGACGAATCAAAACCAGTAAATTTGATCGATAAAAAGATCCAAGCTTATTATTATCTGACCTGGTACTTTTCTTGCATGTCTCTCACCAAAAATTAGAGAGTAATTCACCATCATTGATACAAGCATCTCGTAGAAGAGCCTAGACCAAAAACAAAATCAAAATCTAATATGAAGACTGATATTCAGACATGGCCGATGTTAAATCAATCAAACCAACCTGGAAGACAGTAGATGAAAACGAAGACTCCCCCTTCTTCAAAGAACTAAACCCGGAGCCTTTGTAAAAACGAAGAAGTATATTTGTGACAGGGATCCAGATCTGTTGTCAAACGCTAGCAGTAGACCTCATCGATGAAGAGATGTCTATAAAGGAATGACACCTCAATACCTCGCTCCTCTCCATGTCCTCTAAAGGAGGGGTACTTTCAGCAAGAGACCTGCAACAACGACAACAGATTTATCATTCTCAGGAGTTACCTTCGATCAATAAGATAAAGTTACCTTCGATTTGAGCTTAGAAACTGAGATTTATGAAACCTAACTGCTCATCTACAACACCAAATAATGTCTCAAAATACACATACGAGAACGAAAGAAAAATCCGAATCTCAGTATATATCAAAGGCTATTCCGAGCGATTTAAGAAAAGAAAACCGCTTAAGAAAAGAGTAGATAAAACATATAACAAATTGATAACATACCATCACCACGATTGTTGGTACGACCCAAGCTTGTAAACAAAAAAAACCCAGAAACTAAGCGTTGATTGATGAGGAGGAAGGAAGAACCTTTTGAGAGAGGCGTTTATAGATAGGAGCGAGGATGATAAAGGTAGTACATGAGATACAAGGGTGCTGATGCTGGCCTTTAATGGAGGAAGAGATCGCAAAGCTTCCTATCTGGTCTTTAATGGAGGAAGAGATCGCAAAGCTTCCTATCTTCGAAAGATAGAGAGTAAGAAAGAAGAGAAATGGCGCTAAAAGCAGAGATATGCTCCTGAAGAATAGCTCCCATTCGAATATATCAGTTGAGATATTTTAGCCATTAGTTATGTAAAGAGTGTAACAGGATAGCCTATATAATTTGTATAATCTTGTACATTTCAATTCAAGGAATTCAATAAACTTTCATGGTATCAGAACCTCTCAGCTCCTGATCCATTTTCTTTTCTTCTTCTTCCCTGTTCTTACGAAACCTTTCTCTCTTCTTTTTCTTCGACAAATCTCATTCCTTCTCTGCCTCTTATGGCTGCTCCAGTTGTACCTCTGACTGAAAGAGCGTATGGTGTTACAAATATAAAAACACACATACCAATCATTCTTGACAGTGAAGAGCATAACTATGATGCTTGGAGAGAATTGCTCTTGATGCACTGCAATTCTTTTGATGTCCTAGAACATGTAGATGGTTCCAGCACCCCAACTGGAGGCGGTGACCAAGCCTGGATTAAGCGTGACGGTCTCGTCAAGCTATGGATCTACGGAACGTTGGCTGCACCATTATTCAAAGCAGCGTTCAAAACAGGAGGAACGGCGAGAGATGTGTGGTTGCATATCGAGAATCTTTTTCGAAACAACAAAGATGCTCGGATAATGCAAATTGACAATGACCTTCGAACTTTGGAGATTGGAGACCTATCGATCAATGAGTACAGCCAGAAACTGAAGTCTAGCGCTGATCTACTCTCCAACTTGGATGCTGATAGGTCTAGTTTTAACCCTATTCTAACTGCAAGTGCACAGTGATGTAGTTGTAGTACTTAGGGTATCGAATCCACAGGGACTCTGGTCAACGATAGATGAAAACAGAAGTGATTAAACTAGGAGAAAGCAATATGGGAAAGCAGTAAATCAGACAGCAGAAAGTAAATCAAGCGAGTTGTGAGCAAGGAAGCGAAGCGTTAGGTTTCAGGAGTTCTCAGAAAATCAGGAACGCAAGCAATCAATCAGTCTAGATCTAATCAATAACTGTTCTAGAACTCAAAACACGGATATAGAATTAACCAAATTCCTTTGCGATAATTCTCTAAGTCTAAGTGCAGCAAACCAAACTTTCGTTTGCGAGAACTAACAGATTAAACCAGCATTAATTCCAAGTTTGATATGTTCACAATTAAACTAAACCAAACTTCCGTTTGCGAATAGTTTAGTTGCTTATCTAGGTTCTTTCTAGTTAAATTAACCAACTTCCGCCGCATTAATCAACCTAATATCATAATTCTGATTAGCTACTTCAGATTAAGCATTAAGAACAACCTAAACAAAGAACTAGCAGATATGAATCCCTACAGATTGATTTAAACTATAATTCTCTGAAATCTCTAATGAGAATCCTTCAACCTAACAGGTAAACTACTCAGACATGTTCATCGAAACAGAAAACATCTTAAGTAGAAAACCAAATATCATAAAACAGAATAATCAACAGGGGTTCGAAATCCTCTCTCTTTCGAGAGCAAGATCAGCCCCTAAGGCTCTCTGAAATAAAATAAGACTTAAAAGTCAAGCGTAGCCTAAACAATGGCTTAAAAACCCTTATATAATAGCTAAAACACGTTTTGGGCTTCTGTGTAGATATCTGGGCTTTTCTGCAAAATCAGCATTCTTTATTAAATCGGCGAGTCTGGCCCATTCGCATATGCAACGATCGATGCAGGTGTGCAACGATCGACGCAGTCTTCAAAACTGGACAATGAACTCTGTCTCTCGGACCAAATCTCCAAAATACACCAAACAGCTCCAAAATCTCCACTTCTGCTCCAAATGTGTCTAGACCTGAAAACATACTAAAAAGAACACAAAAGACACTAAAAACACATCTATATCATGGCATAAAATGGGTAAAAACCATGATATATCAACTCCCCCACACTTAGCTCTTGCTTGTCCTCAAGCAAGTAAAGAACCAAAGTATACGAGAAGAAGTTTGAAAACACAGAAACTCATTTCGTCCTAGGAACTTTCACAATCACATTCACTTAGTAAGCCACTGAAAACTTCCCTACAGAACTCAAGACCACAATATACTTCCCCCACACTTAGCAACTGTCCCAAGTAAACTCCACAATCACATTCAAGCATTCAAATTCACCCTACTGACTTCTGCAAGTATTTAAGTGCGGTCTCACCTAAGGAGTATCGATCAAAGGGCACATGGATTCTTACCTTATCAGCTCTAGACCACCATACTATCTTTCTCTAGTCCCTTTCTTCTCTTTCCCTTCTTTAACAACTGATTTTTCCCCACTGGGTATCATTTTATTTTTTTATCAGTGTTCTTCCCGTTATGGGGTGCACTTTGGACACATTCCATGGATCACATGAGAGAAAATAGTGTTTGCTACCCTTCCCATGACCACTTCGGAGTTACTAACTCATCCTCAGTTTATTATTATTATTATTTTTTTTTTTTCATTTTACTCTATAGAAGGGGAGAAGGGAACTAAATAGGATAGGTTGACAGGCTGTGTCAGAACTAACAAGGGAATCCGACACAAAGTATACCAAGCCCTTAGGTGAGAAATCTAAGTCAGTATTAAATTGAAATCAGTAAAAGGATCCTCTGATACCTGAAGTGATGTGGGTGTCCTCAGTAGGCTGATTTGTGTCTGGGTTTTCTAACAGTCATAGAGGCTCTGCAAGTCTGTCCAATGGTCACTTAGTTCCTGTTCAAGCGAAAAGTTTCCTCGAAAAATCATAGTTTCATACAAATTTTGACTCAATAAAACAAATTTTGAAAAACTAAGAAAACAAAAGCGTGCGTCAGTAGCTTCCTCCCCCCACACTTAAACTACACTGTCCCCAGTGTAATCAAGGCATGAGCTCGGTGAGAATAATAATCAAATTTAGAAACAATCCGAAAAGTTGCAGAACACTTACCTGTCGTCGCCCTGCGTCGATCGATGCCCAAGGGTGTCGATCGATGCTAGGCGATTATCGCTCGCGGTTATGTAGATAACCGATGTCTGAACCGCAATCAATTCGTTAAACCGTAAATCGCGACTGCATCGACCGATGCACAATGTGTGTCGATCGATGCAATGCAATTATTCATGTTTCCCTCAGCTCTGAACACACTTAAACAGAAAAATTAAAAATACCAAATCAAAACGAATGGAAACAAAAACAAAAACGAACCTAACAGTGGGTTGCCTCCCACTCAGCGCTTTTTTTTAGTCATTAGCTTGACTATTGGAAGAGATTTGATTCAAGGCGGTTTCAACAGAGACTTTGAGTGTCTCTGTGAGTATCTCTTCATCCAAGGAGGTGTATAGGCATTATGATCATGGGGCTTTCCAAGGAAAGAGAAATCAGAATCAGGGCGGGAGCGAAGCTTGGGCGGTCTACTGCGTTTCCCTGCATTCAAAACAATGCGGTCAGGAGGTTTAAGCTTATGTGATTTATATCTTACCTTTGGTGCAGATCTGATGTTTGGGGTTTTCTGCTTATGAGCAGTTGCAGGTACTGAAGATGTTAGAGCAGGTTCAAGAGGAACTGCCATCTTCTTCTTTCCACTATCAGATACTGTAGTTCCACCAATCTGAACTTCTTCTTTCAGATCACCTTCAGTGGAGATCATCTTCTTTGCATGAACTCGCAAAGTTTCAACTGGTGGTGTTTTATTCACCTTCTTATCCATCACTTTTATGCAGTTAACCACTTCTAGCTCTTGTCTGGAAGGTTTAGGAACCTTAGGATATGGCAATGGGGGCTTGTAAGCTTGTTCTGGTACTGTTGCAGGTTTCTGGACATGTGTGCGTTTTGTGTCGATCGTTGCATAATGTGTGTCGATCGATGCAAGGCGATTCTGTTTCTCGAAAGAACTCGAAATTGCCGTCAGAATGGCGTGTCGATCGTCACTAAGGGGGAGTTG
Source organism: Orychophragmus violaceus (assembly GCA_030180135.1). Classification (NCBI taxonomy): domain Eukaryota; kingdom Viridiplantae; phylum Streptophyta; class Magnoliopsida; order Brassicales; family Brassicaceae; genus Orychophragmus; species Orychophragmus violaceus. Next base: position 18,148,630 of record CM058232.1, on the reverse strand, counting down.
ATCGGTGCATGTATCAGGCAGACAATATTCATCCAGAAAATCCGAGATTATGCTCTCTTCTTCACCTAGCAACTCAATCTCATCCCTTATGTTCACAGCATTGATGTGCAGCTTCCGTTCAGCTCTCTTAGCTTCATTTTGCCTCTCTATCGCTGCATCCAGCTCCTCCATATTACAGCTCAAAGATTCAAGCTTCTCATTCAAATCTTCATACAAAGCATCCATCTTTGAGTTGAAGGACCTATCAATCTGTTGTTGTCTCTCAAGGTACTGCTCTATCATGATTTCCATTCTGCTCTCATGAGCTGTAGGTGCAGGCGGTACTTGGTAAGAAGAAACGCTACAACTCCTTGAGAAGGCATTGCCCTGTTGCTGGAAAGGTCCCTGAAAAGCAGATTCCTGACTGTAGAATTCATTCCCTCCAACGTAGTTGATAGCTTCTTGCCCATACTTTTCAAGTACAAGACTATGCAGAGACTCTACTTTGCTCTTTAACCAAGTTATCTGCGAGTTGTCAATCCCTGGATTGAAGAAATCATACATCTTCCTTACGATATGTGTCGATCGATGCAGGAGAAGCGTCGATCGATGCAAGCGTGATGATGTGACGATCGACACACAGGACCGTGTCGATCGTTGCAGGGCGATTACAGGCGTACCCTGAAACGCAAGAACAGAAAAAGAAAAAAAATTAGTAGCAAAAATAAAAAAAAACGAAAATCCTAGTCTAAACCCTAAGTTCAAATATATCGAGAACTCAAAAGAGTCCCCGGCAATGGCGCCAAAAACTTGATAGGTCTAGTTTTAACCCTATTCTAACTGCAAGTGCACAGTGATGTAGTTGTAGTACTTAGGGTATCGAATCCACAGGGACTCTGGTCAACGATAGATGAAAACAGAAGTGATTAAACTAGGAGAAAGCAATATGGGAAAGCAGTAAATCAGACAGCAGAAAGTAAATCAAGCGAGTTGTGAGCAAGGAAGCGAAGCGTTAGGTTTCAGGAGTTCTCAGGAAATCAGGAACGCAAGCAATCAATCAGTCTAGATCTAATCAATAACTGTTCTAGAACTCAAAACACGGATATAGAATTAACCAAATTCCTTTGCGATAATTCTCTAAGTCTAAGTGCAGCAAACCAAACTTTCGTTTGCGAGAACTAACAGATTAAACCAGCATTAATTCCAAGTTTGATATGTTCACAATTAAACTAAACCAAACTTCCGTTTGCGAATAGTTTAGTTGCTTATCTAGGTTCTTTCTAGTTAAATTAACCAACTTCCGCCGCATTAATCAACCTAATATCATAATTCTGATTAGCTACTTCAGATTAAGCATTAAGAACAACCTAAAAAAAGAACTAGCAGATATGAATCCCTACAGATTGATTTAAACTATAATTCTCTGAAATCCCTAATGAGAATCCTTCAACCTAACAGGTAAACTACTCAGACATGTTCATCGAAACAGAAAACATCTTAAGTAGAAAATCAAATATCATAAAACAGAATAATCAACAGGGGTTCGAAATCCTCTCTCTTTCGAGAGCAAGATCAGCCCCTAAGGCTCTCTGAAATAAAATAAGACTTAAAAGTCAAGCGTAGCCTAAACAATGGCTTAAAAACCCTTATATAATAGCTAAAACACGTTTTGGGCTTCTGTGTAGATATCTGGGCTTTTCTGCAAAATCAGCATTCTTTATTAAATCGGCGAGTCTGGCCCATTCGCATATGCAACGATCGATGCAGGTGTGCAACGATCGACGCAGTCTTCAAAACTGGACAGTGAACTCTGTCTCTCGGACCAAATCTCCAAAATACACCAAACAGCTCCAAAATCTCCACTTCTGCTCCAAATGTGTCTAGACCTGAAAACATACTAAAAAGAACACAAAAGACACTAAAAACACATCTATATCATGGCATAAAATGGGTAAAAACCATGATATATCAGATGCTCCGGTGAATGAAAGGAATCTGGTGATGTACCTGTTGAACGGCCTCAATGAGAAGTTCGACAATATCATCAATGTAATCAAACACCAGAAGCCTTTTCCATCATTCGATGATGCCAAATCAATGCTTCAGGATGAAGAGTCTCGGTTGAAGAAGGCGAACAGGGCTGTCGCATCACACGCGGATCACTCATCATCCACCTCTGCTCTCGTCACCTCTACTCAAACCACCACCACCAATCAACAAAGTCATCGATACAACAACAATCGCAACAAGAACAAAGGTGGGTACCGTGGTCGAGGGCGTAATCAGAACTACCAAGCTCGTCCTTCGTATGGCTGGGGACCTCCTCAATTCTGGAACGAATATCAAAACTGGATGATGTCGATGAATCCATGGCAACAATTCAACAACACTCAAAACCGTGGGATACTCGGGCCATCACCATCCAATGCAAACGCAGGTTCAGCTAATGTTACTGAAGTTATTCAGCCAACAAGAGATTTCGAAGAAGCTTTCAATACGATGACATTGTCTGGTCCTAATGGTACTGGGTGGTACATGGATACTGGAGCCACGGCTCATTTAGCATCCTCGTCAGGTATGCTTCATTCTGTTGTCAATCTAGGCACAGGAAAAACTGTCATGGTTGGTAACGGATCTTCCATTCCTGTTATTCTTTCTGGATCTTCTTCTATTCCTACCTCTGATCGTTCATTGTCCCTGTCTAATGTTCTTTTAACTCCTCAGACAATTAAAAATCTTATCTCTGTGCGTCGCTTTACAAGAGATAACAAATGTTCTGTTGAGTTTGATCCTAATGGTTTTTCTGTGAAGGATCTACAGACCAGGAAAACTCTGCACCGCAGTGATAGTGATGGGGATCTTTATCTGTTGCTGCCTTCATCTCCTCCTCAGCCTTCCACCACAAATAATCTTGCTTTTGTTTCAGTTTCTCCTTCGGTGTGGCATTCCCGTCTTGGTCACACAAATAATGAGACACTTCGATCTCTTTTATCTTCTACTTTGCCTTATAATAATGATAAGCTGATGTCTTCTTGTAATGCTTGTCAAACTGGGAAACATTTGAAGCTTCCTTTCTTTCAATCAAATTCTGTTTCTAATAATCCATTTGATTTGGTTCATTCAGACTTATGGACTTCTCCAGTTGCAAGTGTTAGTGGTATCCGTTATTACATTCTTTTTATTGACGACTACTCACACTTTGTTTGGGTGTATCCACTGCGTAGGAAATGTGAAGCTTTCTCAAAGTTCTTGCACTTCTTTACATTTGTTCAAACTCAATTCAACACCACTATCAAAGCTCTTCAATGTGATAATGGTGGTGAGTATGTCAATGCTCAGTTCAAAAATCACTTTGACACTCACGGCATACAAGCTAGATTTTCCTGTCCTTACACATCTCAACAAAACGGAAAATCAGAGCGTATGATCAGAACCATAAACAACTACATCCGAGCTATGCTTTTTCATGTTTCTCTTGATGCGTCTTTCTGGGTCGAGGCGTTACATGTTGCAGCTCACTTGCTCAACATCATTCCCTCTTCCACAGTAGGTAACAAATCTCCTTTCTTTCTTCTCTTCAAAAAGAATCCGTCCTATGATCACTTAAGGACATTCGGTTGCCTTTGCTATCCAAATTTAAATCACTCTTCTATTCATAAACTTTCTCATCGTTCTACTCCTTGTATCTTCTTGGGATATCCTTCACAACATAAATGCTATAGATGTCTTGATACTCATACTAACAAGATAATTATATCCAGACATATTGTGTTTGATGAATCAGTCTTTCTTGCAGCTCAAAAACAACAGGAAGTGTCGAGTTCTTATGAATTTCTAGACACGGTTGATGAACCATGCTCAATGTTTAAAAACATTCTTCACACACCTTTTCAATCTGGTCATACTCCAACTTCTTCCACTACGGTTCGTCAATCCTCTGTTGTAGCTCGTGCTGCTCCATCCCATTCTCGTTCATCTCGCCGTGCTCCGGCTATCCCTACGGCTCCTCCTCACACTCGCAGCCGAAGTGGTATATGTTGGGAATGTCCTGAAATCTATTTGTACTTACTCTGATAGAAAGTCGTGTTGTCGAGATGAGACAATCATATGACACTAGGTACTCGTAATGCTTTGCTAGAAGCCACTTATGATCAATGAGTTTAGAACTCATTGCTAGTGTTACATGATCCTACAGGGTCACACACCTAAGCAAACTGGACATTGAATGTGAGGTTGATCATTAATGTAATGATGAATGCATATTTGATATGCATTCGATGTCATCTTTTCTGGGCAGTGTCGATCGACGCACTATGTGTGTCGGTCGACACGGATCGACTGTGTCGATCGACACAAATAGTGTGTCGGTCGACACAACTCGCGGATTAGCAGATTAAATCGGTTTAATCATTAGTTAATCCCGTTGCGGTTTAAGTCGACATATATAAGATATATGGTCGACCTAAACTCGATCTTAACCTAATTCACAGCCACCAAAAACAGAAAAGAAACCTCTCTGGAGATTCGATCTCATAAGGCACTAGCATCCCTGCTGTCCAGTTCTGTGTGCGTGTGGATACCAGTAGAGGCGCAGCACTTGAGGCGCTCTAGATCTCGATTACTTGCTAAGACTTCCGCTGCACAAATCACCAGGTAATCTCCAGATCTGATAGATTCAATGAAATGAACCTGTAGATCCTAGGCTCGGAATTCAGACTAGGATTGCCTAATTGGATTAGGAATCTGCTAGAAATTCCTTCAGTGGTATCAGAGCTTTAGGGTTCCATTGAATCTGTAGCATGTTGATTAGATTAGTTGAATCTGAATCTCTGTATAGTTGATACAAGCATGCTAAAATTCGTTTTCATAAAAAAAAATTCTAGTTTTAGGGTTTTTTGACTTGAAAAACGAATTGGGCTTATCGCACTGTGTCGATCGACACCAATCCGGTATCGGTCGACACAAAAGGATAACCCGAATAAATTTGTTTCGCCTAGTGTCGATCGACACAAGAGTTGTGTCGGTCGACACAAACCTCGCGAGATTGATGAATCGGTTCAATTGGATTAGACCGGTTATCGAGCTTGGTTTATGACGGCTGAACACTGTGATTGGTTTAATTGCGATTGGTTTGATCATGTTGGTATCGACCGATGCTAGTGTAGCATCGATCGACACTGACCGGTATTCAAAACCGGATCAATTGGATTGATCGGTTATCGCGGTTTGCTTTTGGTTATTCTGCATCGATCGACACTATAGTAGTGTCGGTCGACATAAGATTCGATGATTGGGTTATGGAACCTGCAATCAGAGAACCAAAGCAAGATAAATCAATTAATTATAAGAATTAAAACATAATAAAACTGAACGTTTTAAAGGTTCCGTTCCTCAATCAAATATCAAGTGGCACTTGATGTCTTTCCAATCTTGTCGACTGTCAAGACTCGTTTCATTGAGTGATAGGCTTGCAGTGCAAGGTATCCACAATTACATGAGTAAGGCAGGAAGTAATCGTGTTGATGGGCTTGCAGTGCAAGGCGTCAACAATTACATGACTGAAAAGATTGGTTTACTTGACTGGGCCATCAAAATCGTTTTGGGCTCAGAGACATCAGGTGGATTTGACATAAGATGTCAGTCCACAACCAAGAGTTGTATTGGATACAACTAGCAAGGTCGTTGCTTACCTAGATAGCTAAAGTTGAGTGATAGCCAGTGGCTCACTCAAATTTAGTGAAGTATGGGTCTTGGATCATTATATTCATCTGAGGAAACATTGTTTGAATATAATGCGAGTTTTCTTAAATTGTTAAGACTTCTCATTTCTTGAACATCATAACTATAATTTCCCTTGTTTTCCAGCTATGTCTAACTCAAACCATCGTAACAATTTCTCCCTGCGATCCGTCCTTGAGAAGGACAAGTTAAATGGATCGAACAAATAGATTGTTCTAGCTATGATTGACAATAAGACTTGGATGCTTGTACCTAGACCTTCGGGTGCTAATATTGTTAACTCTCTTTGGCTGTTTAAACATAAGAATGATGCAGATGGAGTGCTAACAAGCTACAAGGCCAGGCTTGTTGCAAATGGCAAAACGCAAGCTGAAGGAATAGACTATGAAGAGACGTTTGCTCCAGTCGTGAAACTTGCGACAATCAGAACAGTCCTTCATATTGCAGTCTCTCAAGCTTGGGAGATCAATCAGCTAGATGTCAAAAATGCTTTTTTACATGGTAATCTAACAGAAGACATCTACATGTTTCAGCCTCCAGGGTTTGTCAGCAAAACACATCCTCATCATGTGTGTAAATTGAGCAAAGCGATCTATGGATTAAAGCAGGCTCCAAGGGCTTGGAATGCAAGATTCTCACAGTTCATTACATCGATTGGATTTAAGACAAGCAAATGCAATCCTTCTTTATATGTCTACAAAAGAGGTACATCGGTGGCTTATCTGCTATTGTATGTTGATGATATCGTCTTGACAGGATCATCAAAATCATTCATCTCTAGCGTAACCAAGCTTCTAAAAGCAGAGTTCCCAATCACAGATATGGGCTGACTAAAGTACTTCTTGGGCGTCAAGGTAGAACATAATGAAGCTGGAATACATTTGTCTCAAAGTCACTATGCCAAAGAGATCATTGAGAGAGCTGGTATGAAGGAGTGCAAGCCCATTTCCACACCAGCGGATGTCAACTCAAAATTATCAGCTGAAAGTGGCGATTTGATTGAGAATGCAACTGAATATAGACGACTGGCAGGAGCACTACAGTATTTAACTTTTACTCGACCAGATCTGACGTATGTGGTTCAGCAAGTGTGTTTGTACATGCATGCTGCTAGGGTCAGTAACTTCAACGCGTTAAAGAGGATCATCCGGTACATTCAAGGAACATCGGGTCATGGGCTATAGCTTTATCGGTCTAAATCAGTTCAGTTGACAGCATATTCCGACGCGGATTGGGCTGGATGCCCGGATACAAGAAGGTCCACATCTGGATATTGTGTATATCTTGGTGATAACTTGATAACATGGTCATCTAAACGACAATCAATGGTATCCCGATCAAGCGCGGAATCAGAGTATAAGGGCATTGCAAATGCTGTATCAGAAACCTGTTGGATCCGTAATCTACTTCTGGAACTACATAAGCCTATTACGCGAGCTACATTGGTGTATTGCGACAACATTAGTTATGTTTACATGGCTTCAAACCCAGTTCAGAACCAAAGAACGAAGCATATTGAAATAGACCTTCATTTTGTTCGAGAGAAAGTCGCATTAGGCCAAGTAAAAGTTCTACACGTCCCATCATCAGATCAATACGCGGACATTTTCACGAAAGGCTTGCCAACTACATTGTTCTTGGAATTCAGAAACAGTTTGAATGTTCGATGCTCCAACGTTCGAACTGAGGGAGGATAAAAGCAGAGATATGCTCCTGAAGAATAGCTCCCATTCGAATATATCAGTTGAGATATTTTAGCCATTAGTTATGTAAAGAGTGTAACAGGATAGCCTATATAATTTGTATAATCTTGTACATTTCAATTCAAGGAATTCAATAAACTTTCAGGCTCTAGGGTTTCTCCGTTTTGAACCACCACGGAGAAGGATATCATTTTTTTGTCAAGGAATTCTGCCTAAAGGAGGAAAACAGAGAACAATAAAATTTGGAAAAAAAAAATTTAGGGTTCTAAAAGAAAGAGGGGAAAATGAAAGTCGAAGAGGGAAAATGAAAATCGAAAGAGGGAAAATGAGTCTTAGGTTTTACGAGCCTAAAATTTTCGCTAAGTGTTTGGCGGAAAAGCTAATTTTAGATTTCTGCTTAGTAAAACTCTATCATAGCATTTATCTAATGTTATTATATAATTCGAAAATTTTAAACTCATAATAGCAGTTCAGTAAAACGTGCTATAACAATTTGCTATCAATGTGAACTTTTTTTTTATAATGATCTTTACGTATATATATATATATATATATATAATACGTGTATAGAACATTATCGACTTTTTGATTAGTAATATTATATAGATATGAGAAATGTTACATCTATTTGATTCACGGTAGAAATCGTTTAATGTTTGGGTAGTACTGTTAAGATATTATCAACATGTTTACTTTGATCAAGGTTTTTTCTATTCTATCAAAAGATTTTTATTTTCTATACATGTAATATTTATATAATACACGTAAATTCAAAATCATTTAAATTATGATATACTATTTTAGTACAAAAAAAAATTATGATAATATTTTAACAATAACAAAAAATATGTGTATAAAATTTAATAAATAACAAAAATTGACAAATAAATATTCTATTTTTAGTTAAAGAAAATCGTGATACAATCTTAACAATAATCTAACTTTTGTATAAAATTAAATAAAAAACAAAAAATAGAAAAATGGTTGGTTTTTCTCTTGCATTTGATTGTCGATTTAAATGTTAACAAAATAAGATAAATTACCTATATTAACTCACATATATTCTTAATTTGCATATTTGCTTAACATAAATCACCGCATTTCAATATTTTGTAATCATTAATTTATAATTCTTGAGATGACCAATTTTTAAATATATGCAAATGTTAATTCTTTTAAATATAGATTAAAAAATAACAGATATAGCTATTGATTATTTCATATAATAACCACTATATATTTAAGAAATATCAATATTATTTAATTATTTATAAACAAATTAACAACCGTATTTATTATTTTTTATATTTACGCTTTGAAGATTAATTACCAAATATTTTATGTATAGGTAAATTTGTGGCGTTGTTGGTTAACACCATTCGAACTATTTTATTATTATTTTATTTTGTTGAATTTGTCATGTTTGGGTTGATCTTTTAATTTAAACCAAACATTAGATATTATATACTTATGACATGGTTGCTTTTAAAACTCAAATTATTTATGCCCATATTTATTATATTAGTTACTAAGCTCCACATCTATACTATAACAACAGGAAACCGTCTTTGGTACAAAAAGGTTGTATTTCCGAAAATTGCTTTTGGAGTCGTTAGGAGTGTATTTTTTTCATTAAGGGTAAAACCTGTAATTTTTGGATATTTTATCACGCAGAGATATTTGACCGGGTCGAATTTGGAAACGGATATACACGCGGATCCTGTTTTTAAATCTTAATCGTTGATTTCGTCAATTTAATATTATCTATCGGATTAGTTAGATTTCTTAATCCTACCATTTATTTATTTTTTAATTTATTTTGTCAACAGGCTTACCATATATATTTACTTTCGTAGTCTATATTTTAGGAAACATAAATCTGCAATTTTGGAGAATATTATTTACAAGCTTGATGAATATCGATTTTAATTCATTTAATTAATTTATTTCTTAAAATGCACAATATCTTTTTAAATATCTTATTAATTCGAGTTTGAAAAAAATATTTTATGGCATATACCAAGCTTTCGAGAGAAGTTTATGAAATCATATATAAAGAGAGCTTGGTTGGCCTAGAAACACAATCATTTTGCATCTTCCATATTTTCAAGAAACTTTCTCTCTGTTTTTTTTTTTTTTTTGCTATAGAAGTATTCTTCGAGATCACTGAAATTTTAATCAAATGATCTGTTATCATTCATATTATTTTCTTCTTTTTCGATTTAAATGTATTTTTATGGTTTTTGGTTTTTTTATTCTGTTTTTTTCTTGGTGTCATGAATGAAGAAGCTTGGTTATCTTGAGTTTTGGTGAAAGATGTGAGGTAAAATATGGGTAGTTACGATTTTTTAATACTTTTGGTTGAATCCATGAGTCTGAAATGTCCGAGTAAAGGTTGTTGCCCCTACGTCTGATTGATCTCATAAGTCCCGATAGTCCGAACCTCCCTCTCGATTTTTGTTTTGTTCTTTGGTATATGCTGGATACACTGGTTAAATAATTATGGGAGCAAATTAGGGAAGCTCGGTTATTTCCTTCATATTATTTATTTGTATACAATATTTGATTTTATATAATTAAATATATTATTCCTACCATTAATTTATTTTTTAATTTATTTTTTCAATAGACTTATCATTTATATTTATTTTCGTGGCTTATATTTTAGGAAACTTAAATATGTAATCTTGATGAATATATACTTTACAATCTTGGTTTTACAAAAAATAATATTTATTTATTATTACTAACATTATTTTATTTAAAAAATAATATTAGTTTTTTGTCCAGAAAATAATATTAATTTGTTACACATTAATTTTTCATATTATTTGATTTATAATTTGATATATACCAAGGTAACTTTTCAAGTTTTATTCTTTTTTTAGTTGAAATACAATAAAATATTACTTATGTAAATATGTGTATATTATCACATATTTATTATTATTTATAAAATTAATATTTTTTATATTTTTATATTAAATTATTTAATTATGTATCATTGTGGATTTCAAAATTTATAAGTCTTAAATATTTTTTATAATGTACTATTTGTTTGTATAAAATATTTGATTTTAATAATTAATTATATCATTCCTACCATTTATTTTTCAATATACTTACCATTTATATCTATTTTCGAAGCCTATATTTAGGAAACTGAAATATGTAATCTTGATGAATATAACTTTATAATCTTAAAGAATATCACATAATCCCAAATTTATAGAAACTATTTCGAATATAATATTAGTTTTACAATATTCAAATAATCCCAAATTTATCAATAATTGCTTTGATTTAGATTTCGCAGGATATATTAATAGATAATCTGGTTAGAGATATTTCATGTTATTATTTGATTTAGTTGAATTATGGGGATATGTACTATATCTATATTGTTGTAATATTATAGAATTTAATTGCATTAAAACGTATTAAATGTAAATAGAAATAGAGAAAAGGCATAAAATAGCACAGAAACATACTTTATGATAAATATAGCACCAAGGAAAATAATTGACATTTTTAACATTATTTTAATTATAAAGACTTTTATAGCATTATATAGTTTAGGGTTTATGATTAATTATTTAGGGTTTAGGGTTTATTATTTAGGGTTTAGGGTTTAGTATTTAAGGTTTAGGGTTTATTATTTAGGGTTTCAAGTTTAGTATTTAGGGTTTAGGGTTTAATATTTAAGGGTTAGGGCTAATTTAGTGACAAGACATGTTTTGTGCTATTTTTATGATTTTCTTCCTTGGTGCTATATTTGTGACAAGACATGTTTTTTGTGCTATTTTTGCGATTTGCCCATAGAAATATTATATGGGCCTTTCTAAGTATTAAGCAAAAACAGTTTCAATTTTGTCAAACTTTGACAAATTTAATCTACTTACAAATGCTCATTATACATCAATTTTGTCCAACATTATATAAAGCCCGCTATTTAAATCAAATAAAACATAATGTTGTCCAAAACTCATTCATAAAGAAACACAAAAATATGTTTACCATCTAAAATTTAAACACACCAAAAATTAATTAGCTAGCATATATTAATTCTAAAAAACCGATATTAACATAAATAAAACGTTAAACTCATTCAAAAACTAAAGAAAAAATAACCGTTTGATCCACATGAATTTTAACATATCAATCATTGGTTAACTACCATAAATCAATACTAAAACTTTGATATTAACATAAGTTTTATAAATAAAAAAATTATAAAATGGGAATAAAAAGAAAGAAAAAAACCCACACGCTCAGTGTGGATCGGATCCTAGTTATATATTATTACTATACAAATAGAATCATAGCACCTCAATTGTATTTTAACTTTTCAGCTTCTTATATATGTAGATCTATAACTATACATATATTTTAGGCGATATTAATGAAAAAATCTTGATACAATTTTAACAATAGTCTAATTTTTTATAAATCAAATAAGGACAAAAAAAAAATGGTATGTTCTTTATCTTGCATTTGATTTTCCGATTTAAATGTTAAGAAGATAAGGTAAATTACATGTATTAACTCGCCTATATTTTCAATTTTCATATTTGCTTAACATAAATCACAATATTTCTATATTGTTGTAATCATTAATTCCTAAATCCTTAAATAACCAATTTTAAAATATTTCAAATGTTAATTCTATTAAATAGAGATTCGAAAATAACATATACTTATTGACTATTTCATGTAACAAACACATATGTTTAATAAATTTCTAAAAGGTTAAAAAATTTCAGTAACCGGGTTAATCGGTATGACCGGTTCACCGGATCACAAATGAACCATATATATTTTCGGGTTTTGCGGGTTTTTAACTTAACGATTTTTTCATGAGACACAACCCAATATGTTGTTCGCGGGTTAACGGTCCAAGCGTGGATCCATGTCGAATTTCAAAAAACAAAGATTATATTTAACAATATTTTTATCAAAAATTAGATGCTCACTGAGGTTCATAAATCAAAATATAATTGCTTTGGTTAAGATTTATTTCTGACGAGATGTTTATGTGAGTTAGCATCATTGATTGGGAAGTGATTTATGAAATAAAAAATGAGTCACATATGAGAATTTGATAAGATATGCGATTGAAATATGAACGGGTAAAAGATCTACGAATAGTAATGTTATACTATATTATATATATTTTAGAATTGAATTTAATTTTAAGCGTATTTAATTATAAATATAGTCAACTCTTTTTCTAAAAATACCTTCAATATGTGGTCAAACAAATAAGGACCAACCAACCAACTATTTTTAGATTGATGGTTCTAAACAAACTATGGATAATATAGCAGCGTATTATAGAAATAATTTTGACAATCCAAACAACTTATGGTTGAAATAAAAACATATACAATTAATATGTTAAAAAAATGCAATTGTCTATAAACATATGTTTGCATGAGAGGTTTCTAATAAATCAATTAACATCTAAAATTACAAATTAATATAATTTTATCAAAATTCTCATGTCCGCACATGCGTGCGGGAAAATCACATAGAAGAGTATAGAATTCATTATAATATTTTAATTATTATAACATATATTTCTATTAGTGTGTCATGTAATAATACACCATATGCATTTTTCTAACTATGACCTAAATTTTTAAGCAAATATGAATTTAGAAAATTTTAACCACATCAACAACTTAAAAAAACATGCATTAAGAAAATCAGTGCGTCAACGATTCAAAAAAAGAAGATATTTTTATATATCTATAACATAAGAAAAATAGAAAAATAAATTAATTTTCTTAAATGGTAGTTATAACGAGTTAACTATCAATGATGAAAGTAAGATAAAGACGAATTACAACTAATATATTTTATCAACTACTAGTAGAGATACACATGTCGTTGGAAAAAAATTATAATAATATTTTCAACTACTATAACCTTATATTTTACCGTAAAACATTATCTTTCACTTAAAAGATTTTAAAGTTCTGTAATCGGGTTAATTGGTTCAGCCGGTTCATCGAGTCACAAATAAACCGCGAGTTATCCGGGTTTTGCGGGTTTATAACTTAACGATTTTGCATATGACCGACCAGAGATGTCTAGCAGATTGTCGGGTTTACCGGTCAACCCCACGGGTCTGGGTCAGATTTCAAAACAAAAATTATACTTAACAATAGTTTATCAAAAATTTCATGCCCACACATTTTTGTATAATCGATTTTTTCGACGCGAAACATATTCATTGGTAGAAGAAGAGGCGCCTTAAGTGACCCCTGAAAAAATCTTAATATACAAATATGAAACCGAAAGCATGTCAAAATATAACCAATGTTTATCAGTTGCGGTTAATTTTTTCATATATACAATACTATAATGTGTTTTCGTATGTGTATATAAATATTATTTTATGCACATGAATATAATAATTCTGATGTGCATATAAATTGATTAATTAAATTTTATACCATCTCTACAGAAAAAACCAAAATCACGTATTGTCTTGTCATTAACCGAAAAATACATATAAATTAAATAACAATGCTATAATTATTATTCGTTTGTGTATATAATTATAGTACAAAATCACTGTCCTGGATGTTATCAAAATGCTTATTTCTAACTTTTATTTACATTCACTGCTATAAGTTGTTTTGATATTGTATATGATTAATATTATATGCATCTCAATGTAACATGGCATATAAAATGATTACTTAAAACTCTAACCAATCCCGAACAGAAAAAACTAAAGTCACGTTTTACTTGTACACTAATCGAGAAATACACCTAAATTAACTAACAACAGAAAAATGTCGCATATGCGTGCGGGTCGATCACCTAGTATATATAAAGAAGCCTATGGGATCCTGATCATGATCCCCACTCTAAACCATAAGTCACGAGTTGATCAATCTTGGCTTGCATAGCCACCATCAAATCGGTGAATTGTTCTCGACTAGTGAAGAGGTCTGCTTGACTAGCAAGGAGGTTTGCTTTGTTCGCCTTTAAATTGGTGACTTCTTTATCTTTTTCTTTGAAAGTTATGGTTATTCCGGCATTATCGGGAGTAAAGCGAGAAGGTGGTGCCGGCTTGAAGTTTCTGCCGACGTTTCCTAAAGCGAAGAAATGTCTCTTACTCTTTGGCATTTCATGTTAAAATTTTAAAAATCAATGTTAGAAAACAATTTATATAAACAAAAAAAAAATTAAAATGTAGAAATTAAAAAATTATTTGGAGAATGATCTTATTGATTGTTTCAGTCGATAAAGAGGTGGAATTCTACCCTTCTTAGGACTGTCGGTTTAGGAGCATATCTTTCGTTCTCTTGTTATCCTCCGAGTGATTGGATCTTGAATGACGGCATTTTTGTTAACGTACCTTGTTTCTACTTGCTCAATCAAATTCCGGGGGCCGACCGACCCTCGGTCTGGATCTACAAAAAGACATTTATATTTTATAAATAAACTTAAAATTATTAAATACATTATTAAAATTTGCACAATCAAACTTTAACTCTACCAAGATGTATTTGATGATCTTGTTTGAACGGAACTTTAACTCTACCACTTGTGATCTGATAGTGAGGCTTCCGGCAAAATTTACATGATGAATGGTTTTTTTCTTGTCGCCAATATATCATACAATTTTCGATGCACATATATATAATATGATATGACAATCCAAGCTCACAAACAAGCTTATGGGTCTTGTAGTATGAATCGGGTGAAATATTATATTTATGGAGAATATTTTTCACAAATTCGTCAATACCATCCACACTATCCTCCGCTAAACTTAAAGCTCCAATACCAAGTGCATAATCGTTAACCAATAAGTTAAAATATGAATCAACCATCGGCCATCCATCCGTGATATAAAATAATTAGATGAAGACATTTTCGTATGAAATCTTACAGAATGAGAGGGAGAAAGAAAGTGATTTGTGAAGTGTGATAAATGAAGATGAAAGGTACTTATAGAATAATAGGTGGTTACCGACACACTACCAACATATGTAATCTTTGCGTCGGTAATCCATCGGTAGTTTTAATTTCTACTATGGCTCTAATAATGTATATATTAATGTATCTATTAACGTCTATATAACCTAACGACTTCCCGATGATTTTCCAACGGATATGCTCTAACATTCAGATTCATCGGGTTTCCGACGGTAATTTCCAATGTGTAATGAATATGTCGGTAATTACCCACAAAAAACTGAAGAGACCTCACGGATTCCGATTTATGGGGTTTCAGTCGGTGATTCGTCGATAGTTATCGACTAATTTTTCTGTCAGTAAATCCATCAATTATTTCTTTGTTTTCTTGTAGTACAATAAAATAAAACAAAACTTGTGAAGATGTGTCTACCGTCGGTTTGGTTTTGGAAGTGATTTCATAGTGGTGCAATGATTTTGTCTTCAATTTTATCTTACGAAGATGTGTTTGATCTTTAATCTATGAACGGATCGATGTACATGTGTAAGAATTGGAGTCTTCTTGAACGTTTGTTCTCAGACAGAAGTCAAGGTTTCTTTCCAATGTACCATTGCTCTTTGTCGGTTTCTACTCTCCCGTTCGGTAGTGATATTGTTGTTGCTCTGCTCTGTGCTTTGCGGTTCTGTTTTCGATTCAGTTGTTGCGGGTTTGAGTTGGCTATAGTTTGATCCTTCTTTGACCCTTCTTTTCTTTTGGAAGCGGTTGAATTAGTTGCTTATTCACGGGTTCAGCATCTCAAAGTTAGGATTGGGTTCGGAAGTATTGTTTGTTCAGTGGCTTGGGTTTGGATCCTTTGTTTTTTTTGTTCTCTGTTGGTTGCTGTTTTATCTTGTATTATGTATTTTTGTTTGTTTCTTTTTTGTTTTTGTTTTTTTTTAAGAGATTTTCTTAGACTTGTCTACTTTTCACTTTAATTTATTTTCTGATGGTTTGTCTCCGAGAATTCTATAAATTTTAGGTCTGGGCGTTCGGGTATCCGTTCGGGTTTGGTTCGGGTCTTTTGGGTTTTCAGGTTTTCGGGTCTAGGCATATAAGACCCATTCGGTTATTTTGTAATTTCGGTTCGGATTCGGTTCGGTTCTATTCGGGTTCGGTTCGGGTTCGCGTACCCGAAAAATCATAAAACAAAAATAAAAATTGATTAATTTGAACAAAAATTTGTTAAATTTAAACAAATATAGCTAGAAGTTTCATATATTTCATTTATTTTGGGTATTTTAACTATTTTGGTCTAAAACTAACCAATATATTTGAGTTTGTAATTATAATTTTGTATAATTTTATTATATTAAGTCTAAATATAACTAATATTTTGAATATATAATTGTAGTTCGGATATTTCGGGTATCCATTCGGTTCTCGGTTTGGGTCAAGTTCGGTTCCGGTTCTTTGGGTATATAGGTTTAGGATCCATTCGAGTATTTTATCGGTTCGGATTCGGGTTCGGTTCCTCTTTTTTGATTCAGATTCGGTTTGGTATTTCGGTTCCGGGTTTTTTGCTCAACCTTAATAAATTCAGTGGCTTTGTGTAATTTTGGACTTTAATATTAATATAATGTTTCGTTGAAATCGTATACATAATATAATATTTTTTATTCTTCATATAAAGTATCCACATCATCAAAAAAAACTTATACAGTGGATCATACAAAAATTCATGAATATCAGTTTTAAATATTTATTTAAATTTTTATCTTTAATTAATTATTAAATAAAAATTATTAAAATTAATTATCTACATATATATATATATATATATCTATATTAATTCAATATTAAAAACCTATACTAACACTTATACATTTTAATTATGAAAAAAATACAAAACAATGAAATTCATTACTCAAAGCAAACTATAGATTTTATATAGATCGAAAAAAATTTATAGTCAAAGATAAAAAAAAATTAGGAAAATATGAAATAATTAGCTCACATTATTGATAAATAAATTATAATAAAAAGAAACTTCTAAGCAAACAAATAACTATACAAATGTATATAAAAATATGATCTACATAAGGAAAAAGAAACAAAGTTTAAATGTGAAACAAAAGTAAACAAAAATATTTTACGGCACATATAAAAGATAATAAACCTATTAGTTAGTCCAACAAAAATATAAAAATGGCACAAAAACAATTTCCAAATACAGAAATGAGTCCATATAACAAAAAACTAATATTTTTAAGCTATATTAAAAAAATATCAAGTATAAATGCACCACACACAAAAAAAAACTAAAATATTCCAAATCTCCGGTAAAAGAATAAAGAGACAAATTATTGATGTGGAACCGAAAAATAAGTAAAACATTTTTACTACACAAACAAAGGATAATAAACTCACTAAGTGATGTTATAAAAAAAACTCACTAATTGGGCCAACCAAAACCAAAAATTTATAAAAACGTTCAAATAAAAAAGTTCCCAAAAGATATAATTAAGCCCATATAACAAAAATAATAATTATTTAAGCTATATTAAAGAGTAATATTAAATATGAATAGACTGCAACAAAAAAATATATTAAAATACGTAATGTTTATATTAAAAAAAAAAAAATCAAAAGAGACAAACATAAAATAATTAAGAGTATATGGACAAAAAAATGAAATGAACAATATTATACTGTTGAAGAAAATACATAAAGATTATAATCTAAAAATGACATAATTTTAAAAATAAATCTAAGACTCAGAATATAAAACAAACAACAAAAACTAATATTTACTTAATCTATATTAGAAAAGAATATAAAATATGAAGGGACATAATTAAAATCTAAAATATGTTGTTTTTATTTAAAGCAAATATAAAAATAATTAAAATAAAATTGTTAAAAGTTTATCAACCAAATGGTGAAAAAATGATATTAAACTATTGAAAAAATACACAAAGAATATATTCTAAAAGTGAAATAATTATTCACAAAATATAAACTAAAAATATAATATTTACTTAAACTATATTAATGAGGAATGACAAATACAAATGAACCACATTTTTTCCGAAAAATGGGCCACGTAAAAATATAAAATGTGTAATTTTTATATAAATAAAAAATCAAAATATATAAAATATAACATTTAAAAGTTTTTTTGACAAATATGTGAAAAAACTAAAATAAATTGTATTACTGAAAAAATATAAAATAATATCATTTAAAAATGACATAATTATAAAAGAACAATATGCAACCAAGAAATAAAAAATAAAAAATATTGACTTTAAGTTATATTAAAAAGGAATATCAAATAAGAAAGAACTACAAAATATATAAATTTTCCATTCAACAAAAAATTAGTTAAAAGATCTCTACAAAAAAAATAGAATACATAGGACAATATTATATTATTAAAACACATAAAATAGAATATGAAAATAAAATAATAATAAGATTCAAAAATACAAAATAAACTCCTAGTGACAAGATCTCCACAAAAGATGGAAAATATAGAAAAATCTTACATTATTAAAAAAACACATAAAATATAATAATAAAAAATCAAATACTAAAAAAACTCCTAGTTAATAATAAAGCAAAACTTTTCTGATAAACCAACTCAAACTTTGATATCCATCTAATAGTAAAACTGTTAGCCAGTTTAATAAAACAAACCAAAAACACTTTTAGCCGGTACCCCGGATCCATCAAATTCGGGTTAACCCGTACAATCGGGAAAAAAAATCGCATCGGAGAACATAATGTGGTTCCGTGGTTGATTTAAATCAGTCAGTCTGATTCTGCCACGTGTGTGAATCGTAAGGAAAGTTTATCCTACTCGAGTCTCAGGCTTTATAATGTCAGAGAGACAATGACACGTCATCAGTCAATGACCAAAAGCGTTGTACCACGTGTACTTTTCGTACAACTTATTTGCCCACACTGATTCTTTTTCTGTTCATATTTTATTAAGATTTTCGTAATATCCTAATTTTAGCCAAAACGAAGAGACACGTGGTAGGACGGTACGACACGTGGCATGAAAAAGCCAATGTCACATGACTTGGAGACAGATCACGTGATTACCTCTTTGACATGTTCATTTTACTTTCTTTATTGAACCTGCTTCGGCAAACTTTCTCACAATACACAATAATGGTTTCCAAAATCTGACACATATGCTTCTAATAAAGCATTCCTTAAAGAAATTCATTATTTGGTTAGATTCGATGCTAGCTTAGCTAGCTATATTTGTAACGACTGTATTTTTTTTTTTTAACTATATTTGTAATGACTTGGATTTTCGGATTTATTTTTGTAAATACTAGTAGTAATTTTCTTTTAAGGAAAATAGTAACTAGTAGGTATTAATGTTCTGGAAAAATACTTTTTTTGTCAAAGGGTTTACTATTAATTCTAGAAAATACTTTGATAAGTTAAGTATAGATCATTACAAACTTGATATGTCCTAAAAGCTTAAAGTACTTTGAGCCAAAAATAGATAAGGATAATCTGTCGAGAACGCTCAACTAATTTTCAGTTGATGAAATAAAACAAATCGAACAAGCGCAAAGCCAATTGATTTACGAATGCTGTGTTTTTTTTTTTTTTAAAGACGAATGCTGTGTTTAATAAATTTTGTTTTAAAGTATTTTTTGTTACAACTTATCATGATGTATTTTAACAAAAAAAAATGTATTTTAACAACATATAATATATATGACAATATATATATTAAGGAGAATAAATTGTATTTCTTTAGTGTAATCAAATATATATATATATATGATTCGATTGTTGACCAAAAGCGGAACGGTTATATTACCAGTTAGTGAAAGTGGTAAGCGGTTGAATAGTGTAAAAATGTAAGTGAAAGTGATTAGTGAAAACTGTTAGCGAAAGCGGTAACAAAAAACTGAAAGTAACCGTTTTGACTGTAGCTTTGATAACGTTTTCGTGATTGATAACAAAGAAAACGGTATGTCTCTAACGTTTTTACTATTATGTTACCAATCAAAGCCATAAATATGTTAAAACTATATATGTAAACAGATCGAGTGAGAAATCATAAAAGTGTTAATGCATGAAAGATGTAATGGCCCATTCCTCGGTCCATTTTAATATTTTATAAAAAGAAAAAGACAAGCCAAACCAAGCCCAATAGTCTATCTAAAACCTAAGTTTTTCTATCTCTTTTTCTATAAAATGAGGTAGCTACCAAGAGAAAGAAGAAGAAAGAAAATCAAAACGAAGTTCTGCAAAAATCTCGAGCCATCAGCCGTTGCCCCCTGTCGCCCGTCGATTTTTCAAAGAGGAGCCTCGTGGTATTGGAGACACAAAAATAAGCTTTCCCGAGAAGATTTCTTGGATTTATGTCATCAATCTGGCCGTCATCCTTTAAAGTGTTTTCCTGTTGATCCGTAAGTCCACAGAACGCACAGTATATCATTGGAAAGACTTCGGTCTCCTCTTTTCATAAACGTAAGATTTACCGTTTTGAGAGATATGACTAGTTTTCCAAAACGTATCTATGTTGTTGCGAATCTATAACAGTTTATCGGATCTATGTTTTGGATGGGCAAGCGAAGTCCGCTTGACCCGAAACTTGGCAGGGACATTCTAGACTCATAGATCTAGATCTCGGTTGAAGGAGAAACGATTTGGGTCTTGAGAACATAGAGAATCGTTTCATCGAAGTTCTAGCAGCGGTTCTGTCCAATTAGGCAATCGTTCATCGTTGTGGCAAAGGTGAGGACTGGTCGTTATCTCTATCCTATTCTATCTCAATTTCAGGACATGCGTCCTTGTTTAATAGTGTCTTTCCTAGGTAGTATAGGTTTGGTAATGCGCGTTATGTGATTGATCGTTGAACGTAGACTGTTAGGTTATCACTTGAATCGAAAACGTTGATTGCGATTGATGGCTTGCGTGCGTAGTTGCGAGTGTTGTGGTTGAGTAGGGTTGTGGCCCGAGTGTTGTGGTGGAGTAGGGTTGTGGCACGAGTCGGTAGTGGCCAAGTGGATGCCGGTTAAGTAGGGTTGTGGCCCGAGTCGGTTCATGGGTGTATGCGTGGAGGTTGGGGCCCGAGCTCGCACCTATGAACAAGTTGTTAGTGTGTAGGTTGATTGTGTGCCTTCGGGCGTTTGGTACAAGGTGTTATTAGCCTTGAACTTGTTTCTTGTTGTTATGATAGCGTAGGATGAGATCGCGGGTTCCTTGAATCTGTCCTCACTGGGTAGTTGTGTTGAAACAATTACTCAAACCTTTTTCCTTTTCCATCATTTTTTCCTCGGAGTTCCAAATGCAGGATTGATCGATTGTTTGATGTTATTGGTGGAATTGAAACGAATAAAGCGTCTGGATTCCTGGACCAGTTGAGAAAGCATCCCGGTTGAACTGTTTTCGATTCAACGGGTGCTTTAATGCCACCGTTTCTGATTTGCCAGGAAACGGGGTGTTACAAAAGAGATGTTACTTCAACAAACAAAAGTCAACTTTAACATATATACACTCACAATTTTCGTGAATGTTATAAAATTACTATGATTTTATGTTGATCAAAATCCCTAGCTAATCCAAGATTTTAACAGAAAGAAATACTCCTAGAAAAATAAAGCGAATTAAGAGCATGTACAGCAATGAACCCTTCTTTGAGGGTTCTTAAAAAAAAATTCATTATTATTATTTTTTTTAGAGATGGAGCAAAAAAAAAAAAATTCAAAAAAAAAGTAACCAGTCAGAACGCGCCACGTCAGCGCGCACAGTGAAGAACCTGTGTCTTAAAATCCTAAAATAAGAACCCCTTCTTGCAAAAGTTCTTAACACATATATTATTTTATTATTATTTTTCTTAGAAACTGTGCTAAAAACCATGAATGTACATGACCTTAAACAGGAGACTTAAGGCATCGGTTCTTCACTGTAGTTGGGACGTGGCGCGTGCTGATTCGTCTTTTTTTTTTTTTTTGATTTTTTCCATCCGTAAAAAGGACCCCAATGAAAGTTTCAACGATGTGGGTGCTCTAAAATGGGATCACGTAGGAGTCAGGATGGGGGATGTATATAATGTTAGATGGAATCGTACAAGATATTAAAGTTCATTTAATGGTCGGTCATGCATGGGGCATGCTCACTGTTTCCTTTAGAGGTGGCATTCTTATCATGTGTTATGACGACACGTGTATGTATCTAAACGTACATTCGTCCGTATATACATTAACTTATGCGTATGTGTGGGGTTTTTTTTAATAAGGATTGCGTATGTGTGTTGGCAACGAAATTCTATTGGAACTATACGGTTGCACTTCCAATGACGCGTCACGAAAATTGTCGAATTTAATCCAAGTTTTTTTTCCAAATATAACGTTTGCGTTTATTACCATTAAACGTTTGGTCTAGTCTAGTGCGTAACATTCGACTAAGTCCAAAATCATGTACATTAGTAAGCATTGTGTTTATCCTAAATCCAGAAAAGTCATTGATCGGAAACTGTGGGACAAACTATTGATCAGTTCACATAAAAACATAAATCAATTAAGTTAATTAGATGCATACCAAATTCCTGGGTTGCTCATTGTTGGTTGTTCTCATTTATGGAGTGTTTAGTCCCGTCCTCCATTTTTTCATAGTTGGCAAATCATATTAGTGGGGCGAAAGATTATCCACAAAGATTTAGGATGGATAGTAAGAAACAGTGAAAATATTAAGTCTGGAATGATATGTGGCTGCATGTAACCTGCTTGTCAGCTCTCATTGAACCGCCGATTTTGGCTCCAGCTTCGCTCAGAGTAAGTGATCTTCTTTGACCTCATCTGCTTGGTATCTCTTATTCTGTTATTTTTTGTTGTTGCCACTAAAATAAGATGGTTTCAGAGACGCTGAAAAAAAAGTAGCGACATGACACGCAACTTTTTTTTTGTGAAGCAGCATTACTGGCCGGTGTTTTCAATTTTTTTTTCTTCCAAATTTTAATTAATGAGTTATTTATTTTATATCTTTTGTCCCTATCCTAGTGGGTACGATTATAAAAAGAACAGAATATGACTTTATTCGTTTCGCTGTCGCTAGCGACCAGCAACAACGATAGTCGCTGCGACAATCGTTGTGTTGTTCGTTTTAGAGTCACTGCGACTGTCGCAGTCGTAGTCACTGTGTTGTTCGTTTTGGAGTCGTTGCGACTGTTGCAGATTTTTTTAAAAAAAATCGCCACACAATCGCTATTAAAATCAGCAATCGAATTTTGAGTCGCTAATCACTAATTTAGAGTCGATGCGACATGTTTAGAGTCGTTGTCGCTGTCGCCAACAACCGCAAAACGAACACTATGTATGTCCTTTCTCTTTCCATTTTAAAGAAATGTTAGTTTTACACGAAAGAAACACAGTTATTTATTAAGATTGTAATTGCACTGCAAGAAAACAGCCCGGAACCGACGGACAAAACCGTCGGTATACCGTCGGAAAAGGCGTTTTCTGATGGTCTTCCGACAGGATAAATCCGTCGGTTCCAGGGCGTCGGAAAAAACATTCTGTCGGAAATCCGTCAATATTTTCCGACAGTTTTTCGACAGGCGATTTTCCGACAGATTATCGACAGCTTACCGACTACACAAAACCGACGGCGAACCGACGATCTACCGATAGGAATAAAACCGACGGTTTACCGACGGTTGCTAACCGACGGTTGCTAACCGACGGTTTACCGACGGTTGCTAACCGACGGTTTACCGACGGTTTCTAACCGACGGTTTACCGACGGTTTCTAACCGACGGTTTACCGACGGTTGCTAACCGACGGTTTACCGACGGTTGCTAACCGACGGTTTACCGACGGTTCTTAACCGACGGTAAACCGACGGTAGATTACCGAGAGTATTCCGACAGCTAGGACCGATGGCTTACCGACGGATAGTTTCCGACGGCTTACCGACGGATAGTTTCCGACGGTTTTTCCGACGGATACGAAATTATTATTTTTTTAAAAATATATATTTAATATATATTATTTTATAATCAATTATTTTTATAAAAAATTTATATACGAAATATTTTAAAAATTTTGTATTAATTTTATAAAATAAAAGTAGTGTTATAAAATTTACATAACATTGGGATCCGGAGCGTTTCCGGGTCCGAATCCCGTACCCAACCCCTGAACAGAACCCGTAGCTGAAGCTCCCGTTCCCGTTACCGCTCCTGGTCCCGCTGCACGCACAGTCCCGCCCAAGTCTTGTCCTGGAGGAGGTCCGCCAAACTGGATGTAGTTCATGATCCGTTCTTGCATCTCCGCCATCTTCCTTTCATTCTCGACCCTTTCCTCTCGTATCCGAGCTTCAAAGGTGTCCTTGAGAGCTGCAATTTCAGCATCCTTCTCGCGCAGAGCCTCGGCGAAGACGTCGCTCTCAGGTCGGAAGCGTGAATGCGGAGTGGAGGCTTCCCCCATGTTTCCTAAACCGAAAACACGGCCCTTCCTGTGTTGCGTTTCCTGCGAAGTATAGTAACAAATATTAGTGAAACAATTAAAATAAACAAAACATCTATTTAAATTTTGAGTAAAGAAACGAATTTACCTCAAGAAAGATCTCGTTGATCCTTTGGGCCGGTACTACCTCCTCCGTCGAACCGACCTCCTCGGATAACTGAGTCTGGACCTCGTCAACCCGCCTCTTTGCTGATTCGACGATTCTCCGAGCGAGCGGATCCTGGATCTGACCGGTGAACTTGTTCGTGTGGACCTCCTGGGTAAGCTCAATAAAATTGGGATCCTTCCCTGTTTTTTCTTTCTACACATTACAAAAACGTTTAGTCAAATCCAATAAATAACACTATTGAATAAAGCAATACTTACAAATTCAATTTTTCGTTGTGCGGTGCTCTTAGCTCCCGCGTTATGAATCGCCATTCCCATACCGCCCCTCTCGCTCCTGCGGTTTTGGGAATGCATCACCGAATCTGCTGCAGTAGTGGGCTTGATCCAATGGTGGCTGAGCCCTTCAATCAGCGATGGGTTGACTCCCTTCGGGTCTTCCTTTAGGATCCACTTCTGCTTCCACTCGTTGATGACGTGAGTGTAATGGGACCGTGCCTTCTTGTGGAAAGCCTTCTCCACTTGGGACGTACGGTTCCGGTCCCAAGTGTATTCTTGCTTTAAAAAAAAAAAAGATTAACGTTAGCATGGATTCAAAAAATAAAATTTTGATAAATACAGAATATAAGTATACGTACCGCAAATGCCCGAAACCAGTTATGCTGCTCGGACCTTGGCATTTTCGCGTACTGAGGGTACGGATGACGGAGCATGCTACACATCATTGCTAAAATAGACTTAGTGATTTTGGAGGACGTAATATTGAACCTGTAAAAGTTCATAAAAAATGGGTCAATTATAAAAACGGTTAAAAAGAATAAAATTTAATTGTTAAAGTTAAAAACTACTCACCAAGTCGTCCCGGGGTTGTTAAACGGATCCGGATGGAGCCGTTTCAACGTCTCCCGCCCCGGCTGTTCCACCAGCAACTCTATCTCGGGTGCAATCGTCGCTGGCGCATCGTCCTCCGGGGTTGCTGGGACGTTGGACATAGAGTCGCTGCCAGCATGGGTAGACTGCTGTGGCCCGGACTGCGTCGGTCTAAGCTGAGTCGACCGAGAGCGGCGTTGCGGTGGCAATCTCGTCGGAGCAGGCTGAGGTGGGGGATGGGATGTGGTTGCCACAGGAGTCTGAGAAGTGCTCCCCGGCAACAACCCATCGGTCTGGCTCAAAAAAGCCTCGAACTCCTCGTACGACCTACAATACACAAATAGAAGTTTTCGTTTCTTCCACAAAAATAAAAAAAAATAATATATCATTCTAAAGAATTTATAAAGTTTTCATAATTAGATAAGAATACTAATATATTGTTAAAAAAATTTAAAATATATATATATTAAATGTTTATAAATCAGCAATATTTCTAAAAAACCAAATTGTTTTTTTTGAAATTACAATTCTTATCCTAAAAATTAGAAAAATGTTTTCAAAAAATATACAATTATAATTTTCAATTTAAAAAATTGTAAAATCTATGCTTAAGATATCTAAAATTCGAAAAACATTTTTCATAACTTATCAAAAATAAAAACGTTTTATATAATTTAAAAAACGTTTTTAATATTATGAAAAACCAATAAAAAAATTTTTTTGGATCAAATTAATACAAAAACAATATTTCATTACTTGTACAATAGTTCTACAAATCTAACTACACAAACCTTAACCTAAGATCTAACACACCTTAATCACTACATGCATCCTAAATCCAAACTTCTAACATCCTAAAAATCATGTAATTTCCGTTTTTGATCGGTTAGAAAGGGAACTTACATGTTTATATGGCGTTGGGCGGTGGGGATTGCTAGTCGGTGGCCGGAATCGTCGAGAAAAGGGAGAGAGAAGTCGGAGATTCGCGGTGGAGAGAGAGAGAGAAATCGCAGAGAAAATGAGGAAGAAGAAGTTTAATCGCTCTTATCTTTTTATAAACCGACGGATTTCCGACGGCTATTAAAGTTCTGTCGGAAATCCGTCGGTTCCGAGTCGGTCCAATTATTTGGCGGTTAAATGAAAACGGTTCGGCGCAAAAACGAAAAAATTTGTAAAAAATTATATTCCGACGGATTTACGACGGACACATACTTACCGTCGGAAATCCGTCGGTTATTAAAAATGCGCTTGCAGGATTCGAACCTGAGCCCTTAGAATGTTTATGTCGCTCCTTAACCAGTGTGCCGATGTTACTAATTGTAATGTTCATACATCGTTAATTATATGAGGACATTCACCATAATGGAAACGAACTTTCCATTAAATCATGATTGAAAACAACGCATTACATTTCAGTTACAAGCATTATTGGTAACATTTAAAGGTTACACTTAGATAGTCCGGTTATTATAATTCGGAAATTGGTTCTCGAACCAATTCTCTGCGTCAGTTTGTCTCCACTTGCGGATCATACGGTTCCATGACCTTTCAGGGATCCACTCTGGTTTCTCTCCCCCATTTTCTGCAAGTGACTGCAAACGGCGCATTTTTGTTTGGAAAACACGTCTTGCGGTCTTATGGAATTCCCGCCAGACGTTGAAGAGGTTTTCAGGAGCGAAATTGTAGTGATCCTGTTATGGTAAATAAAATAATAAAAAAGCAATATTGACTTAACAAAAAAAAAATACGAAGAATAATAAGTTACCAGAAAATGTTTGAACCATGCAGCTCTAAGGTCGTCTGGGATTGTGTAATACACGACGTTGCTCCCCGACCAATGATTCTCGATGATTCTACTTATTGCGCCCAAAATGCTTGCGTGGTATCCAAACCAAAGAGAACGGTTTTCTCTAGAGGGGTTAAGAACAGGAAGGTGTCCCCGACCACGTTTACGGATTTCCCGCATATAAGAATCGCGGTTCTCAGGAGACATATAGACAAAATCCATTTGAGTGTTTGTGAAGTTGTAGAGTGTGGAGTAAATTATCACATTGAGCCCATATTTATGCAAAATTTTCCGACGGATTTTCCGACGGCTGCCGTCGGAAATTAATTTATTAAATACATGAAGAGACGTTGCAATGAAACGTGCAGGAAAGATTCGGGTTTAACAGGCCTGCGTTATTGCAGCCTTTGACTGATTTCCGACGGATTTCCGACGGATCATATAATCTCCATCGGAAATCCGTCGGAAATTTCCGACGGAATTCCGACATGTTGTGTTTAGGGTTTGTTTAGGGGTTAGGGTTTCTAGATTATTGAACACTTACACCAAGTTTAGATGTGTTATTCATCACATTCGGGATAAATTGACTTATGCAATAGTGTATAGATATTATATAAATCGGTGATAAGAATGATTGAATCTTTCTATAAACGGCATTGTACGTTAAGAAGTAATTTCGTCCGATGTATTTACTATTCTTGTTATGACGCATAATGTTAGTTCTCCGTAGATGAAGTCTTTCAATGTTTATAGAGACAATAAACATTAGTAGAAGAGAGGTCTATTAATTAGATGTTTTAGGGTTTGAAACCCTAAACCCTAAATATTTTTCTGTCGGTATTATGTCGGAAATTTCCGACGGATTTATGACGGAAATAGGTTTTCCATCGGAAATCCGTCGGAAATATCCGACGGATTTATGACGGCAATAGGTTTTCCATCGGAAATCCGTCGGTAATTAAAAACATGAGGTTTAATTTTCCTCCGCGTGGATTCGAACCCACGCTCAGGTAGTGTCACACGGATAGTTAGAACCAATTCGGCTGTCTGCCAAGTTTGCGATTTATTGCAACGTTTTATTATTATAGAGAAAATCTTAATTATTACCAAAATAAAATATTTTATTGGTACTTCCCTAATTGTTAACGCAAAGATTAGAAATGACCAACACATTGACTTCAAGTAAAATAAAATATTTAGTTCCATTTTACAAAATCTTATTACAACAATATTAATCCGCATCATCTCCTGAATCGTAGTCCGTTGAAATAGAATCGGTGTCGTCATCGAATTCCCCCCTCTCTTCTTCGGAATCCGAGTGGAGAACAATGTTCCCAAAATGAGTAAAATCAACGACGAGGTTAACTTCAAGAGATTCTTCAACCGGAGCTATGTAATCACTTTGCCTTGCTTGAAGTGGTTCTTGTTCTTCGACTCCTTGAACTCTTCCTCGTGGATAAATTTTGGTAACTGTAACCCATGGGTCGTTCTTGTATGTTACTCGAGGATAAGGGATGTAACTAACCTATATTAGCGAGGAGAAATTAGCATACGGTGCTCTATATAATCACGTTATATCGATGATGGAAAAAATAAAACGAGGCCAAAACATTCCGGTTTATTTACCTGGTCTGCTTGAGATGCAATAATGAAGGGGTCGAATTTTTGAAGCTTCCTATTCGAATGTATAGACGTTACGCCAAACTCATCTATTGATACACCTCTCCCGATAATAGGGTTGTACCAATCGCACAAAAAAACCACGCATCTCATCCCTAGCTTTCCGATGTATTTTACTTCAAGTATTTCTTTGAGCACACCGTAGTACACAACTTCGCCGGATGTAGATGAGATTCCGTGTTCGGCCGTCGTTCGAGAGGACCCTTCTTTATACACTTTAAAGGCATATCCCCTAGTGCAATATCGCGGATAAGCCTTCGTGTTGTAGTGGAGGCCGTTGACTATGTCTACTAACCAATCTGCCGGCTGGCGCCCACATTTGACTTCTGTTTCCACCTAAAAAATAGCATGTAAAACGTTTTTGTAAATGTCCAAATCTTTTATATTTCAGGTTGAATGAATATGCAAAACTCACATAAAACTTTAACCAAGCGCAGAAGTATGTGTCTTTCCACTCTTCACGGTCATTCTCGTTCAACTCTGGATGCCGATGTTGTAGTGACTCCATGTATAACCTATAAAAATCAACGCGGGGGTAAAAAAATGCATGTGATCCTGAAGTTTAAATGCAATTATGAAAACGAAGTAAACTACACATACCTTTCGTACTCAAATACTTCCTCGCAGTTGTTTAGAATATATTTCTGAAGGTGGGCGTGTTCTTGGGTCGTTAATTGTCGCTTTATTTCTTTACCGCTTAACTGTCCAACTTGTTGAAAAATACTGGGAACCGATGAAGGATAAAATGGTCTTTCACCTCTGTCATCGTTTCTTGCCGGGCGCCGACTCTTTGTGCGTACTTGTGAAGGGAAATAATAACCGGCAAATGTCGCCGCTTCCTCGTTGTGGTACTGAGCAGCAACCGAACCCTCAACTTTAGCTGGGTTTTTAACCTTTTTCTTGAGATGGAACATATAGCGTTCGAAGGGATACATCCACCGATATTGTACCGGACCACCTAGTCGAGCTTCTCCAGGTAGGTGAATGGGTAAATGCTCCATAACATCAAAAAATGACGGTGGGAATATCTTCTCAAGATTGCAAAGGATTTTAGGAATGTTATCCTCCAAAGTTCGAATGCCATCAGCCGTCAAAGACCTCGTGCTTATGTCCCTGAAAAAGGAACCTACCGCGGCAATTGCTTTGTGAACATCTTTGGGGAGGAGATGAGCAAACGCAAATGGCAGTAGTCGTTGCATTACCACATGACAATCATGACTCTTCATCCCTATGAACTTGTCCCCCTCTGTGTCAACACAGTTACGCAAATTAGAAGCGTAACCGTCAGGGAATCGTACGCGGCGCGTAATCCACTCGAAGAACTCTTCCTTCGATTTCTGATCTACCCAGTACGCTGGAATTGGAGGTTTACCGTTCTTTTGAAGATGAAGTTCAGGCCGTTGACAAATTTCAGGCAAATCAAGCCTAGACTTAACATTATCTTTCGTCTTTCCTTGGACGTTCAGAACGGTGTTCATGATGTTATCAAAGAAATTTTTCTCAATGTGCATCACATCAAGATTATGCCTTAGTAGCTGGTCCTTCCAATACGGTAAATCCCAGAAGATGCTCAGCTTGTGCCAGTTATGGACTATACCAGCTCCATATACATTCTCATGACCGTTACCACCACATTCACGAGTTCTTAATGCACCAAAACCCTCTAAGAAAACCAAAGTAGACGACCCACTGTCTTGCAGAATAGGATCATCAAACACTTTCTTCTTCTTCGTAAAAAGTTTAGTGTTTTTCCGGTATGGATGATCATGTGGTAGAAATCTCCTATGACAGTCAAACCAAGAAGATTTGCGTCCGTTCTTAAGCTGAAATGCATCGGTCTTTTCCTGACAATACGGACATGCTAACCTTCCATGCGTAGTCCATCCAGATAACATACCATAAGCTGGAAAGTCGCTAATGGTCCACATTAATGCAGCCCTCAACAAAAAATTTTCCTTACATGAGACGTCATATGCTACAATACCGGGCAGCCATAACATTTGCAGCTCGTGTATCAATGGCTGCAAGAATACATCAAGTGATCTTCTAGGATGCTCTGGACCGGGAACAAGTACGGAGAGGAAAAGAAACTCTCGGCGCATACACATAGATGGCGGTAGGTTATAGGGAGTCAAAATAACTGGCCACAACGAATATGGTCTCCCATGCCTTCCGAACGGGTTAAAACCATCTGTGCATAATCCAAGGTACACATTACGTGGCTCGTATGCAAAATCTGGATATACACTCTGAAAATGTCGCCACGCTTCAGCTTCAGACGGATGCGCAATTTCTGGTCCTCTTCTATGCTCAGCATGCCATCTCATTTCCCCTGCAGTTCGCTCCGATTGGTATAAGCGCCTCAGCCTATCGGTTAACGGCATATACCACATTCTCTTATAAGGAACCTTAGCTCTTCCCCTTGTATCCTCATAACGCGGCTTCTTACAGAACTTACATTCCAAACGGTATTCATCTTCTCGCCAATATATCATACAATTGTCGATGCAAACATCTATCATCTGATACGGTAAACCAAGCCCTTTAACCAGTTTCTCAACCTCGTTGTATGAACCTGGCGCAAGATTATCTTCAGGAAGAACATCTTTCAGGTATTCGCAAAAAGCATCCACACATTGCTCCGCCAGATTATAGTCCGTCTTTATTCCCATCAGTCTAGTTGCCGATGATAATGGCGAATGTCCGTCTTTGCAACCAGCATAAAGCGGACGCTTCGCTGCATCTAACATATCAAAAAATCTCCTAGATTCTACATTAGGTTCCTCCTCTGCCCTAGGGATTTGAAATTCACCTACTTCCTGTATATTTTCTCTAAATGCATCATTAACCATTTGAACAGTTGCTACACCAACATCTTCATCCACGATATTATGATGTTCGCTAGTACTACCAATAGGTTCCCGCGTACTAGCACTACCAAAATGATCTCTACTACTACTTGCGCCATCAAATGTTTCCCCGTGAAGATACCAAATCTTATAACCAGCCATAAACCCAACTGAGTAAAGGTGATGCCATACTTCGCCAATTGTAGGATTTCTAACATTTCGACACTGACTACATGGGCATTTCATCTTACCGGTTTTCTGCGTATGAGGTTGATTGCAAGCCATCGTCATGAATTCCACAATACCGAGTGCATATGGTTTATACACTAAATCCGTCGTCTCATCTATCCTCGGTCCGTCCATCCACGATCTGAAATAATTAGAAGAAGCCATTTTGATCTCGGAAGAAAGTGAGAGAACAAGAGAGGGAGAGAGAGAGAGTGAGAGAGAATGGTGAAGAGAAGAAGGGAGAGATGCTTGATTATATTGAAAATTAACCGATGGAAAACCGACGGACTAGCCGTTACCGTCGGTTTTCCGTCGGAAAATATGTCAGCCCAACAGTGCAACACAACGGTTATGTCGGCCCAACGGTCTATTCGTGATTTCCGACAGAATACCGACGGTACATAAACCGACGGTAAACCGACGGATTGTATTATCCGTCGATAATCCGTCGGAAATTTGGTAAACGGTCAAAAAAGAGAATTAACTCTCTTCTCTTACCGAGGCATCGAGTCGGTAATTGTCCCTTCGGAAATAAATCCGAATTCCGACGGATTTCCGACGGTTTGGCCGTCGGTAATTTTTCTTTATATATCCACCGAGTTTCTTCCTATTTGGCATCAGCAAAAAAACAAAAAAAAAACAAAATATGGATTACGTTTTTCTTTCTGCCGAAGCCCGCACGACGATTCTGCAAATGATCGCCGAACCAGGTCGGGAGGCATTGCCAAACCTCGACCCAACTCTTCCACCACATCAGGGGATTTGGTTTGGATCCAATGTAGTCATTCCCTCCGTGATCAACGACATAATCCGGAATCGCTGGTCTGGAAGATACCTGACGTACTACAACGTCCTGCCTACACTGAAAACTTCATGGTTTATTGATTTTCTGGTAAGTTATATATTTATGTTTTTGTACTTATATTTTAATTTTAAATTTTATTTAACCCAAACTTTTTTTTATTAATTTTAGGAATTTTTTACATTCTCTCCGGATAATCTTTTTATTGTTTGGCGGGAGTTCCACCGGGCCGCAAGGAAAGTTTTCCAAACAAAGATGCGGCGGATGAAGCTTCGCTGGCAACGGGGTGAAGGAAGACCGGCTTGGATTCCGGCGGGAGAGTGGAACATCATGGTCAACCAATGGAGGGAGACGAATGTCGGGACTTGGTTCGGGAACCAAACACAAAATAATAACAATTAAAAATTTATTGTAATTTTTATTTAAAATAACAATGAATTTATAAATAAAATTGTTTTTTTTTAAATGTTATATACGAATAACATAATATATTATTAATTTTGAATTAGATAAACGAATAACTCAGCGTATCACAGTGGTTCGGGAATAAGGTATAACTGTGCAAAGGTCTCGTGTTCGAGACCGCCCTTCTACCAGTTTTTTATTAACCGTCGGCCTACCGACGGATTATCGACAGAATATACATCCTGTCGGTAATCTGTCGGAAATATTCTGACAGATAGTGTTTCCGTCGGAATTTACCGACGGATATCCGACAACTCATAACCCGTCGATTCTACGTCGGGAAGCTGTCGGAATCTGGCTGAATTTCCGACGGGAAATTTTCTATCGGAAAATCCGTCGGTTTTGGCATTGTTTTCTTGCAGTGTTGTCAATTTTTACAAAATCTACAACTTCTTTTGGGGTTGTCCTAAGTTTTGGATCAATTAATACTTCCTTTGAAATTCTTTTACTATTACAAAAATAGTTTCTTAGTCGTGAAAAAAATTTGTGGTTATTTGATTCATAGCCATATATAACTATAAAACTTGATTTGTGATTTTAGGTTCGTGGATATCTTGAATTTGTAGCTATTTGCGGCAACTCCTCCACGGACTAACCACAATAATTACGGCATAGTATTGTGGCTATATTAACTACGAATAGCCACAATATTAATCATAAATAATGTCACGATTTAGCCACAATCATATTCGTAGCTTTATTCAAGATTAGTGAGGAATAAGTCGTATATATTGCCACGATTTATCCACGAACATATTCCTAGATTTATCCACGTTTTAAGCACAAATAACCACAATTATACGTAGGAGATATTGCGAAGAAAATAGCCATGATATTTTGTGGCCATTTCTATGAATAGCCAAGAACTTGACGTGGCTATAGTAGCCACAAAAAGCTACAAATAGCTTTCGTAGCTATTGTAGCCACAACCTATTCAGCAATTCGTGGCCTTTTATACGATTTGCAAAAAAAAAAAAGGTTTCAAAATCTAATTACTATTCATATGATTTGCAAAAGAAAACAACTTCGAAATAGAAACCATATTAATTAGAAAATCAAAAGTCATACACTGCATTAGAAGTTATTTTCTAAACAAGTCATCACTACAAGAAATCTGAGTTTTAATAGCACACGAGCATAGCATTTTTTGCGATTGTGCTATTGTTGACATACACCTCAGTTTTAGATAGCACTTGTATATGGGTAAAAGTTAGACACACACGTTTCGTAACCCCAATTATTATAGCAAAACCACAATAAAAAAGCTATGGAAGTCTTAGGCGAAAAAAACGAAATTTTTAGATTCCAAAGATTTCATTCCCTCTTTTGTTTTTAGTTTTCCTCTCTCCATTTTATTTTATTTACTTTAATTTATTTTTTCCACTAACAAAATAAGATTTCTCTTTTTTTCTCCTCACTACTAACAATAAAAATATAATATTTTTTATAAATTAAAGAGTGTTTAATTATATAAGAATTTCAAAATTTTAAATTAATTTATAATTTTTCTAAATCTTAAACTCTAAACCTTGAATTTTAGACCATAAACACAAACTTAAGAATTTAAACCCTACACTTCTAACCCTAAACCCTAAAACATTAACTTTATACCCATAACACAAACCCTAAACCCTAAACTTTTAATCTTTAATCATAAACACTAACATTTTAAACTCTAAAACCTTAGCTCTATACCCTAAACACAAACTTTAAACCATAAATTTTTAATCTTTAATCATAAACACTACATTTTTAAACTCTAAAACCTTAGCTCTATACCCTAAACACAAACTTTAAACCATAAACTTTTAATCTTTAATCATAAACACTACATTTTTAAACTTTAAAACCTTAGCTCTATATCCTAAACACAAATCCTAACCCTAAATTTTAATCTTTAATCATAAACACTATATTTTAAACTTTAAAACCTTAGCTCTATTCCCTAAACACAAATCCTAACCCTAAATTTTAATCTTTAATCATAAACACTACATTTTAAAACCTTAAACAATACATAATAAAAATATAACCATTTTGCAAATAAAAATTAATTATAATTGAGATATCATAAAACAAAAAATTTTGATTGGCTAAACCACATATTAAAGGATTGATCTTTCTTTACTCATCTAGCCATTGATATATTAGATCCAAGGGACCAAATTTTTCTTCTTGTTTTTCTTCTCCTCATTCTTTTCTCATTTGCACAAAAGTTAATTAACTAACAAAAAAAACTAGATCATGTAATTGCTTGAACCCTAGATGTAAAGAGGTCTTCTTCTTCCCAAATCGTCTATCTTCTATCTCTCTTGAAAATCCTTATTCTTCTTCTTCCCAAATCTTTGTCGAGAGATTAAAAGAGCAAGAGAAATATACTTCTTCCCTACGAAAAACCTTCTTCCCATCTTTTCGTATTAGTCAAATGATCTTCTGATGCCAAGCGTTTTTCTCAAGGTCTGGATTTTGTTTTCTGTAGGAATTGAACGAATCAAGGGCTGAGTTGCATAACAGGATCCAGAATCTGAAACAGATTATATTCTCTTTTCTTGACATTGTCATCTTGTTCAAACATCTAATATTTTTTCTATACAAAAGAAACTTACATCTCCATTTCTTTACGGTCACATGACTTGAAAAGTTGGAGAGGTAAGCTGGACACCCAAGTCAAATTCTACCGTGAGGTGAGTTCAATTTATTTAGTCCGTGAGAATCGTGAGATATGTATATTGACCAACATGGACTGGCATTGATATTTTACCAGTTTTAGTTTGCTGATTCAACATGGGATTTTGAATGACTACGCTTTGTTGGTTTTATTTGCAGGAATGCTAATGGACATTCTTCCTCCTTTGTTTCCATCTTCCTTTATTCTTGTGGTTTGCTTAGTGAGCCTATCAAGATCATATAGTGAGTTTCATTACTTGCTTCAAGTATTGAAGTTAAGACTTCCGCTTTGATTGATACATTGGGTTTTAACATTTTTAATCTTTGTTACTTGAATTAGCTGGTGTTGCAAGTGGAGCAACCGGAGCAGCTCTAACTCAGCACTTTGCTCTCCAAGACAATGCAGCGGAGATGTTCTGCTAAGGTATTCAGCTAGCATTAATCAACTGTGACTGGGATGTTGAAGGCAACTAAAGATAAGATTCATTGTGGTGAGGTTTCTCGGTTAGGAATATTGTATTTTCATTGTGTTGAAGTTTGTTTATGAATTATCTTTGTTATGTATGACTTTAAACTCTGTAAATTGTTTACTTTAATATATCTGTTTTCAGGTTATTAAATTTATTATTTGTTAATTATATATTAATAAAATAATAGCTCATAAATCCAAAATCAAATAAAATAATATGAAAACGATAGCATCAAAACAATACGCTATTTATATAAATGCTATAGTAACAATTACATTTATATAAATGTTATAGTATTATTTAAAATAACAAAAAATACGCTATTATATACTATTTAATTGCAGATAAATAAGCGCTATTGTATTCGACAATACGATAACATAACAAAAAAACGCTATCTAAAGTGCTTGACCTATTATGACGGGCGATGTCACATCGCTTGTAAAAACGCTATGGTATCGTTAGATAGCGTTTTTCAGCCGCTAAGAAAATCTTTTTTCTTGTAGTGCATACTTTAGTTTGTATATAACAAATCAACATCTAATGTTGTTATTAACCAAAACCATGCAAACGGAAAGCTAGGAACTTGATAAATCTTCAGCCGAGGTCATTGATCTTCTGGCTTGACTATGAATGTAAGTTTGCAATTGAAGCAGCAGACTCACGAGGTACAACATGCTCATAGGTTACTGGATATATACCATTCAGCCTTGACAAGATTGCCAAACCTTCCTTCATCCAAACTATAGTATGCATGTCGTTTTTCATCCCATCAAAATTCTCCTCAATCTTGTTCACTATATTGTCAATTTTCACTTTATTTAGCCGGGATATAGTCTCAAATTCAACAACATTAGCCTGTAGATATTGGATAGAACCAAGACCATAGACATGGCCCTTATTATTCTTGGCAGTCTGCAAAATAGATCAATAATCATAAACAATTCATCATACCAATACACAACAAAAACAAGAATACTAATAAGTTCATCAGACCATTCACTAACCACCTATCTTTAAGAAATTCAGGGATAAATAATAATGATTGAAGACAAGTGCCAAAAACCAGAATACTAAGTTAAATAGACCAACACTAACCAATTCAAAGATGCATTTTCGATTCAAAACATATGGAAACAACAATACTAATCAATTGACAGTGCATATACTCTTAATCCAAAGAAGATAAATGATATTACCTCAATATAAACCGTTGTGAGATCTTGGCTAGAGGGTTCAGAAGCGCTTCCATAAGACACACCGGAGGATTGTGATCTCTCCAAAGCCAACACCTCAGCAGCCTTTGCTATATTCTCTACTCGTTTCTCAGTGATTGTCCCATCTTTCTTATTGTGTGTCTTAAGTACCACCTCAATTACAGGTGGTTCTACTTCACCAGCCTCAACATCCTACGAAAACAAAAGTATATGTAAGAAAACGCTAAGTAAGATTGAAGCAAAAGTATATGTAACAAAAGTATATGTAAGAAGGTATATGTAAGAAGTACTAATCATCTCATGTGCCACACGGGTGTGTGACTTTACTCCTGAAGTGTGACAATGGAAGCTTAAACCATCATAATCTTAGGCAGCGTTGTCTGAGTTCATTTTGCTCCTCTTTTGGTGAGTAGGCTCCTCCCAAGTATCAAGCATTATGTCCCAATATGCCAGTCCAATGAAGTGTGGCTTCTTTCCTGACTTTCCTCTTGCTTACCAGGTCGCTAATGAATAGCATGAGAACTTTTTCCCAACGTTGATAAACCAAGTTCTTGTGCTTAGGGTTCCAATTATATTTTTGGTACTACAAAAACATAAGTATATTAGTGAAATTGTAATGGATAGATATATTTATTATATTAGTTAAAGTTAGGTCCTTGGTAGAACTTACCAAAAAACACGCCCACCATTCATCTTTCTTCTCTTGTGGCACCATCGAAGAGTTCCACCAAGGTGCCCAGAAGTTAGGCTGATATAAATCCACTATGTCCTTACGAATCCAGTCTTATATACCAAACATATAACAAAACCAAACAAAAAACATTATGAAAATAATCAACAGAATATAGAGAAACAAAGAATAACAAAATAGTTCATACAAACACCGATAAAACAGAAAGAATTGGGCTAAGACTAAAACAGAACATAAAAATCACTCCAATCTCATCATCAAAAGCTAAAACTAAAATGAATAGACAAACATAAGTAATCTCATCAAACCAAAAAAAAAGCTCAGACTAAACCAAGACATAAGCAATACATAAGTTAAGGACATAACCAATACATCTTAACCAATCTCATCTAGTTTATTTCATAAATAAACAGAGAATACATACATAGAATACATAATACATACACATTTTAGATTACCAATTAGCAAGACATAACCAATACATACAATATTAGATTACCAACTCAGACACATTCATACATCAACATATTCATAGCCAATACATACCAAATTAGATTATCAATTCAAACATATTCATACATCAACAAATTCAAACTTATCGAAACGTATGGACTTAGAAATATAAGATAACTAATCAATAGCTAATACATCACCACCACCACATAAGCAAATCGAGATAAACAAGCACATACTAAGTGGCGTTTTTATTTTATTTTACAAACAAGCACATACTAAATCGAAATAAATCGAGACTTAGCAATATAAGATAACCAATCAATAGCCAAACATCACCACCACGACCACATAAGAAAATTGAGACAAACAAGCACATACTAAGAGGCGGTTTTTTGCTTTACAAACAAGCACATACTAAATCGAGATAAATCGAGACTTAGCAATATAAGATAACCAATCAATAGCCAATACATCCACATAAGGTTCATGGTAGAATCTTACCATAAACCACTATTTGCCTATTTGAATGAAGAAAAGGCATGTTTTTCCATTCCGGTGCAGACAAAACTGCCGTCAAGCTATGCTGAGGATGACGTGTAGAGGCGTAGTAGCTGCTCTCGTCGCTCCAGGAGGAAGACACGTTTAAGTTTTAACTCATATTTGGGCAGTGAATCCTCCTGATGAAGTAACGCCAGGTTGAGACATTTGCATGCAAGAGGACTCAAGAGATAGAATTAGAAAAGAAATGTATAAATATGAGATTGAGGTTAATCAGAACAGAAGAGAGGATAATTGGAGAATCAAAGAAGGAGAGTTGGTGAAGCAAAAAGAAGAGAGGGATAATCTGCATGCAAATTAAATCGATGGTTAGAATGAAAACACACCATGAAGAGAAGGCAGCTGCATGTAAATGGCGGCGAGTGAGAGTAATCGGACAATCAAGAACATAAATAGATGAAGCAGAAAGAAGAGAGGGATAAGCGAAGATACTGGTAGGATATGAAGAAGAAAGAAGAGATGGAGGATCGGAAGAAAAAATGCATATCGATCGAAGAGAAGAGAATAGGAGAATAGCAGAACAAAGAGGCAAGAAGATGAAACTGATTAGGGTTTTTCGGTTTTAAGACATAAAAGCCTAATTATCAAATTTGGCCGCGAAAAATTGGGCCCCTAAGGCAATTTTAATCCCAAATTATGACTGTGAAATGAAAATAGCTTAGCCACGAATGAAACTGTGTCTATATGTGGCTAAGCTAAACAAATAAAACCGCGGTGGGCCAATTAGTAATCGTGAATTGAATTATCGGCCCACAAAATTAAACCGCGAATAGAATTTAGGTTTAGAAAACAGCCCGCCAATCCAAAATTTGGTGATTTTTTATTTAGCCACATATTATTTTGAACTATCCAGGGCTACATAAGTATCTGATTTTTCAAAACCAATGAAATAGTGGTTACTTTTATACTTAGTAAAAAAAAACAAATCATTTTCATACTAATTATATATATATATATATATATATATATATATAATATATATATATATATATATATTAAAATGTTAATTTTAATAAAAAAGGCTAATTAGAATAATAACAATATTATTTAGTTTGATAAATTGGAATTATAGAAGTTCTGAATATTATTTTAATAAAACAACACAAAATACAATAATATTAGTCCGAATATAGATCTGAATTCGAATATTCACTATACTAATTTTCTAAATCATCTTCAGATTCATATTCATCAGTTGGATTAATCATCGGTGTGGCATCATTATCTGAAGCATCTTGGATCGCATGTGCTTTGACTCAGACGATATTAGTAGATGATATTTTATGGTCG
This sequence comes from Orychophragmus violaceus, assembly GCA_030180135.1. Classification (NCBI taxonomy): domain Eukaryota; kingdom Viridiplantae; phylum Streptophyta; class Magnoliopsida; order Brassicales; family Brassicaceae; genus Orychophragmus; species Orychophragmus violaceus. The sequence continues at coordinate 18,107,653 of CM058232.1, read as the reverse complement.
AGAAAGTCGTTTCGCACTGCAATTTGAGAAACTGCTTGAGTTTCAAAAAAATTCTCTCGGCATACCTTTGTTATTGCCCACCATTTTTCTCTCGCTGGTCATAATCGCAAGTAAGGAATATAACATAATTGATCACATTGCTCCGGTAATATGAAAGGATCGTACTTATCGTAATGCATCTGCATGCAAACATCAACAATACCTGACGAATGTCTTTGTATTCCTCGACTGTTGTTGAACCGTTGACACTTGAAAATCATGGATTTTAGCCCAACAACACTGTGATACTTTATCATGAATATCTCTTCAATCAATCCAAAATTTTGGTCTCAGCAAAACCATGAACTGAAACACCCTAGTTCATTGTCTTCTTGTTTTTTCCATGGTTTTGTGTATGATAATAAAATCCCCTCGAATAATACATGGGCCATGACGGAATTGATGCATCGGACCTTTTACGAATTCTAGTATCCACAATGAAAATTTATATGATTTGATGGCAACATTTGAATGCATAATTCTATAAAATGATATAACATATTTATATAAAATAAATGTATTTAATTTTTTTGTACTAACATAGGTTTTACACCATATAGTAAAATGTTTATCTTTTTTCTCCCGTCATTAAATCAATATATATATATATGGGTTATTTGTAATCATATGTTCTTCAAACATCCAACAAAAATATTAATTATTAAAAAAATTGGTATACATCTCGTATGGTTCAAACGTTTCACAATTCAGTAGTAAAAATGTCTAAAGTACATTTTAATCTTCATCATTTAACCATACCTTTGTTGATTTTCCAGTGATTCTTCCCACTTGTTGGAACATGATCGAAACATCGGGATAATTGTAGGTGAACCAAATTTCCTTGACATCTTCTTCGGAGTCTAAAAATTTTGGGGGTGCAACATAATTGGCTGTCACGTAGAAAATCTCTTAGTTCACACATTGAGATACTATCGATCCTCGATTATGGCTTTATTTTTATCCTTTTTCTTCAAGTAATACATGTACCGTTCAAAAGGATACTGTTGGAAAGCCTAGGATCTAGGGTTCATTATATCGAATCACTGACCTCGTTCTTACCTTGTACTGGCAGCGGAATGATTGGTGAAACGAGATCAGCAGCGACTCAAATGCTTCGCCTCTACTAGATACACACGCACACAAACCTGGAAAGCCGGGATGCTAGTGCTGGATCTTGGGATTTCTGAGTTTCTGGTGTTTCTGCTTTCTCTGTCAAGAAAAAATCAACGGCTAGGGTTCCAGGTCGAAACTATATGATTATATAAAGACCTGGAATGACTTAAACCGAGCTTTGGTTAATCCAATTCGTTTAAGTCATAAAATCGAAACATCAGTTTCGAAACCCGATATGTGTCGATCGACACACATACTGTGTCGATCGACACACCACAATAAACTCAATATTAATGTGTATCAAATACACATCGATATGATCATTACCATAATGATCAATCCCATATTTACGCTTCCAGTTTGCTTAGGTGTGTGACCCTATAGGATCATATAATACTGGTAGTAAGTCTACAACTTACAGATTGCAAGAGGCTTCTAGCAAAACATTGCAACCGCCCAGTATTATACGAATGTCTGATCTCGACACACAACTATCATCAGAAGTGAGTACAAGTGTGATTTCAGGACACTATCCCAACAATCTCCCACTTGTACTGGAATCATCAATTCCTATAATCCTTTTGTCACTATATCTCGATTTGGCATAAGGCAAGATTGGTGTCATCCTTATTTAGCCAATATCGTGTTTATCGAACTCCTGATCTATACTGAACAAGACAAAAAACTGAACTACAGTTCGTTTGAGTGCGGCCACACATTTTCTCAGTATTAAATCTTCGATAGGCCCTGAGATATTTATCTCCCGTTATTCAGGAGGGACAAATCCCTTCTTGTTTCATCCATATTCCTACACACACTTCATGATACACCTAAGCAATGCCGTTATAGCCGCCAGTTACGGGTCGACGTTTGACAAGGTCAAAGTGTACCAATTCATATGCTAGAAAGCATGATGAACTCAGGTCTAAGGACTATACTCTATAGTCGTAATGAGAATCTCTCATGACACAGATATAACTATCTTGGAGACTTCTCATTAGCGGGTCACGTCCGATCATATGTTCATCAACATATATCTATGTGACTGACTGTGATAATCATATCATTGACTCCATGAAACTTAGTCAACAGTCACCTCACAATCTAGTCTCTCGCGGTTGTCATTGTCCCACTTTGACAACCTCGACTAGGGACACATCATAATTTAGAATCTTACCATAAACCACTGTTTGCCTATTTGAATGAAGAAAAGGCATGTTTTTCCTTTCCGGTGCAGACAAAACTGCCGTCAAGCTATGCTGAGGATGACGTGTAGAGGCGTAGTAGCTGCTCTCGTCGCTCCAGGAGGAAGACACGTTTGAGTTTTAACTCGTATTTGGGCAGTGAATCCTCCTGATGAAGTAACGCCAGGTTGAGACATTTGCATGCAAGAGGACTCAAGAGATAGAATTAGAAAAGAAATGTATAAATATGAGATTGAGGTTAATCAGAACAGAAGAGAGGATAATTGGAGAATCAAAGAAGGAGAGTTGGTGAAGCAGAAAGAAAAGAGGGATAATCTGCATGCAAATTAAATCGATGGTTAGAATGAAAACACACCATGAAGAGAAGGCAGCTGCATGTAAATGGCGGCGAGTGAGAGTAATCGGACAATCAAGAACATAAATAGATGAAGCAGAAAGAAGAGAGGGATAAGCGAAGATACTGGTAGGATATGAAGAAGAATGAAGAGATGGAGGATCGGAAGAAAAAATGCATATCGATCGAAGAGAAGAGAATAGGAGAATAGGAGAACAAAGAGGCAAGAAGATGAAACTGATTGGGGTTTTTCGGTTTTAAGACATAAAAGCCTAATTATCAAATTTGGCCGCGAAAAATTGGGCCCCTAAGGCAATTTTAATCCCAAATTATGACTGTGAAATGAAAATAGCTTAGCCACGAATGAAACTGTGTCTATATGTGGCTAAGCTAAACAAATAAAACCGCGGTGGGCCAATTAGTAATCGTGAATTGAATTATCGGCCCACAAAATTAAACCGCGAATAGAATTTAGGTTTAGAAAACAGCCCGCCAATCCAAAATTTGGTGATTTTTTATTTAGCCACATATTATTTTGAACTATCCAGGGCTACATAAGTATCTGATTTTTCAAAACCAATGAAATAGTGGTTACTTTTATACTTAGTAAAAAAAAAACAAATCATTTTCATACTAATTATATATATATATATATATATATATATTAAAATGTTAATTTTAATAAAAGGCTAATTAGAATAATAACAATATTATTTAGTTTGATAAATTGGAATTATAGAAGTTCTGAATATTATTTTAATAAAACAACACAAAATACAATAATATTAGTCCGAATATGGATCTGAATTCGAATATTCACTATACTAATTTTCTAAATCATCTTCAGATTCATATTCATCAGTTGGATTAATCATCGGTGTGGCATCATTATCTGAAGCATCTTGGATCGCATGTGCTTTGACTCAGACGATATTAGTAGATGATATTTTATGGTCGAGAAAGTCGTTTCGCACTGCAATTTGAGAAACTGCTTGAGTTTCAAAAAAATTCTCTCGGCATACCTTTGTTATTGCCCACCATTTTTCTCTCGCTGGTCATAATCGCAAGTAAGGAATATAACATAATTGATCACATTGCTCCGGTAATTTGAAAGGATCGTACTTATCGTAATGCATCTGCAGGCAAACAGCAACAATACCTGACGAATGTCTTTGTATTCCTCGACTGTTGTTGAACCGTTGACACTTGAAAATCATGGATTTTAGCCCAACAACACTGTGATACTTTATCATGAATATCTCTTCAATCAATCCAAAAATTTGGTCTCAGCAAAACCATGAACTGAAACACCCTAGTTCATTGTCTTCTTGTTTTTTCCATGGTTTTGTGTATGATAATAAAATCCCCTCGAATAATACATGGGCCATGACGGAATTGATTCATCGGACCTTTTACGAATTCTAGTATCCACAATGAAAATTTATATGATTTGATGGCAACATTTGAATGCATAATTCTATAAAATGATATAACATATTTATATAAAATAAATGTATTTAATTTTTTTGTACTAACATAGGTTTTACACATGTAGTAAAATGTTTATCTTTTTTCTCCCGTCATTAAATCAATATATATATATATATATGGGTTATTTGTAATCATATGTTCTTCAAACATCCAACAAAAATATTAATTATTAAAAAATTTGGTATACCTCTCGTATGGTTCAAACGTTTCACAATTCAGTAGTAAAAATGTCTAAAGTACATTTTAATCTTCATCATTTAACCATACATTTGTTGATTTTCCAGTGATTCTTCCCACTTGTTGGAACATGATCGAAACATCGGGATAATTGTAGGTGAACCAAATTTCCTTGACATCTTCTTCGGAGTCTAAAAATTTTGGGGGTGCAACATAATTGGCTGTCACGTAGAAAATCTCTTAGTTCACACATTGAGATACTATCGATCCTCGATTATGGCTTTATTTTTATCCTTTTTCTTCAAGTAATACATGTACCGTTCAAAAGGATACTGTTGGAAAGCCTAGGATCTAGGGTTCATTATATCGAATCACTGACCTCGTTCTTACCTTGTATTGGCAGCGGAATGATTGGTGAAACGAGATCAGCAGCGACTCAAATGCTTCGCCTCTACTAGATACACACGCACACAAACCTGGAAAGCCGGGATGCTAGTGTCGGATCTTGGGATTTCTGAGTTTCTGGTGTTTCTGCTTTCTCTGTCAAGAAAAAATCAACGGCTAGGGTTCCAGGTCGAAACTATATGATTATATAAAGACCTGGAATGACTTAAACCGAGCTTTGGTTAATCCAATTCGTTTAAGTCATAAAATCGAAACATCAATTTCGAAACCCGATATGTGTCGATCGACACACATAATGTGTCGATCGACACACCACAATAAACTCAATATTAATGTGTATCAAATACACATCGATATGATCATTACCATAATGATCAATCCCATATTTACGCTTCCAGTTTGCTTAGGTGTGTGACCCTATAGGATCATATAATACTGGTAGTAAGTCTACAACTTACAGATTGCAAGAGGCTTCTAGCAAAACATTGCAACCGCCCAGTATTATACGAATGTCTGATCTCGACACACAACTATCATCAGAAGTGAGTACAAGTGTGATTTCAGGACACTATCCCAACAATCTCCCACTTGTACTGGAATCATCAATTCCTATAATCCTTTTGTCACTATATCTCGATTTGGCATAAGGCAAGATTGGTGTCATCCTTATTTAGCCAATATCGTGTTTATCGAACTCCTGATCTATACTGAACAAGACAAAAAACTGAACTACAGTTCGTTTGAGTGCGGCCACACATTTTCTCAGTATTAAATCTTCGATAGGCCCTGAGATATTTATCTCCCGTTATTCAGGAGGGACAAATCCCTTCTTGTTTCATCCATATTCCTACACACACTTCATGATACACCTAAGCAATGCCGTTATAGCCGCCAGTTACGGGTCGACGTTTGACAAGGTCAAAGTGTACCAATTCATATGCTAGAAAGCATGATGAACTCAGGTCTAAGGACTATACTCTATAGTCGTAATGAGAATCTCTCATGACACAGATATAACTATCTTGGAGACTTCTCATTAGTGGGTCACGTCCGATCATATGTTCATCAACATATATCTATGTGACTGACTGTGATAATCATATCATTGACTCCATGAAACTTAGTCAACAGTCACCTCACAATCTAGTCTCTCGCGGTTGTCATTGTCCCACTTTGACAACCTCGACTAGGGACACATCATAATTTAGAATCTTACCATAAACCACTGTTTGCCTATTTGAATGAAGAAAAGGCATGTTTTTCCTTTCCGGTGCAGACAAAACTGCCGTCAAGCTATGCTGAGGATGACGTGTAGAGGCGTAGTAGCTGCTCTCGTCGCTCCAGGAGGAAGACACGTTTGAGTTTTAACTCGTATTTGGGCAGTGAATCCTCCTGATGAAGTAACGCCAGGTTGAGACATTTGCATGCAAGAGGACTCAAGAGATAGAATTAGAAAAGAAATGTATAAATATGAGATTGAGGTTAATCAGAACAGAAGAGAGGATAATTGGAGAATCAAAGAAGGAGAGTTGGTGAAGCAGAAAGAAGAGAGGGATAATCTGCATGCAAATTAAATCGATGGTTAGAATGAAAACACACCATGAAGAGAAGGCAGCTGCTGAAGGATTATGTGTGTTCATAGGTTTAATTATCAGATTACAACCTAACATAATCAACTAGGATCTAGGTGATTTGCAGATGAATCATAAACAGATCAGGATGATTACCTTATGATTGCAGCGGATTGATCAAGGGAATATCGAGATCTGCAAGAGCTGATGATTACCGGCTCCTCCTAGGTATCCACACGCTTACAAGCTACTGGATCAGGCTGCTAGACCAAGTTGGAACAACAGAAGAGAGAGGACGGCCAGACCTAGAAAAATCGCAGACCACTAGTCTTACTGGCGCCTCTGCTCTTCCTTATATGGGCCCAAGTAATTAAACTAATGGCCTATTAGGCTTTTGGGCCCAAGACCCAAATCAGACAAAAGCCTGTATTTTGTCTGGCCCAATTCTCTGTACAAATACAGTAAATGCCTTGCATCTTACAGTATTAATTCCATTTAACTTTCCCGTTAGCTATGGTGTGTGACCCTTTGGGATCATACAATACTGGTAATAAGTCCTAAACTTATAGATCAAGAGCGGACTCTAGCAAGTCATCATGATCACCCAGTATTTATGACTTATGTCTGATCTCGACACTTATCATACTTTCTAGAGATAGTACAGTAGATTTCAGGACATTCCCAACAATCTCCCACTTGTACTGGAATCCTACATTCCCTAATCCTTTTGTCTCAATATCTCGATCTGGCATAAGGCAAGATGCGTGTCATCCTTATATAGCCAGACCATGTTCATCGGACCAGATTTGATACTGACAATGCAAACGACTTGGGCAAGTCCGTTTGGGAGTGGCCACTCTCTTACCAGCTATCAAGTCTCCGATTGGCCTAGAGATATTACCTCCGTTAAACGGCAGGGACAAATCCCATCTTGTTCCATCACAATGAACTACACACTTTATAATACACCCAACCAAGGTCCTTATAGCTCCCAGTTACGAAACAGCGTTAGACAATGATCAAAGCGCATCAATCCATGTGCAGCCACATGCATGCGAACTCAGGTCTAAGGACTATACTCTATAGTCGTAAATGAGAACCTCTCATGACACAGATATTAATATCTTGTAGAGTTCTCATCAGCGGGCCATGTCCGGTTATATGCTCCCCTACATATACCTATGTGTCGACTTTGATGCCGCGCATCTATGACCCCTCGAAACTTGGTCATAAGTCTCAACACACTCTAGTCTCAAATGGTTGTTGGTGTTCCAATTTCAACAACCTTCGACTATGGACACTATGATTTATGTCATTTCGTTAAACATGGGGTTTCAGGATCAAGTCTACTCATGTACTTCGATGGCCCATATATAATGACATGAATCATTTTGGAACGATTATTTTATATCACAGTTAAAAATAATCCAGAAATAAAATTTCATTAACATTAAAAATGTTTACATGAACCAATCAAAATAACTAAAATAAAGCCCTCACAACTCCCACTCAAAAAGAGATTACATTTGAATATCTCTAATTCCTATAGCAGCAGTGTGCAACTCGTGCTTAGGTCTCGGGAGTGGCTTTGTCAACGGGTCAGCCACGTTCTCATCAGTGGGAACTCTGCTGACCATCACTTCACCTCTATTCACTATATCACGAATCAGGTGATACCTTCTCATAATGTGTTTGGATTTCTGATGATGTCTCGGTTCCTTGGCTTGAGCAATTGCACCATTGTTGTCACAATACAGTGCTAGAGGCTCAGTGGCATTTGGGAATACACCGAGTTCAATCAAGAAGTTCCTTATCCAAACTCCTTCCTTCGCAGCTTCTGAAGCAGCGATGTATTCAGCTTCAGTTGTGGAATCTGCCACGGTGCTCTGCTTGGAGCTCTTCCAACTTACTGCACCGCCATTCAGACAGAAGATGTAACCAGACTGTGACCGGAAATCATCTTTATCTGTCTGAAAACTTGCATCCGTGAATCCACTCATTTCAAGCACTTCACTTCCTCCGTAAACCAAGAACTTATCCTTAGTATTCCTCAAATACTTCAGGATATTCTTTACGGCAATCCAGTGATTCTCACCTGGATTAGACTGGTACCTACTCGTCATGCTTAGTGCATAAGCAACATCAGGACGAGTACAGATCATGACATACATGATAGATCCTATAGCCGAAGCATAAGGAATCCTACTCATGCGCTTAAGCTCATCAGGTGTTTTAGGACACTGATCCTTGCTTAGTGTAGCACCATGTATCATTGGCGTGAATCCCTTCTTGGATTTATCCATTCCGAATCGATGCAGGACTTTGTCTATATAAGAATCTTGACAAAGTCCAACCAGCCTTTTAGATCTGTCTCTAAAGATTCGGATTCCAAGAACATATGCGGCTTCACCCATGTCCTTCATGGAAAAACAACTTCCCAGCCAGTCTTTAACAGACTTCAGCATTGGAATATCATTCCCAAGAAGCAATATGTCATCGACATATAGGATAAGAAACGCTACTTTGCTCCCACTAGTTTTCTTATACACACATTGTTCCTCTTGGTTTCTGATGAAGTCAAAATTCTTTATTGCCTCATCAAAACGAAGATTCCAACTCCTCGATGCTTGCTTCAATCCATAAATGGATTTGTGAAGCTTGCATACTTTCCCAGCATTCTTAGGATCAATGTAACCGTCAGGCTGTGTCATATACACATCCTCTTCCAAGATTCCATTCAGGAAGGCGGTTTTCACATCCATCTGCCAAATCTCATAATCATAATAAGCGGCAGTTGCTAGGAGAATCCGAATTGATTTCATCATGGCCACTGGTGAATAGGTTTCATCATAGTCTATACCATGAATTTGTTTGAAACCTTTTGCCACCAACCTGGCCTTGTAAATCTGGACATTTCCATCCATGTCAATCTTCTTCTTGAAGATCCATTTACACTCGATGGCTTTCGCACCAGCGGGTAAGTCAACCAGTGAAAACACTCGGTTGACTGACATGGAGTCCATCTCGGATTCAGTGGCTTCACGCCACTTTGAGGAGTCAGGGCCCATCATGGATTCTGCAAAGTTCGAGGGTTCATCACCGTCAATGATCAAAAGATCATGGCAATTAGTCACGAGGAATCCCTGATATCTATCGGGTTCGTGACGGATCCTTCCGGATCTTCGAACTTCAGGTACTTCAGGTTCAGGTTCTATTACAACTTCATGTAATTCATCCTGCTGTTCTTCCTCATTAGGTTGAACAGGTTCCTGTCCTTCTTGAATTTCATCAAGTTGTACCTTACTCCCACTATCTTTCTTAGAGAGAAATTCCCTCTCAAGAAAAGTACAATCCCGAGCAACAAAGATCTTGTTCTCGGATCGCAGATAGAAGTAATAAGCCTTGGTATCCCTAGGATAACCAATGAAGTAGCATTTGTCAGATTTTGGTGTAAGCTTGTCTGAGATTAATCTTTTGACATAGGCTTCACAACCCCAAATTCTGAGAAAAGACATTGCTGGAGCTTTTCCAGTCCATAACTCATATGGTGTCTTTGCTACTGCTTTTGATGGCACTCTGTTCAGTGTGAACGTTGCGGTCAGCAAAGCATATCCCCAAAGGGATATAGGAAGGTCTGTGTGACTCATCATGGATCGGACCATATCTAACAATGTCCGATTCCTTCTCTCAGACACACCATTCCACTGAGGTGTTCCAGGAGGTGTGAGTTGGGAGATGATCCCACACTCACTCAGATGATCACGAAATTCCTGGCTCAAGTATTCTCCTCCTCGGTCCGACCGAAGAGCCTTAATACTTTTACCAAGCTGGTTCTGTACTTCATTCTGGAATTCTTTGAACTTCTCAAAGGTTTCCGACTTATGTTTCATCAAGTAGACATATCCATATCTACTGAAATCATCAGTGAATTTAATGAAGTACTGATAGTTTCCTCTAGCATTTGTGGACATTGGGCCACACACGTCAGTATGTATCAGGCCCAATAGTTCACTGGCCCTTTCTGTGGGTTTATTAAAAGGGGCCCGTGTCATTTTGCCCATTAGGCAATATTCGCATTGCTCACAAGACTCAAAGTCAAATGAGCCCAAGAGTCCATTTGAATGGAGCCTCCTGACGCGTTTCTCACTAATGTGCCCTAAACGACAGTGCCAGAGAAACGTTTCATTTTCTTCGTTAGATTTGAACCGTTTTGTATTAATGTTATATACTGGAGTAGATTGATCCAGCATGTACAGCCCATTCATAAGAGGGGCACAGCCATAGAACATATCATTGAGATTAAAGGAACACAATTTATTCTTAATAGAAAAATCAAATCCTTGTAAATCCAATAATGAAACTGAAATGATATTTCTGCTTATAGCAGGTACAAAATAACAATTCTCAAGTTCTAAAATCAATCCAGAAGGTAAAGACAACAAGTAAGTGCCAACGGCCAGTGCTGGAACCTTCGCTCCATTGCCAACCCGCAACTCTACTTGCCCTTGCTTCAACCTTCTACTGTTGCTGAGTGCCTGCACATTAGTACAAATATGAGCACCACATCCAGTATCTAATACCCAAGTGGTATTATCAGAAGTAGTAGTATTTACTTCAATAACAAAAATACCTGAAGAAGTAGTCGCGAAGGACTTCTTCTTCTCCTTCAGACTTTCCTGGTATTTCTTACAGTCCCTGCGGTAATGCCCTGCCTCTTTGCAAAAGTGACAGATATCAGAAGGCCCAGCTTTAGACACGGGCTTGGGCTTGGCCTTTTCATTGTTGACTGCCTTGCCCTTTCCCTTGTCTGCAGCAGATTTCTTGAAACCCTTGCCCTTCTGCACCATGAGTACAGACGGCTCCTTGGCCTTCTTCAGATTAGGTTCTGCAGTCTTGAGCATACCATGTAGCTCAGGCAAAGTCTTTATCAACCCATGCATATTATAGTTCAAGATGAACTGGTCATATTCAGGAGTAAGAGACTGCAGAACAATATCACAAGCAAGCTCTTGGCTTATAGGACAGTCGAGTCTAGTCAAATGATCGAGATAACCCATCATTTTCAGAACATGTGGACTCACTGCTGCATCCTTAGCCATTTTACAGTCCAAGAGATTCTTTACAGTTTGGAATCTCTCTGTACGAGCCTGCTCCTGAAACAACGCTTTCAGGTTTGCCATCAGTTCCATGGGACAAGTCAGGCCTTCCCACTGCATCTGCAGTTCGGGAGCCATTGTCGCCAACATTAGGCAAACCACGTCATTAGCATCTGAAGAATGTGTATCCCAAGCATTCTTCACAGCTTGTGCGGCATTATTCGCAGGTCTAGGGGGGAGAACTCTTTCAAGGACATAAGCCTTCTTCTCCTGCCTGAGCACAAGTCTCAGGTTCCTGGACCAGTTCAGGAAGTTTGATCCGTTCAGTTTGTCCTTCTCAAGGGCAGACCGGATCGAGAAAGTGTTTTGTGTTGTTGTGCTTGACATAGCTGAAATTATGAGACAATAGAGTTTTAGTTATTTAGTTCATAAAAGAGTAATCTTAAAAACTTATAAGAAAACTCGCATTGCATTCAAAATTTCTTTGTTTAACCTCATTAGAATGCAATGATTCCGAGACCCATGTTCAACCAAAACCAAAGTGGGCCACTGGCCGTCACCCGGAATTAGCTTTACTTGGTAAGCATACACACAGCTAGTTATACACATATAACTCTCGGTTGTGGATTGGGTCCAAGGCCCAATTCACCGGATGTCTCAAGGCCCGGGACTCCCGATGGCCCAGTCAAGGAAACCAATCTCTTACAGCCAAATAATCACTAAAGTCTGGGACTCCCAATGAAATTAGTGACTATATACTACTTTACTTACGCAAAAACAGACACCTCACACTGTAAGCCATATCTGTAATTGAATAAGCGTTAAGTAGCTGACAAGATTGGGCAAGACATCCAAGCTTGATATTGTTTTTGAGGATTTTAGGTTTTCTTTCCAAAAATAGAAGATTACTATTTTGGGAAACTTACTTATTTTAGAAACTTTCTAAATTTAGAAACATGCTAAAAATAGAAATTTCTAATTTAATATTTTATTAAAGTTTTCGGTTGGGTCACAAATTATAGGCCCAATTCTTGGCCCAAGACCACAGAATTCCAATTGGCCCAATAATTTGACATAACCGAGTCGGTTCATTAATTCTGGTCCAAGACCAAATTAACTACTAAATCCAACTGGTTATTTACTAAACCAGACCAGCTCTAAATTATTTGGTCCAACCAAATCAAACTTAGACCAGCCTTCGGTTTAGGTTAAAATTCAATTTTTTGAATTTAAATCCGGTTTAACCAGAAATTAAATAATACCAATTGTATTAAATAATTTCCAGCAACCCGCGATTTGGGTTAACCGCTTGAACCATAATTATCAAAGCTTTGAATTGTTTTTGTCTTTAGCTTAAAGACAAAAAACATGAATGATCGCTAACCTTTAATCAACATGCGATCGCTATACTTCAATTCAACAATCATTATCCTTATGATTAGCATTCACATAAAGACAAAATTGATTTTGACCTTTTCAAATCGTATGATAATTATTTCACCTTAAGTCAACATTCGATCGTGACATTCACTTAACAACAAAAACGATTTTGTCCTTTTCCAATTCAACAATCGATTCTTAACATTAACAATCAAACAAATCGTTTCATGCATTAACTTATGGACAAAAACAATTCAATTAAACAATCACTTTATCGATTCTTATGATTGCAGCAAAGTCAACTTTCGATTATGTCATTCACTAAAAGACAAAACCGATTCTAAATATCAACCTAGTACAAATCGTTTCTTATTATTAAGCAAAGTTAACGATTCATACAAACAAACGATGTCGACTTTAATTAACAAGTTTTTCTTATCGTTTTTCTTATTTCTAGGTTTTCCAAGTTTCAATCAATTTTACTCATTAAAATCGATTCATCAAACTAATAAACAACCTAGTATGATCCAAAAAGCAAAAACCTAACGAGCTAGGCTCTGATACCACTGAAGTATTATGTGTGTTCATAGGTTTAATTATCAGATTACAACCTAACATAATCAACTAGGATCTAGGTGATTTGCAGATGAATCATAAACAGATCAGGATGATTACCTTACGATTGCAGCGGATTGATCAAGGGAATATCGAGATCTGCAAGAGCTGATGATTACCGGCTCCTCCTAGGTATCCACACGCTTACAAGCTACTGGATCAGGCTGCTAGACCAAGCTGGAACAACAGAAGAGAGAGGACGGCCAGACCTAGAAAAATCGCAGACCACTAGTCTTACTGGCGCCTCTGCTCTTCCTTATATGGGCCCAAGTAATTAAACTAATGGCCTATTAGGCTTTTGGGCCCAAGACCCAAATCAGACAAAAGCCTGTATTTTGTCTGGCCCAATTCTCTGTACAAATACAGTAAATGCCTTGCATCTTACCGTATTAATTCCATTTAACTTTCCCGTTAGCTATGGTGTGTGACCCTTTGGGATCATACAATACTGGTAATAAGTCCTAAACTTATAGATCAAGAGCGGACTCTAGCAAGTCATCATGATCACCCAGTATTTATGACTTATGTCTGATCTCGACACTTATCATACTTTCTAGAGATAGTACAGTAGATTTCATGACATTCCCAACAGCTGCATGTAAATGGCGGCGAGTGAGCGTAATCGGACAATCAAGAACATAAATAGATGAAGCAGAAAGAAGAGAGGGATAAGCGAAGATACTGGTAGGATATGAAGAAGAAAGAAGAGATGGAGGATCGGAAGAAAAAATGCATATCGATCGAAGAGAAGAGAATAGGAGAATAGGAGAACAAAGAGGCAAGAAGATGAAACTGATTAGGGTTTTTCGGTTTTAAGACATAAAAGCCTAATTATCAAATTTGGCCGCGAAAAATTGGGCCCCTAAGGCAATTTTAATCCCAAATTATGACTGTGAAATGAAAATAGCTTAGCCACGAATGAAACTGTGTCTATATGTGGCTAAGCTAAACAAATAAAACCGCGGTGGGCCAATTAGTAATCGTGAATTGAATTATCGGCCCACAAAATTAAACCGCGAATAGAATTTAGGTTTAGAAAACAGCCCGCCAATCCAAAATTTGGTGATTTTTTATTTAGCCACATATTATTTTGAACTATCCAGGGCTACATAAGTATCTGATTTTTCAAAACCAATGAAATAGTGGTTACTTTTATACTTAGTAAAAAAAAACAAATCATTTTCATACTAATTATATATATATATATATATATATTAAAATGTTAATTTTAATAAAAAGGCTAATTAGAATAATAACAATATTATTTAGTTTGATAAATTGGAATTATAGAAGTTCTGAATATTATTTTAATAAAACAACACAAAATACAATAATATTAGTCCGAATATGGATCTGAATTCGAATATTCACTATACTAATTTTCTAAATCATCTTGACAGCTGTCCAGTGATCTTCACCTGGATCAGATTGATATCTACTCGTCATGCTTAACGCGTAAGCTACATCTGGACGAGTGCAGAGCATGGCATACATGATATATCCTATTGCAGAAGCATAAGGAATCATACCCATGCGTTCTCGCTCAGCCTGTGTCGCCGGACACTGCTTCTTGCTGAGACTAATGCCATGAGATATCGGTATGAAGCCCATCTTGGAATCATGAATTTTGAATCTGTGCAACACCTTATCAATATAAGTGTCCTGACACAATCCAATCAGCCTGTTCGCTCTATCTCTGTAGATTCTGATTCCAAGAATGTATGCGGCTTCTCCCATGTCTTTCATGGAAAAACAACTTCCGAGCCAAGTCTTAACAGACTGAAGCAACAGAACGTCATTACCGAGAAGGAGTATGTCATCGACATACAGTACTAGAAACGCAATTCCGCTCCCACTAGTCTTCTTGTATACACATGGTTCTTCTTCGTTCTTGATGAAACCAAATTGTTTTACTGCTTCATCAAAACGAAGATTCCAACTCTGTGATGCTTGCTTCAATCCATAAATGGATTTATGAAGCTTGCATACCTTCCCATCATTCTTAGGATCTACAAAACCCTAAGGTTGTGTCATATACACATCCTCTTCCAGAAAACCATTCAGGAAGGCGGTTTTGACATCCATCTGCCAAATCTCATAGTCATAATGAGCGGCAGTTGCTAGAAGAATCCGAATGGATTTAAGCATAGCGACTGAGGAATAGGTTTCATCATAGTCAACACCATGAATCTGTTTGAAACCTTTAGCCACCAACCTAGCTTTGTAAATTTGGACATTGCCATCCACGTCAATCTTCTTCTTGAAGATCCATTTACACTCAATGGCTTTTGCACCATTAGGTAAATCGACCAAGGACCATACTTGGTTTTCCGACATGGATCCCATTTCGGATTTAGAGGCTCCAAGCCACTTTTCGGAGTCCGGGCCCATCATTGCTTCCGCGAAGGTCGCTGGTTCGTCACTTTCAATGATCATCAGATCATTGCAATTGGTCACGAGAAATCCAAAATATCTCTCGGGTTCGTGACGGATCCTTCCGGATCTGCGAACTTCAGGCTCCATAGGCGCGGGTTCCACAGAACTTTGTGGATCCAACTGCTGCTCTTCCTCAGCAGGTTGAGCATTCTCCTGTGCATCTTGAATTTCTTCGAGATGTATTTTACTCCCACTGTTTTTCTTAGAAAGAAATTCTCTCTCAAGAAAAGAACAGTCCCGAGCAACAAAAACTTTGTTCTCAGATTGGTTGTAAAAGTAGTAAGCCTTGGTTTCCCTAGGATAACCAACGAAGTAACATTTATCTGATTTGGGTGCGAGCTTGTCAGAGATTAAACGTTTGACATAAGCTTCACAACCCCAAATCTTCAGGAAAGACAGACTTGGAATATTCTCAGTCCACAATTCATGTGGTGTCTTTTCCACTGATTTAGATGGCACCCTATTTAGTGTAAACGCAGACGTTTCTAGAGCGTATCCCCAAAAGGATAATGGAAGATCTGAATGACTCATCATAGACCGAACCATATCCAATAAGGTTCGATTCCTCCTCTCTGACACTCCATTCCATTGGGGTGTTCCAGGAGGAGTGAGTTGTGAAACAATTCCACACTCGCTCAGATAGTCGCTGAACTCTTGACTCAAGTATTCTCCTCCGCGATCTGACCGCAGAACTTTGATACTTTTGCCAAGTTGGTTATGTACTTCATTCTTGAATTCTTTGAATCTATCAAAGGATTCTTACTTGTGTCTCATCAAATAGACATAGCCATACCTACTGAAGTCATCAGTGAAGGTAATGAAGTACTTGTAATTTTCTCTGGCAACAGTGCTCATTGGCCCACATAGATCAGTATGAATAAGGCCCAATAAATCACAGGCCCTTTCATTCGGTTTGTTGAAAGGGGCCCTTGCCATTTTGCCCATCAAGCAAGATTCGCATTTCTCACATGATTCAAAATCAAATGAGCCCAGAAGCCCATTTCGATGGAGTCTCTGAATGCGTTTCTCATTGATATGGCCCAAACGACAATGCCATAAGAAAGTCGGGTTTTTGTCATTTGACTTAAACCGCTTTGTATTTATGTTAAAGACAGGCATTTCTTGGTTTAAGACATATAACCCATTATCTAATGGGGCGCTACCATAAAACGTACCATCACGATTAAAAGAACAAACTTTATTCTTAACAGCAAAATCAAAACCTTCCAAATCCAAAACGGAAACTGAAATTATGTTTCTGCTTATCGCAGGTACAAAGTAGCAATTATTCAATTCTAAAACCATGCCCGAAGGTAAAGACAAATCATAAGTGCCTACTGAAGGAATGTTTAGTTGATCCTGATTCAATTCTCTGATTCATATCAACCTAAACATGCGGATCTAGGTTCTTCTCGAATAGAAACATAAGTAGATCTCACCTTTTACCTGTTTTGTGCAGCGGAAAGGGAGAACAGGTCAGAGATCAGAGAGCCACCAAGGGATGGATCCTTCAAAGGTTCACACACGCACGCAAAGGAATCTGGCTGCTAGACCAGGAGGAAATCGGCGCTGAGAGAGAGAGGAGGCTCGCGGCTAGGGCATCTCATCGACCTGAACTCGTCTTAAGATTATATAACTCGTTCAGTTCGTTTTGGGCCATTTGGCCCAAAGGCCAATTAACTCCGAGGCGTTCGCGCACTGTGTCGATCGACACTCCTTGTGTATCGATCGACACACAGTGGCCAAACCCAATTATTCTCTCTAAGTACAGTAAATGCCTAGCACTTTTACCGTACTTCTGCTACACCGTTCCTACACATTTTCCTGTAAGCTTAGGCGTGTGACCCATATGGGATCATATAATAAAGGTAATAAGTCCAAGACTTATAGATCATGAGCGGACTCTAGCAAGCCATCATGACCCCCAGTATTATATGACTTATGTCTGATCATTGACATACTCTTACTTTCTAGAGACAGTACCGAGATTACTGGACACAATTCCAACAATCTGCCACTTGTACTGGAATCTCTGTATTCATAATCCTTTTGTCACAATATCTCGATTAGTCATAAGGCAAGATTGGTGTCATCCTTATAAAGCCTAATCTTGTTCATCGGACTCTGATTCGATACTGACAATCCAAACGACTCGGGACAGTCCGTTTGAGCATGGCCATGCATTTTCCAGTATTCAAATCTCCGATTGGCCTAGAGATATTCACTCCATTTATATTGGAGGGACAAATCCCGTCTTGTTCCATCACTGTAAACTACTCATTTCATAATGTACCCAAACAAGGTCCTTATAACTATCGCAGAACGACAGCGTTAGACAATGATCAAAGTGCATCAGTCCATGTGCAGTCACATGCATGCGAACTCAGGTCTAAGGACTATACTCTATAGTCGTAGTAAGAATCTCTTATGACACAGATATAAATATCCTGAAGAGTTCTTATAAGCGGGTCTTGTCCGGTCGTATGTTCCCCAACATACACCTATGTACTGACTTTGATGCCGCGCATCTATGACACACTGAGACTTTGTCATAAGTCACGTACCAATCCAGTCTCACACGGTTGTTGGTGTTCCAATTTCAACAACCTTCGACTAGGGACATAATGATATAAGTCATTTATCAAATATAGGGTCTCATGATCAAGCTAAATGACTTTGATAACTCAAGATCAAGTCATTTACTTCGATGACCTATAAAATGGTTTATATCACTTTGGAACGATTATTTCATCACAGTTAAAATAATCTTGAAATAATAATTTCATTAAACATATTAAATGTTATTTCAAGAACATATCCAATAACTAAATAAAGCCCTTTAATAACTCCCACTGAAATTAAGACTACATCTTAATTTCACTTATCCTACAGCAACAGTCCGCGACTCGTGCTTAGGCCTAAGGAGTGGCTTCGTTAATAGATTAGCAACGTTCTCATTCGTTGAAACTTGCTGATCTACTTAACATCTCTGTCATTTATCTCACGGAATAGGTTATGCCTATCCTCAAGGTGTTTGGACCTCTGATGTGCAGCTAGTCTCATCTATGCTGGAAATCACATCAAGTTCAGTGACGAACTCTTCTTTCCAAACAACCTCTTTCGCGACTTCCCAAGCTGCGAAATGTTCAGCTTAAGTCATGGAGTCAGCAACAGTGCCTTGCACCGCCAGATAGACACAAGATATAACCGGACTGTGATCGGAAATCATCTTTGTCTATTGGAAACTTGCCTTTCAGACTCTACCGACTTGTAGCACCTCACTTTCTCCGTAACTCAAGAATTTATCCTTAGTATTCCTCAAATACTTTAGGACATTCTTTACGGCAATACAGTGATTCTTTGCTGGATTTGACTGGTCTTTACTTGTCTTGCTTAACATTAAAGCAACATCAAACAAGTACGTTTCATGGCATACATGATAGATCCAATTGCCGACGCATATGGAATCTTATCCATGCATTTAAGCTCAGCAGTTATCGTAGGACACTGTGTCTTGCTTAACGTAATGCCATGTGACATTGGCATAAAACCCTTCTTGGAATGCTGAAAACGTGTAGGACTTTGTCGGGATAAGAATCCTGACTTTGTCCTACCAGCTCTTTCGGATCTCTATCTTTAGATCCAAAATCCAAAAACATACGTGGCTTTACCCATGTCAATCATTAGAACCAACTCCCAAGCCAGTCCTTAACCGACTGCATCATTGGGACGTCTTTTCCGAGAATCAGTATGTCATCGACATACAATATGAGAAATGCAATATCGCTCCCACCAATCTATTAGTAACGCACAGTTCCAATTCGTTCCTGTTCAAGTCAAAACCTTGACTAATTCAACAGAACGAAGATTCCAACTCCGATATGTTTGCTTCCATCCATGAATGGATCGATGAAGCTAACTTACATAAAATGTAATTCTTCGGAGAGTCCGGGCTCACTATCGCTTCTTTGAATTTCGCAGATTCGTCGCTTTCAACGATCATCAGATCATGCGAACTATCAATGATTATCAGGTTCAACTAAATGACGAGAAATCACTCTCGGATTAGTAACTGATTCATTCATATCTGCGAACTTCAGGCTCCACAGGTGCAGATTTCAATGATTATCAGGTTCAACTAATGACAAGAAATCACTCTCGGATTAGTAACTGATTCATTCATTTCTGCGAACTTCAGGCTCCAGAGGTGCAGATTTCAATGATTATCAGATTCAACTAATGACGAGAAATCACTCTCGGATTAGTAACTGATTCATTCATATCTGCGAACTCCATAATCCACAGGTGTAGATTCTACAGAAATCTGTAAATCCTTCCGCTGCTCTCCCTCAACAGGTTAAGCAGCCTCCTGTATTTCTCGAATTTCTTCGAGTTATACTTTTACTCCCACTGTTCTTCTTGGAAATTAACTTCCCTTCTTAGAAAACAGAATGGACGTAAAAGTAACAAGCCTTGGTTTCCCTAGGACAACCAGCGAAGTAGCACAACTACAAATACTCAGTAAAGACGAATTTGGATCGATTCCAATCCACATTTACGTGGTGTCTTTCAACTGATATTGGTGGAACTATTTCAGCGTAAACTTAGATAATTTAGAGCGTTATTCTTAAATAATATCATGGAAGATTCGTGTGACTCATCTTTAATCATTTCTAATAAGATCTGATTCTTTCTCACAGAAAAACCTTCAGGTTTTCAGGAGAAATGAGCTGTGAAACGATTTCACACTCATTCAGATGATCACACAATCAATGACTTAAGTATTCTCACTCGTGATTTAATCCAGAGTCTTAATACTTTTGTCATTCAGATCCTATACTTCATTCTGGAACTCTTTCGACCATGTCAAAGAATTCCGACTTGTGTCTCATCAAATGAACACAGTCACACTCACTGAAGTAATCAGTAGAGATAATGAAGTACAGGAAATTTTCTCTGGCATTACTGCTCATTGGGCCACATACATGAGTATGTTCCAGGTCCAATAAGCCTTTGGGCCTTTCTCTAGCTCGGCTAAGATAGGCCCTTTACCTTTTGGTCTAGTAAACAGAATTCAAGTCTCATAAGATATTTTATCAAATGAGCCCAACAGTCCATGACTATGGGATTTCTGAATCCGACTTACTCTATGTGACCAAGACTTTATGCCAAGAAAAATCAGGTTTAATTCATCAGATTTAAACCAATTCGGTATTTATGTTACATTTAGGCACTCTTTGGTTTAAGATACAAAACCCATTCCATGAATAGGGTGCTACAATTAATATTTCATTAAGATCAAAAGAACAAAACTTGTCTTTTATCAAAATGAAAAACATTCAAATTCTTACAAGAAAATGAAAGACAACTCTGCTTAAAGCAGGTACATTGTAGCAATTACTTAATACAAAACCAAGCCTCAAAAGGGATCTATAAGTGAAAAACCCTACGGCTGAGGCAGCATCCCAAGCTCCTTCCAGACATGTAGTTTCACTTGCCCTTCCTTCAACGTTCTACTGTTGCTTAGGCTCTGCATATTATCACAAATATCAGTACCACAACCAGTATCCAATACCTTTAAGGACGTTCTACTGTTGCTTAGGCTCTGCATATTATCACAAATATCAGTGCCACAACCAGTATCCAATACCTTTAAGGTAGAACTTGAAGTAATAACATGAATACCTGAGGAAGTAGTCTCATATATCGACTTTAACTCCTCATCATCTTCCATGAATTTAATGCAATTTCTCTTCCAATGCCCTGTCTCCTTACAGTAGCAGCACTTACCAACGTAAGAGGCATCTGACTCGGGCTCAGAAGACACACGCTTGCCATGATTCAAAATCTGGACAACTTTGTCTTCACCCTTGTCAGCATTTGGTTTAGTAAACCTACCCTTCTCATTCATGAGATTGTACAGGGTACTCTTCACGTTTGGCTCAACTGTCTTGAGCATATCATGCAGTTCAGTCAGCGTCTTCGTTAAGCCTTTCTTGATATAGTTCTTTCTGAACTTATCATATCTTGACGGCAGTGACTGCAGAATGATTTCAGTTGCCAACTCTTGGCTAACTGGATAATCCAGTTTCCTCAGGTTATCAATGTAACCCATCATTTTACTGACATGAGGACTCACTGGATTATCATTTGGTAGCTTGCAGCTAGTGAGAGACTTAACCAACCGGTATCTCTCCACTCTTATCTGCTCCTGAAATTTCAATTTCAGGCTGCTGATCATCTCTATTGGCGACTCCATGTTCTCATATTGCTTCTGCAAGTCTGAGTCCATGGTAGCCAATATCAGACCACGCACATCTACCGCATCATTATAATGCTTATTCCAAGCATCATATACTGCATGAGAAGCATTGGACCCGATCCTCACGGGGAGAGCTCTCTCAAGGACATAGTCCTTTCTCTCCTGTCTGAGGACTAGCCTCAGGTTCCGCGACCAAGTCAAGAAATTTGATCCGTTCAGCTTGTCCATCTTAAGGACAGACCGGATCGAGAAAGTGTTTTGATTGTTTGTGCTAGTCATAACTGAAAATTAAGATAAAAGGATTTTAGTTAATATGTTCAATATGATTAATCTCGTATTAAATTTAATATGATTAATCACGCATTATATTCAATAACATAAGTTACCCTCAATAGAATATAATGATTCCAAGATCCACATATAACTAAGATCAAAGTGGGCCACTGGCCGTCACCAAAACTCAGCTTATATCGGTAAGCCCTATGTCGGCTAATTATATCCGTGATATAACTCTTGGTTGTGAATCTGGGCCCGAGGCCCAATCCATTCTGATGTCTCAAGGCCCGGGACTCCCGATGGCCCAGTCAAGAAAACCAGACTATACAGTCATGTAATCATTAATGTCTGGGACTCCCAATGACATTTATGAATCACAAACCGTCTTATCCACGCAAAAGCAGACACCCTCACACTGTAAGGCCATGAATACAATTGAATGGGCTTCGACAGTTGACATAGAATGGACAAGACATCCAACGCTTGATATTATTTGAGGTTCGTAGGTTTATTTAAAAAATTCATTCCCAAAATAGAAGATTACTATTTCGGGAAACTTTCCATTTTTGGAAACCTACTATTTTGGAAACTTTCTATAATTGGAAACTTTCTAAAAACGGAAACTTTCTAACTTTAGAAATTTCTTAAAATCCGAATCATGCAAATCTAGAAACTTCTATAAATTAAGAAACTTTCTAATTTCAAAATATCGGAAACTTTAATTTAAAATCGATTTATATTCTTTATAAAATAAATTTTAAATTAATCTGAAGAAAGACTCAAATAATTGGCCCAATTTTTTTAACTTCTTGGCCCGAGGCCCAAGAATTGGTCCATGTCCAAGACATGACCCAATTGTCCAATTAAATGACATAACCGGTCTGGTTCATTAAAATTGGTCTAACCAAATTTTAATTACTACGATGACCACAATTGTCAACCGGTTATTTACTAAACCGGATTTTCTCAATTTATTTGGTCCAACCAAATCAAATTAGAAAATCCTGGTTTAGGCACTAAATCCAATAATTCTTTCGACATTGGATTTCTTGTCCCGGTTTAACCAGACTTAATAAAATTATTAAATCTGTTTATTAAACCAGGACGAAATAATTTTAATCAAAAATTAAACCGAGCCTTAAACCAACCATGTCGATCGATGAACCAACCGTGTCGATCGATCCATCAACCACATCGGTCGATGCTCTCAGCATCGATCCTGCATCGATCGTGCATCGATCCTGTATCGATCGATGCTCTTTTGCATGCACTGAACCGAGCCAAAACCCTAACCGTGTCGATCGATGCACCAACCGCATCGGTCGATGCACCAACATCGAACCTGCATCGATCCTGCATCGATCGATGCTTTCACGCGTTAACAGGGTTAGCCGATAGACTGTATCGACCGATCCATGCGATCGTATCGATCGATCCATGCGATCGCAGTCGATACTGACTTATGAAAATCGCATTCTACCAAATCAATATAGCTTGGTTTCTGCGATTTTAGGTGTGTTTAGGTTTTAATTCTTGTTGCTTAAGTGATTTCTCTTATCAGTAGTTGATTCAAAACACTTTTAAACAAGAAAAACAATCCTAAACTTGAATCTAAACAAGAAAAAACCAGAACCTGGCTCTGATACCACTGAAGGAATGTTTAGTTGATCCTGATTCAATTCTCTGATTCATATCAACCTAAACATGCGGATCTAGGTTCTTCTCGAATAGAAACATAAGTAGATCTCACCTTTTACCTGTTTTGTGCAGCGGAAAGGGAGAACAGGTCAGAGATCAGAGAGCCACCAAGGGATGGATCCTCCAAAGGTTCACACACGCACGCAAAGGAATCTGGCTGCTAGACCAGGAGGAAATCGGCGCTGAGAGAGAGAGGAGGCTCGCGGCTAGGGCATCTCTTCGACCTGAACTCGTCTTAAGATTATATAACTCGTTCAGTTCGTTTTGGGCCATTTGGCCCAAAGGCCAATTAACTCCGAGGCGTTCGCGCACTGTGTCGATCGACACTCCTTGTGTATCGATCGACACACAGTGGCCAAACCCAATTATTCTCTCTAAGTACAGTAAATGCCTAACACTTTTACCGTACTTCTGCTACACCGTTCCTACACATTTTCCTGTAAGCTTAGGCGTGTGACCCATATGGGATCATATAATAAAGGTAATAAGTCCAAGACTTATAGATCATGAGCGGACTCTAGCAAGCCATCATGACCCCCAATATTATATGACTTATGTCTGATCATTGACATACTCTTACTTTCTAGAGACAGTACCGAGATTACTGGACACAATTCCAACACCTACGGCCAATGCAGCAACCTTAGCTCCATTCCCGACTCGTAGCTCCACTTGTCCTTGCTTCAGTGTTCTACTGTTTCTTAGTGCCTGCACATTAGTACAAATATGAGCACCGCAGCCGGTATCCAATACCCACGAAGTAGAACTAGAAGACATAACATTAAGTTCAATAACATAAATACATGAGTCAGACGCATCATACGTCTTCTTCAGCTTCTTGTAATCTTCTATGAACTTCTTGCAGTCTCTCTTCCAATGCCCTAGCTGCTTGCAGTAGTTGCATTTGTCCTCAGGGGAAGGCCCGGATTTGGGCTTGGGCTTGAGCTTGTCTTGACTCTCAGTCTGGACAGCTTTGGCCTTTCCCTTATCCTTACTAGGTTTCTTAAACCTTTTACTCCCTTGTACCATCAGTACACTGGGAGTTGCCTTCTTGAGATTCGGCTCTGCTGTTTTAAGCATGTTGTGCAACTCAGTCAATGTCTTAGTCATGTTTTTCATGTTGTAGTTCATGATGAACTGATCAAAACACGACGGCAAAGACTGCAGAATCATGTCAGTGGCTAGCTCCTGGCTAATGACACAGTCCAGTTTCCCCAGGTTATCAATGTAACCCATCATTTTAAGGACATGAGGACTTACTGGACTGTCCTTAGCCAGCTTGCAATCCATGAGAGATTTAACCGTCTGGTATCTCTCTGTGCGAGCTTGCTCCTGAAACAAAGCTTTCAGGCTGTTAATCATCTCAATCGGTGACATCACGTTCTCATATTGCTTCTGCAGCTCAGAGTTCATAGTCACCAGCATTAGACAATTAACGTCTTTGACATCAGCTGAATGCTTATCCCAAGCATTCTTATCTGCATGCGTGGCATTGGAACGTGGCCTCTCGGGGAGAATTCTTGTAAGGACATATTCCTTGTTCTCCTGTCTGAGAACTATTCTCAGGTTCCGATACCATTCCAAGAAATTTGATCCATTAAGCTTGTCCTTCTCAAGGACGGATCTTAGCGAGAAAGTGTTGATGTGAGTTGAGACAGACATAGCTGTAATTAAAAGAGGTAGAGGTTTTAGTTATGATGCTCAAGAAATGAGAATTCTTATCTAATAAGAAAACTAGCATTGTATTCAAAACTATGTTTCCTCAGATGAATACAATAAACCAAGATCCTCAGATCACCAAAATTTGAGTGGGCGACTCGCCATCACCCAAACTTTAGTTAGCTAGGTAAGCAAATCATTGCTAATTGTACCCAGTACAACTCTTGGTCGCAGATAAGACAATCCATGTCTTATCCACTCTGATGTCTCTGGGCCCAGAACTTCTGATAGCCCAGTCAAGTAAACCAATCTCTTCAGTCTTGTGATCATTGACAGTCGCACTGCAAGTCTATCAATGATCACATGCCTTACTCATGTAGCTGTGGATACCAAGGACTCCAAGGCTATCCAACAACGAAACGAGTCTTGACAGTAGACAAGATCGGGCAAGACATCAAGATCACTTGATATTAAGTTGAGGAAAAGAAATATTTATTCTTGATGCATATCCAATATACATCCAAGAATTTATTAAGTTAATTAGAACATATAGTTTTATTAAGTTTAGTTTAATCTAGAACTTTAGGAATAAATTTGGTCCGACATTCGCAAATTTGAGGTCCAACCATCAAGTCTGCGGTTGGTGTGTCGATTGATACCAACCATTGGCATCGGTCGACACAACCCAATTTAAACCGAACTTCGACAGCTGGTCAAACCGGATCGAATTTCCTTAACCGATTCAATCTAATTGAACCGGTCTGGTTTAATGGTCCATGTCGATCGTCACACAACTCTGTGTCGATCGACATTACCCAACCAGAACCGAATTGGTTAATAAACTTAACCACGCTAGATAACCGGTTCAATCCAATTGAACCGATCTATCCATTCGCATAATCTGTGTCGACCGACACACCCAGTGTATTGATCGACACAGTAGGGATACGGATATTCGATCGCTGATTGAAACCCTAAAAAATTTTAAAATGTTTTGCGGCGTGTCGACCGACACAAGCTTAGTGTCGATCGACACAGTGCGAAAACAGCAGTTCATCGTTTTTCAACAGAAACTTAATCCGAAATTAAAATCTTCAAAACACGATTTAACAGGCACTAAACTAATCAAATTCATCAGTATTCGATTTAAATGCCTTAGATTCAATAGACTAAACCCTAATAGCTCTGATACCACTGTTGGAAAGCCTAGGATCTAGGGTTCATTATATCGAATCACTAACCTCGTTCTTACCTTGTACTGGCAGCACAATGATTGGTGAAACGAGATCAGCAGTGACTCAAATGCTTCGCCTCTACTAGATACACACGCACACAAACCTGGAAAGTCGGGATGCTAGTGCCGGATCTTGGGATTTCTGAGTTTCTGGTGTTTCTGCTTTCTCTGTCAAGAAAAAATCAACGGCTAGGGTTCCAGGTCGAAACTATATGATTATATAAAGACCTGGAATGACTTAAACCGAGCTTTGGTTAATCCAATTCGTTTAAGTCATAAAATCGAAACATCAGTTTCGAAACCCGATCTGTGTGTATCCAATACACATCGATATGATCATTACCATAATGATCAATCCCATATTTACGCTTCCAGTTTGCTTAGGTGTGTGACCATATAGGATCATATAATACTGGTAGTAAGTCTACAACTTACATATTGCAAGAGGCTTCTAGCAAAACATTGCAACCGCCCAGTATTATACGAATGTCTGATCTCGACACACAACTATCATCAGAAGTGAGTACAAGTGTGATTTCAGGACACTATCCCAACAGATACATCCACCTATATTAAACTGGACCGCTTAAAGCATATTCATCTTGAAGATGCACATGTAGATGTTCCATTACATCAAAGAATACCGGCGAAAAGAATTTTTAGAATGCAAAGCCTCACTAAAATATTTTCTTCCAATATGGAAACATTGTCGGTATTTAAGATTTACGTAGATATATATATATATCGGAGAATAGTGTGACATCTGCATAAATTAAAAAAAAAATAACTAACAAGTAATATCACACATAAATATTAATTTAATAAAGAACTGATACCTGATATGGCCGTATGAACAGCTCCCGAGAGTAGTTCTGTAAATGCAATTGGGAGAAGTCGTTTCATGATGTCATGATAATCATGGCTTTTTAGACCTGATATCTTTCCATTTGCCACGTTAACACAATATGAAAACTTTGATACATACCATCTAGAAATTTGATATTTGTCTTCAGCCATGTAAGAAAATTCTCTTTCGCGCTCTTTGACAATCTAAATATTGGAATAGACATATTTTCATCTTGGGTAACCTCTAAGTTTGGTCTTCTGCAAAATTCCGGGAGATACAACCTTGATTTTATGCTATAATTTTATTGAGAACCGGATTGATGATATTGTCGAACAAATTTTTTCGATATGTATGAAAGTGAGGTTGTGCCGAAGAAGTAGATCCTCCTAGTACGAAAACTCCCAAAAGATACTTTTGCACCCAATTGTGATCGACACCATATGCATCAATTGTTCAAGAAGGATTATCATGTTCTTTGCCTCCACAATCAACCGTTTTATACAGACCTTCTATTTTGTTGATCCTTTCATGTAAAATTCCCTCACCGTTTAACCATGCGGTGGATCATCATAAACAGATTTGTTCCTCGTGAACGCTCTAACATTTTGTATGTAAAGATGATCTTCTGGCAAAAACATTATGTGAAAATCAAACCAACTATGATTTCTTCCATTTGGCAATCAAAACGATTTTGTCTCATCCATACAATATGGACAAGCCAGCCGCCGCCCATGTGTCATCCATCCAAATAGGATTCCGTGAGCTGTAAAATCTCTAGTTGTCCATATCACAACAACTCTGATCGTGAATATTTCCTTCTAGGACACATCGTAATTTATACAAACCATCACTCCATATTCTTTTGAACTCTTAATCAACGGTTGCAGATAAATATTCAAGCTCTTTTTCGGATGGTTTGGCCATGGAACTAATACATAGAAGAAGAAATATTCCCTTTTCATGCACATCCCGAGGGTATATTGTACAGTGTTACTATGACGGACCAAACCGAATACGACTGTCCGTTCATACCAATTGAATTAAATCCATAGGTTGATAAACCAGCATAAAAATTGTGACTTTCAGAAGTAAATACATGATATACCTCATTAAAATACACCATGATCTTCCATTTGACGGATGACGGATATACCTCATTTGTGAATCGGTCATATTTGATTGGTACAATCTCTTAAACCGGTAGATACCTGGCAAATAAAACATCTTTTGCTTTGTTATCTTCTTCCCCCGATCGACAACCAATTGGTCCATACCTATGTTTTTCAAAAAAAACGACATTGTAACAAATCACGAACCGTGCCTTTCCAAAAAAAGCATACAATTGTCCTCGCACACATCAATCTTATGACATGGCAACCCAAGATACCGTGTCGACTTTTTCGTCTCAAATTATAATTTAGGAGCATTGTTAAGCGATGTTAGAATAGTTTTGAAGGTTTGAGAAATTTTGTCTAGGCATTCCTCCAGGATATTGTAATTGCTCTTCCAATTCAACACCATGGAAGACAAAATTGAGAAATTCCATCAGCGCACCAATCATAAATACAAGAATATAAAATAATATTAAATAAAAGAATAATATGTTATGTTATAATATATACTTGTAATAGCTTTTTCAGCTCAATACCCTCTAGGTCATATACAACTGAGAAATTCCATCAGCACATCCATCATATAATGGTTTATTTGCAGCTTATAACGCTTTAAAAATGACATCATGATTTCAGCATATATTGATTCTTGGAAATTCTCGGCATCGCCAAGTAACATATTGAAATCTTCAATGGGATCATGTAATTGATCGACCGAAACTTTGATATTTGGATAATCTCCAAACTTCTTGTTCGGTCGCATGATGACTTGTTTATGTTTCTCCGCCATATTGACAACTCTCCGTGAAACGTCCACACATAGTAATTCTCCGTAAAACTTTTCATCACCAGGTAATTTATCACCGTTTTAACATCACGACGCTTTTGATTTTTTTCGCTTCTTACACAGACAAAAAATTAACAGCCTCTAGAAAAGAAGCTTGATTACAAGTAAAAGAAATGAAAAGATATATTCTCTCACTAAACTTCTCAGAAACACTATGATTGGAATGTTTTAAAAGTTTGTACATCCAGTCCCGTGAATTAAAAAATATGTCATTGTGATCTTGGAAAAATTAGTCTCCAAAATGAAAGCATTCGTTCGTAATTTATAACATCACCACAGCCGGGGATAGCCACAAATCAGTTCATGGCTTTAGAGAATAGATTCTTCTGACTACACATCAATCTTGTGAGAGTGACTAAACATCACATGTGAAAACTGAAGGCACATGTTTTTACTTTGCCTAGCTACGGATAGCCATGAACCTGTTTTTGTATATAAATTTAGCTACAAATAGCCACAAAACTTGTTTGTGGCTATACCGTAGTTTATACTATACTAATTTATAAAACATAAGTTTAAACATTATATTTATTAAACATTAGTTTATTAAACATTAGATTTATTAAATATTAAGTTTATTACAATATGAAAGCATACAACTAATATTACTCATCTGAATCTGAATCCGAATTTTCTTCATATCGATTGTCTAACTTATCTTCAGAAACATATAACTTGACATTTGAATTAATCATTGGTATGGGTTCCTCTCCGTGAAATGTCCACAAATAGTAATTCACCATAAAGCTTTTGGTGATCAGGAGCTTTGTAACAACATCAACATCGCGACATTTTGATTTTTCGCTTTTTACATGGACAAAACAAGACTCATCCCTCCTGAAAAGGAGCTTGATTACAAGCAAAAAAAGGAAAAGATTTAATGCATCAATAAACTTCTCAGAAACAGTATGATCAGAACGTTTTAAATGTTTGTACATATATTCCCGAAATATTTGTTTGAGGCTTTGCGGGAGTTATGTTGTCCTTCAGATTGTTTGTAGTTTATAACATCACCATAGCCACGGATAGCCACAAATCAGTTTGTGGCTATAACAAATATATGTTATGACAATTTGCTATGCTATGTTACTAAAACAATTTGATTAGACATTTTCAATCAACTATTTAACCAGTGAAACTTGGAAATGATAAAGGTAATTAGTCACGAATAGCCACGAATGATTTGTGGCTAAATAATAACATGCGTTGCTACAGATAGCAACGAAACATTTTATGGATTTATCTGCCAATAACCACAAAATATTATTCTGGTTAGATTTCCAAGATACCATTCATTGCTAATCATAGATAAACTCTTCTACGAAGAATTTGTTGTTATTCGTGGCTAATTTTATATGAATAGCCACAAGTTTATTTTGTGTCTACTTTGATATGTCTTAGTTTCATGACTGGTCGTGGTTAAATTTAGCCACGACTTTGTTGTTATTCGTGGCTAACTTGCTTCGAATAGCCACAATGCAAATTTAGTTTAGGATAACAATAAAATAGCCACGAAATGTGATTTCTAAATTTGTGGCTCATTCATGACTATTTGTGGCTCGTAAAATTTAGCCATGAACTTGTCGTGGATAGTTCATTGCTATATCACAGATTTTTTTTGTAGTGTACTAATCCATTGGATGATCATCCATCGATAAAGGTAGTTATTGAAATTGTTGGAATGTTAATTGTAAATGTGAAGACTTTTTATTTCGTAAATTTTTCAAGATGTGTTGTTGAATTGTTGGAAATTTTGCAAGAGACGGTTGGTTTCAACATTTTTCAAAGAACTTCGTGGTTTTTTTCCAGTAAGGGCAACTTTGAGGTTTTTCAGAGTCTATTAAACCAAACTGAAGGGATCAAAGCATATTAGAATTATATTCATAAAAATATATGTTTCTTAATTAATTATAAATTTTGGTTTAACAATTATAAGTTTGCTACATTTAGACGTAATGCACTAAATCTAAAATAAAAACTTACTATTTCTATGAATATAATATAATTTATAACAGATTGAATAAATATGTTCTATATGGTAGAATATAGTATATGTAGATTTTGTTTTAAAAAAAATGATAGAGATATATTAAATGTGGACTCTTGACTCAACATAATCTTGGGAGGAAAATTATTTAGGTTATACGTGTTATAGACTACACAGTTTTGGTGATATTTTTAAGAAGTTTGATCATTTAGGATTTGACTGTGGATTGCCATATGAGGCAATGTAATAAATAGAAAAATATATAAAATAAACAAGGAGGAAATGAAAGAAAATTAGGATTTTTTTTTGAACAAGTTTTTGGAGTAATTAGTAACTACAAGATAAATGTATTTTCAAAAATTAATAAATAAATTAAATATTAATGGTTTATAAAAATACATTATTTATATTAAATAGAAATATTATTAAATTAATAATAATATTGAAAATTTTGTTTCTCATTATATATTCATTTATGATATACAAAATTGATAAACTCACTTATACTTATTAAATTAAATAGTTTGTATATAAACATAATTAACTAACACTTTACAATAATCTCTCTCTCTCTCTCTCTCTCTCTCTCTCTCTCTCTCTCTCTCTCTCTCTCTCTCTCTCTCTCTCTCTCTCTCTCTCTCTCTCTCTCTCTCTCTCTCTCTCTCTCTCTCTCTCTCTCTCTCTCTCTCTCTCTCTCTCTCTCTCTCTCTCTCTCTCTCTCTCTCTCTCTCTCTCTCTCTCTCTCTCTCTCTCTCTCTCTCGTTTGATTCTTGATATAGTATCAGAGCTAGCATTAAATCATGAGTGAATCTCTTTCGGCAATCACATCAATCATTGAATCGATTTCTTTCATCATTTTTCCTTTTCTAGTTCGAATTTCAGATTTCCTCGATTCTTGATAGATCAAGTACTTTGTTCTTCGCGATTTCCAGATTCTACATATTTTGTCTTGTTTTCTGTTGAATCTCATTTTGGTCTTCTTCAATGGCTCCATCTACAACTTTTTCTTTAGCTCCAATCGCGACTCAAGCTGGTGCCAATGGCATCAGTTTGATTGATCAGTACAATAATCCTTACTTTCTTCATAGTGCTGATCATGTTTGACTTCAATTGGTGACATATCGACTAAAAACAGGAGCTGATTTTCACTCTTAGCGTCGCTCCTTTCAGATGGCTCTAAATGTCAGAAACAAGCTCGGTTTAATCAACGTACAATTTTCAAACCTCCTAGTGATCATTTTTACTCTGGTTCTTGGACACGATGTAATGATATGGTGGCTACTTGGTTGATGAATTCCGTTAGCAGGAAAATAGGCCAGAGTTTGTTGTTCCTTAATACTGTCGAAGGAATCTAGAAAAATATCCTAAGTAGATTTAAGCAGAATGATGCTCCTCATGCGTATGACATTGAACAAATATTAGGCTCGATTCAACAACGTTCTATGAATACCAGTCAGTATTATACAAAGTTAATCACTCTTTGGGAGGAATACAAGAATTATGTGGAATTGCCTTTGTGTACTTCTGAAAATGTGAATGTGGTATTTTTGTTCTTTTGGAGAAGTTTCATTAACGAAGCAAGGTGACCAAATTCTTAATGTGGATTAATGATGGATATGAGCAGAAAAGGAGATACATACTTATGCTTAAACTGCTTCCAACCATGGAGAAAGCATTCAATATTGTTGCTCAAGGCGAACGACAGAAGATAATCAAATCACCTGTTGAGAATGATTCTGTAGTTTTATAGATCCAAGGTCATTATGCTAATCAAGGGAATCCACAATACAATGAGAATGATTCAACCTTTGTTGCTACACATCGAGGGATAAAAAGACCATTATGTACTCATTGTGGTCTTCTCGGTTATACAGTCAACATATGTTATCAAATATATGCCTATCCACCAGGCTAATGCATTCCTCCATCTTCTGGTCATGTATCAGGTTCTACTACTGGTCAAATCTCTCATCATGTTAATCCTCAAACAAGCTTCAGGGGGCCACAACAATTAAATAACGGACAAGACTAGACAAAATATTTACAACAACTATCAAGGCCAGACTTCTACTTTTCAGAGATCTCCTCTTGTTGTCAACATTATGACAAAGGCTTCTCAAGACTACAGTCAAGGCCAGACTTCTACTTTATGATGTGTTATTTGTTCCGGTTTTTAGTTTTAATATGTTGAGTGTTTCAACTTTTCTTCATCATAAATTGCATCAACTCATTTTTACCCTGATTTTTTCATACTTCAAGACTTTACTCAAGCATGGATGATTGATAGATACACTTTACTACACAAGTTCTACATTCTTCATCAACATGAGTGTGATTCTTTTACATCATATTTTGTCCTTCTTTGGCCATTGATGGGGATCTTTGGCATCATCATTTAGGGCATCCCTCTGTAGACAAACTCATTCAAATATCTTCACAATTGTATTTTTCTAAGAATAGTTTTAATAAAGATGTCTCTTGCTTTATATGTCTTTTAGTCAAGTAAAGACGGTTATCTTTTGTTCCCCCACACCAATGTATTTGTTGAACCATTTTCTTTAATACATTTGGATATTTTGGGACCATTTAAATAAGAATCTAGTGAAGGTTATCGTTTTTCTCTTAACCATTATGGTTAATTGTACTAGATTTACCTGGATTTACTTAATGAAACATAAAAGTGATGTTCACATTTTTTTTCCGTCTTTTGTTACTCAAACTCAGTAAAACACCAAAATAAAACATATATACGTTCTGATAATGCCATTGAACTATCATTCATTGTTTTAAAAAAAATATATAAAGGCATTTTTAATTTATATTCATGTGTTGACACACCTCAACATAATTCAGTAGTAGAGCGTAAACATCAGCATCTTCTTAATGTTGCTCGTGCTCTCATGTTTCGGTCTAATATTCCTCTTGTTTATTGATCTGATTGTGTTTATACTTCTGCATTTCTTATCAATAGAGTGACATCTCATGTCTTGTATAATAAGTCTCCTTATCAGAAGTTAACAAATAAAGAGCCGGATTACTCATTCTTACGCACATTTGGTTGTCTTTGTTATGTTTCCACTTTACCAAAGTTCAGGACTAAGTTTTCTCTTAGAGCACGTGAATGTGTCTTCATTGGTTATCCTGCTGGTGACAAGGGATACAAAGTTGTTGATTTGGATACTAATCAGGTTACCATTTCTAGGGATGTGTTTCATGAAAATATTTTCCCTTTCGAAGATCTTCCATCTATGCATTATGATTTTCTTCATTCTTTAATTTTACCATCTCCAATGCATCTTACTACTACTCATATATCTGAACAGCATCTTTGTAACATTTTCCCATTTCCATTTCATCATCTAGTAACTCACACACTTCACTAGAAACACATGCATTATCATCTTCTCAACCTGCATCTCTTCGGCCAGCATCCACTAGTAATACACTTATAACACAAACTGTTGGTGTTAGTACTGATTTGGTTCTTATAATAATGATAGACCTAGGCGTTAGACTAAGGGACCTAATTATCTGTCTGAGTATCACTGCTACTTAACCCAATCTTCTGATTTCACCGCTCCACCTAAACATACCACCCCTTACCCACTTTCTAATGTCCTCACCTATGCCCTTATATCCTATGATTATAAATATATTATCCTCACCTTCACCTCAGAAACTGAATCCAAATAATTTCAACAAGCCATGAAATGTCCAAAATGGAATAAAGCTATGGATGTAAAACTACATGCTTTTAAGGAAAATTAACTTGGGATGTGGTCACATCACCTGAAGGGAAAAAGTTGTAGGCTGAAAATGGGTCTATAAGATCAACATAATGCAATTGGTTAGTTAGAACGTTATAAACAAGGCTCGTGGCAAATGGATTTATACAACAACCATGTGTTGACTATATTGATACATTTTCACCAATAGCAAAACTGGTGACTTTCAAACTCCTTCTCAATCTCACGGATTTACACAACTGGATTTTCACTCAAATGGATGTCACCAACACTTTTTTCATGGTAATCTGGATGAAGAAGTTTATATGAGTGCCAATGTGATACACTCCACTAAATGGTGTCATTCTACCTCCAAATCCAGTGTGTAAACTCAATAAATCCATTTACGGATTAAAACAAGCTAGTCGAAAATGGTATAAAGCTTTCTCAACTGTTCTACTTTCCAATGGTTTTGATAAATACCATGTTGATAATAAATTGTTCGTCAAACTACAACATTATGTTTTTGTTGCTGTTTCGGTCTATGTGGACGACATACTGATCGCTAGCAACACTGTTCAAGTTGTTCTGATCTTAAAAGAGTCCTTCCCCAATCTTTCAAGATTAACGAAATGGGAGTTCCACGTTTCTTCCTCGGTTGGAAATTTCACGATCAGACAAAGGTATTGCAGTGTGTCAAAGGAATTATGCATTATCATTGGTAGAATATTATGGATTATTAGAGTGCAAGCCAAGATTTGTACTTATGGATCCTACTTTTCAGTTGAGGATGACAGATGGTGTACCTCTGGATAATGCAACTCCCTATAGAGAACTTATAGGTCTACTTTTTCACTTGACAATAACTCGGCCTGATATCATTTTTGCAGTGAACAAGTTCAGCCAATATTTGTCTAAACCGACATATATACATATGCAAGTTGCCAATAATATCTTGAGATACTTGAAAGGTAACCCTGGTCAAGGTCTTTTATTCTCAACAATTTCTCATCTCAACTTCAATGCTTTGTTGATGCTGACTGGGGAGAATGACATGATTCTTGTTGGTTTGTTTCTGGTTACTGCGTTTTCATTGGTGGTTCTTTAATATCACGGAAGTCGAAGAAATAACATATTGTAAGTTGCAGCAGTACAAAAGCGGAATAAATGAGTATGGCAAATGCAACAAAGAAGCATATTTGGATTCACCAGCTTCTCAATGACTTCAACGTATTGGTGAAATTTCCAGCTACTTTGTTTGGTGATAGTAAATTAGCTATGCATATTGTCTTCAATCCGATCTTTCTTGAGCACACCAAACATGTTGAGATAGACTGTTATACATTTCGTGATCAGTTCAAAACTTCTCAACACTTTGCAGGTTGCATCCGCGAACAACATGACCAATATTCTTACTTAGGTTTCTTATTAATGTTCTACGACCTGCGGTTTTCAACTCTATGCTTACAATTCTCAAAAGTTCTAAGGACTAAAGCTAGAAAGAATTTGTTATGATATACATATTGATGAACTGACTTATGTTTATTAATTTAAGTTTGTATATAAACATAATTGACACACAATTACAATTAACACTTTACAATAATATCAAGTTTTTCACTTTCTCTTATAGTTTCTTCTTCCTATGGTAAATAAGATATTTTGCTTTATTCTATATATCAAAATTTGTTACATATATCTTTGTGAGAAAAGATTACAACTAAGCTTTATTCTATATTTTGAAGAAAAGTAATTTGTTCTAATATCTTTATGAGAAATGAATTTAGAAATTTTTTGAAAGACTTATCTAAATTTGAAAATTAATTATTTTTAAATGGTGTCAACTTTGACGAGCAACATATTTTGCTTTATTCTGTTCTTATATAAGAAGAAGAGAGAGGTAAATTGTAATCTGCAATTCGATACTATGTAACTTTTTTTTTTTTTTTTTTTGTCAAATGTAATTTTTTTTTTATAATGCGGATTTTGATATTACACAAAATACGATACTTTTCCAATATATATAGAAAGAGATTGTTCTCACTAACCAGACAAAAAAAAATGATGTTTTGACCAAATGTTTTTTCGTAAATACATCCAACAAAACTTGAGTATAAAAGATAAAACTATTGTGGCTAACAAAAAAAAACGGAAAATGAAAAAGAAAGAGGATAAACGAGAGAGGTGGAATTGCTTCTAGTTTTAGTAAAGAAGCATAATAGAGTCTCTCTCGCTCTCTGCTTTAATGTCTTATAACGTTTCTATTCCCATTTTGTTCCAACATGTCTTCTTCTTCACAGACACTTCCCTTTCTCTCTCCATGTTAAGTATCCAAATTCTCAAATTATAATTCTACATGTTTACCAAATGAGAATATTAGTTTTTAGACAGTAATCTCTACTAATATCTTTAATTTGTTAACTAATTAATTTTACTCCCAACGGGAAATTTTATGTTGTAGGGCGATTATAAAAGAGAAAAATAAATAATGATTTACGTGTTCCCATTAGTTCTTGAATTTTATATAAAAACGGATAGAGAAATTAAAATAAATAAAATAATAATTAAGTTGGATTATTTGTTTTGTCGTTTCTTTAGCGTATCTAAAGGTTCCTTCCACCGCCTTCGGAACTCAAAGAAAGTTAAAAATAAATCATTTTTAGTATTTTCGCAGCCGCTCGCTCACGGAGCTGTCACATAAAGTAAGCATACAAATCGTCCACGTCATCAATAAATCCCCGTGGTAAAGACTCACGCCGCTGTTTTCAAAACTGTATCTCACCGACTCGTCACGCGAGCTCCTCAATTTGGATTTAACCGCGGTTGAAAAAAGCAGATAACTTAACCATGGTTACATGTTTAACCTGATCTTGGTTTAAGTATTTCCCACTACTCAGCATCAGTTTATATAGAAGCAAAGCATTGCCGGAGATTTAGCAAACACTAAACATACTCACCGGAGAAGACGAATTTGATTCTTTTTCTAAAAAAAATAAAAGAATGATGATCGGAGAAACTCATCGTGCTTATCCAACGGTTCATATCCCTCCATGGCCACTTGCCGATGATCTAACGGCGGCGGATATTTACGGAAGTCCTGACGGCGGAAATAGCATGATCGAAGCTTTGGCTGCGTTGCAGCGTTATCTTCCGTCGAACGAGCCGGATCCGGATTCAGATCCGGAGCTGCCGGGTCTGGATTCGCCAATCGACACTTATTCCTGTGATCATTTCCGGATGTACGAGTTTAAAGTCAGGCGATGCGCTCGTGGCCGAAGCCATGACTGGACGGAGTGTCCTTACGCTCATCCCGGAGAGAAAGCTCGCCGTCGAGATCCGAGGAAGTATCATTACTCCGGGACGGCGTGTCCTGATTTTCGGAAAGGTGGTTGCAAAAAAGGCGACGCGTGTGAGTTCTCTCACGGCGTTTTTGAGTGTTGGCTTCATCCTGCGCGTTACCGGACTCAGCCGTGTAAAGACGGTGGTAACTGTCGCCGTCGTGTTTGTTTCTTCGCTCATTCGCCAGATCAGCTTAGGGTTTTGTCGAATCAAAGCCCTGATCGAGTCGATTCTTTCGACGGTGTATCTCCGATACGTAGGGCGTTTCAGTTGTCGATTTCTCCGGCTTCTGGTTCGCCGCCGGTGAGTCCACGAGCCGACTCGGATTCTTCTTCTTTACTGAGTCGTTCACTCGGGTCTGGTTCTGTGAATGACGTCGTTGCGTCTCTAAGGAATTTGCAGCTTAATAGAGTGAAATCTCTTCCCCCGTCTTACAACAATCAAATCAGATGCTATGGATCCGGGTTCGGATCACCTCGTGGATCAGTATTGGGTCCTGGGTTTCGGAGCCTACCAAATACCCCGACCCGCCCGGAGATTGGGTATATGGACATTTGGGATAATGGTTTTAAGGAAGAGCCGGCGATGGAACGGGTCGAGTCCGGTCGTGAACTGCGAACGAAATTGTTCGAGAAGCTGAGCAGGGAGAATTGCATGGAGCGGGTTGACCCCGATCCGTATCAGGGTTCAGGTGAAGATCCTGATGTTGGTTGGGTCTCTGAGCTGGTGATGTGATATAACCCGACCCGTATACCGGGATATCTGAGTATCGTTGATAAGGATTAACTAAAAAATTATTATCATCATGGATTTTCTCTGAAAATATGTAAATACTTTTTCACGGATTTCGTATGATTTCTCTAATATATAATATGGATTGTCGGGGTAGATTTCTCAATGTATAGTGATGCTTATGATTTTTTATATATATATGCTATTGTTGTGAATTGTTTTTCAATATTTTATTATGTTAGATGTAACTCTCATGTAATTTATTAATTACTAATGAATGTAATGAGAATGTAAATTATTCATTTTGGTTATGAGCCCTAAGTGGACATTTCTTAATGTTACAGTTTAGGTAATGATTTTTTTTTGTTTAATTTAGTTTTATTTACGCATGCGTGAAGTGTTTGTGGTGATGTGATTAACGTCCGTAAACATCATTATCCGAGAGTGTGATTATGTCTTTAAATAAGTGGATGATCAATTTGTGTCTTGTCGAGTTTGGGAAAGGTCGTTGTAGTTGTGTGTCCTTTATGGAGAAAATAGTAATTAACTTAACTAAACAAATAGTTACAGAAATTATAATAAAGTTTAACCAACGGATCTTAAGGAATATCGAAACCACTTTGCACGTTGCACGATTTTGAACTTATCCTGTCTGAGATATGATACTTCACATAAAGTAGTAAAACCAAATTCAGAAATAGGTTTTCATCAAGTTATATTTCATTTCCCACATCACTGCAAATTTTGATGGAAATTTTTTTCTTTATTTTTTATTTATAGTCAATTTTGTTCATATTTGATATAATTTACAAAAATAAAAAATAAAGTTATCAACAGTAAACAAAAATCCTAATTAGCAAAGGCGGTAACACTGATGTAGTTGGATGTTAGATCCATTTCTAAATACATTAGTCTAAAGATTTACGTTTGTTAATTTCAACATAGGTTTAGAAGAAAAAGAGAAACTGAAACAATTTTATATACTAGGAGTTGAATCCTCCGCGTGTGCGCGGAGATGGGGTATTTTCTATGTTTTTTTTTCTTATGTTGTATGTATTATGTAGTGTGTATGTTTTAATTCTTCTGTTATGTTGTTTGTCACATACACCCAACTTTGCTATGTTTGTCTTTATTCCGTATCAATTTTGGTTTTTTTCCTCTTGTTTTCTTAGTGATTGTGTTTCTTATAATATACCAAATTTATATATAGTTTTTGGAGTTTTTGTTACTTTTTTTGTTTGGACATCTATTCAATACTGTTTCTTAATCTCATATAGATAACTATTTCTTGATTTTGTTAGTTTTGTAGAAATGTTAAGATCTTTAAATATCCTGACTGACACTTTTTTCCTCGATAAATTATATCAACCGATGCAGTCAGCTCCGGTAGAAACACACTTTTTTCTTATGTGTCCTTTTTCTTATGTGTCCTTGTTTTTTGTACCTTTTGAACAAAGTCTACAGGCTACAATAGCTTTGAGCATCTCTTTCCTCCATTTCAAGCTTCTTGCCACATTTGATTATCCGATGTGGCACTGTCCTTGCGTGTTTTTTTCTGTAATACCCCTTGTAAAGATGTTAAGTTAGAATCATATATCTAATATTTTTGCTCTTTGTGTTCATATATAGATTGTAGTTTGCATCTTTGCTGCAATATATTGTAATGCTTTATATGTACTCGCAAATTTGTTGTTATACCGTTTTATACAGTTTTGAATGTATTATATTTCTTGTAGTTGTTTTATGTATTACGCTAAAATTTAGCTAAGAAATGAGTTTTCTGTTTTCTTATATTCTATGTTGATATTTCTTCTTATCGTATGTCCATTGTATTCTCTGTTAGTGCCAACTTCACTCGGAGGCGACCACTGCCGACATTATCCATTTATTACATGCATTACATTGTGTCATCTATTTTCTTTATGTTTCTCCTTTGTGTTATTATTATTTTTTATTTTTTTGGAATTTAGCTCATACATTTAGTTTTTGGTAGATCATAGGAAACCTTTTTGTAGACGATGTTCGCTATGGATGTCTTCCTTGCTTTTTTGTTTGTAGTGTCTAAGACTTTAAGACCGTTAAGTGAGGTGACACGTGAAAGAGCGATGTAGAGTTGACCGTGGCTAAAGACCGAGTTCGGCAAATACAATGATACTTTTTTTAGGGTTTGTCCTTGACTTTTATTAATATTCATTGCGTATGAGATTCTAACCAAGAACTGCTGCCTTCGTAGGGTGAAAGGATGTTCAATATTTTTAGGAGAAAGTATAATCATAGGGATCAATATCTTCTTCATTTCTTGTGTATCCGAAAAAAACTCAGCCGCGATTACTCTTTTCCAATAGGTGTGTCTATTAATCTCGTCCCATTGCACGGCCCTACCGTGAATTTAAATTCTTGATTAGTATGATTGGTAAGAGAAACAAATTTCAGCTTAGATATCTGTTATACTTAGTTACTTAAAAAAATATCCATTTGCTATTTTTTACTATTTTTTATTTTTTAGTGAAATAAGGTGGAAGTTATATTTTGGACAAAAAGTTTCAATTCTTTTGAGATTTGTTCATCTCTTTTTCCCATCTTCATTTATTCTTCCACTTATATGTATTCCTTTTAGTTTACTTTTTCTTTTGATCTAATATCATTTGCACCCTCGAAAATAGACAGAGATTCATTTTTTGTTATGTCAACAACAAAGATTCATTTATGTTTTCACCATTCGCATTATCACAAAGTGAAAGGAACCACAACAAAAACAAAAGGGTGCTATATTGTTCTTTGAAACATCCATCATTCCATTGAAAGGAAAAAGTAAAAAAAAAAACTTGAAACTTATGTTTGCACACAAAAAAAAGTAATTGCTGTCATTCTTTTTTTCTTTCTTTGTCACCAAGAACTCTCAATCTACATCTGAAAAAAATAATGGAGAAGCTGGATCTTAGTGTGCAACAGTTGTCACATGATCTCAGTCTACTTCTGATTATGAATCGTGTGTACGAATTTGTGCAAAGGTACTGTTCTTTCACCTGAGATGATCTTCAGGTAAATCTACGACTTTGTGGAAAGGTGCTCTTCTATGAGGCAATGCTCCATCTTCTCAATTTCCAGCAAGTACCTGGTTTAAGATCAGAGAAACATGTATTGTTATATATGATATAGATGTAAAAAGCAAGTCTCTTGAAAACAATTCAGGACAACGCAGCGAAAGACAAAGGTTGAAGAACTTACTCGTTATTCAACAATTATCGCATGAGTTAAAGAAAGCATCATAACACCTTCTGAACACGACCAGTTATTGCAACCAGCCTACTTTTAATGTGTCGAACCAGCTCCAAGTTGAGGGTACTGATCTTAGAAGTAAGCTTGTCCAAGGCTTGAGGAGCCTCTAACTCCAATCTTACAGCCTACATTAAATAAGAGTGAATGGAAACATCACACAATTGAAGTAAAATGGTATGTGTATTAGAGTATTGACCGTAAGTATTTACCTCACTTTCCAAACTGCTGGATGCAGCTTTAACACATGCTTCCAGAGCAACATACTCAAACGGAAGAACCTTGGATCCATCTTGTGTCTCAAGGCTTTGCTTTGCACTCTTCTTGGCTTCTTCCGCTTGATCCCCAGATAACTGTGGCGTCCCAGCTTCTACTTGGGTGGGATCTATCGTCGTATGGGTCTCTCCCTCAGAGTCCTCTTCCTCCTTTTACAAAACGCATACAAAGAAAGAAGAGAGTGTTTAGATAATTAAAAGGAGTTAAAGATCATAATTAGAAGAGTTCAATAATAAGCATAATGATCATGAGAAATAACAATATTGAGAATGATACGAATCACATTGATAACACAAATTTTAACATTGTTACAAGTACTAAGATTATTTCCATCTACCAATATTTATGCAAATAGTTGAAGTAAAGATTACCGTACTCTAATAGCAGGCATAAAACACATACATCAATGGTGAGGACGGAAAAAATGTCTTTTTTTTTAAGCATGTAGTAGCAGCATAGAAAGAAGCAGACATTATTCCCTTCTGATTTCTGGACGACATACTTCCACTAACTCATCATATCATTGTTCTAAGAAATTCAGAGCATCAAGTCATCTAAATAAAGCAATGATTTAGATACGACGGTTGATCATCATAAGCTGTTCTGGCTTTACTATTAGGGAAGAAACTACGAAATGTGAGAGGGAGATGGTAGTGATAGGACTTTCATTTGTGCTCCTAATTCTAAACATGATATGCAAAGCGTGAAGCACTTTTGAAATATAAATGTTGTAAGACTACCTAATATGTAGTAGAGAAAGCAATATAAAATATTGTTGCGATAAGTTTAAGCTAACAGGTGGCTGGATGGAGGTGTGTTTACGAA
Organism: Orychophragmus violaceus; assembly: GCA_030180135.1. Classification (NCBI taxonomy): domain Eukaryota; kingdom Viridiplantae; phylum Streptophyta; class Magnoliopsida; order Brassicales; family Brassicaceae; genus Orychophragmus; species Orychophragmus violaceus. The sequence goes on along the minus strand of CM058232.1, from coordinate 18,063,696 downwards.
TCCATTAGAAGAAGAAGAAGGACGAAGACACGTTGGGAGGAGGTTGGATCAGTTAAGTTTGTACCTTGCACAAATCTGTTAGCATGTACAAGTATGTTAACGACCAAGCCAGAAATCTATTTAGGAGAATACGACAGGTCGAGGTGTACCTGGTAATTCAAGGTTAATGTTAGCGAAGGCGTGAAGTTGGTCGATATTCCGGAGCATGGATTTCTGACGACTATATGAGTGGGCAGATTCTCAGCAAGAGTGATGGTGGTTGTAGGAAAACACAGATGGTAAAAGGGTTCTCCGTCAGCTTCTACATGGTTGTGGACTGGGAATCTTCAAAGGAGGATATGGTGAATTTTGAACCTTATCGCAGAGTTTGACGGCAACATAAGGTTTGAATCTTCTCGCATGGTTGTGGATCGGGCAACTTCTCCAAGGTTTATATGACGATTCGAGCTTGCTGAGACTGTTTCGGAATTGAAGGCGAAATTAAAAAGGAATTGAATTCCATAGTTGATGATCGTGTAGAGACTGTTCAATGGACTTGGTATTGTCTTTTGGTTTTTCTCACAAATCATAGGGACGAAGGTTTTGGTTCTGAATCGTGAGGAGAAGAGAGGCGTTGCTTTTGGGCTGGTTATTGGGCTTAGGATAAGGTTGTTTAAGTATTTTATTGGCCTGATTTTTGGAATATTAGTTTGAGATCGTGAGGGGTCGTAATTAATTTGTTTAGTTAAATGATTCAAGCTCAACGATTATTTGATTTTTCCAATTAATGTTACCAATAAGTTGGAAAAATATCCACGTAGATAAATAAAGTTGCTGATGTGGATAGCCTCAATGGAGAGTAAAAAACTCTACCATTATATATATGATTGAAGAGATGCTAGTGAAAATATGTAATTTGTAAAATGATGTTTAATTTATAGATAGAATTTTTTTTCAGATATACAAATAGACTGAAAATAAAAATTTATCTGTCGAAAACAATGTACCGTAATTTCTAGGTAGATTAGATCAAACACTATTTTAACACCTCAAACTTATATTTTTATCACTAAATCCGATAAAACGGAAGGAGACAGCCAACCATATAGACAAATCTTGAGTTTATTAAAAGCGGAAATTCAAACAAGGATCTCGAAATCAAGCACGCCTCAAGAAACAAAAGATCCAAGCTTGCTCATACGGCGGAAGGAACTAGTGACAAGCGAAAACCTGAGGAAACTAAAAAACCAACAACGACTCAAACTAATCCGATCAGAGAAGATTAAAACAACACAAAAATGATCGGAGATAAAAAACGAGAAAGATCGGAGCTTTCTCTCTGAAAGATCGAGAGAGAGTGAAGAGAGAGAAAGCTCTCTGGATAAGGGGAACGTGTAGAATGGGATACTTTATGATAACGACGTACTCTTAACGACGCCTTTATATATTTTGCTTCAAAGTTTAAACTCAAATATATTAGAAATTTTTCTTGCTTTCGGGTATTGACTTTGAAAATAGTCATAGATCTTATCCGAAACGCACATTAACGAGAGTTTATAATAATAGATATTAATAATAATAATTGATTATTAGATCGTCTGATGATAAAGGGGACATGTGGGTCCATTGTTAGATACGCAAGTTCCCGTATTTCTTTATGAGTACTATTTGAGGAAATAGAACTAATTATTATTTTAATAATGAATGGCGAACATATTCATATGGGTTAATACAGGAAGAGTCAAAGTTGGAAGTCATTATTATTAGTCTGCACACACAAATATAATAATAAGTGATTGAGAGAAAAGAAACCTATTGTACTAACTCATTAGTAGACTCGTTATTATGGGTAATTATAATGTTAAAGGTCCAACCAAATTATTAGAGAAAAAGTATAAAATAGCACTAAAAACATATTTTATTATAAATATAGCACCAAAAAAAATAATTGACATTTTTAACATTATTTTGATTATAATAACTTTTATAGCATTATATAAATTAGGGTTTAGAGTTTATTATTTAGAGTTTATGGTTTATTATTTAGGATTAGGGTTTAATATTTAGGATTTAAGGTTTATTATTTAGGGTTTAGAATTTAGTATTTAATGTTTAGGATTTATTATTTAAGAGTTTAAGATTAGGGTTAATTTTGTCTTATCTTTTTAATAAATGCTATTTTGTGATTTTTCCTCCTTGTTGCTATATTTGTGACAATATATGTTTTTTTGTGTTATTTTTACGATTTGTCCAAATTATTATTACTCTTTCTTTCTTTCACAATAAATATATTGTTTTAAAATTATTTTCTTTTTAAAACAAATGTTATTTAAAATTTTAATACGATTTTTATATAAATTATCTACTTAAATTTTGGTATTAACCAAAAATTACCTAAAATCAAATTAATTATTAACAATAGAATATTTTTAATATATCTCTTACTTTGGATGGATAATGTCAGAATAATATTTATTGTGGAATATAAGGAATATTTTTTGGCAAAATAACCAAATTATTATATTTTTACACAGTCTGATATATAAATATTAACAGCAAAATGGAAACCATAATTTAGTTAGATATTAGCTAAAATTATATGGCTAATGTCCTCTCTCTTCTAACTCTCATTTTTTAGAAAGTCACAAATTCCAGTTATCCGAAACTCTAGTTTTACTGTTTTGTAAAAAAAAAAAATTGGTGTGGGTTTCTACTGAATTTTGGATCTCTTTTTCAGTTGGATAATAACTTTTTCTTCTTCTTCTTCTTCTACGATGGATTGTACTTATGTTTTCATTCCTTTCTCACAGACATCTATTCCGGCAAGTATCTGATTGAACTTTCCGCTTTGCCTTCGCTAATTCTCTCTGTAGAAAAAAGAAATATCCCTCATCGATTTGCCGATCGTTATAAATGAATTAAATTTTTGGTTTTGGGGCAGAGCTTCCGGCTGAGAATAAGAACTAAGTTGATGGATTTTCCTGGTGTTTAGTCTAACGGCAGTAGTGGGTTTCAATTAGCTCTATTCCGGCCAGACATGATCAAAGGTGTAAATCAATGATGGCGTAAATCCGGCGAACTCTGCTAAAGAAATCATGTTATCTTCTGTACTGTTTGGCTTTCTACGCGATAGCTTAACACAAAAGATATCTCATGTCAACACATGTTCATACGTGGCATATTTTCATCTTAATCTTATCAGTATATTTGGGTGGATTAAGCAGAGTTAAGTTTAAGCAAGGTTGTAAACAATATTCCCTTGGATTTGTATTAGACTTGGGTGTTCGATCTCTCGGTTCGGTTCTTTTTGGTTTCTATGGTTTTTCGGTTCTTCAATTCTAGACACTTAAGATCCATAAGGGAATCACAAGAATTTTGGTTCGGTTCAGTTCAAATATTCTTTAAAAGAATCATACTAGTAAACATAACTTACACTACAAAAAAAATTGTATTTAGCTACGAATTTTTTCGTGGCTAGAGCCAATAATCCGTGGTTAATTCGCCCCTAGCCACGAATAGCCACGAAAATATTTCGTAGCTTCGAGCTCGTTGCTAATGTTTAACCGTGGCTAGTCGTGGCTAGTCGTGGCTAGTCGTAGCAACCTTGCCACGGTGTAGCCACGAACCTATTCATGGCTAATAGCCACGAATAGCTACAAACGAGTTCGTGGCTATCTTGCTACGAATTACCACGAATTGTTCGTAGCTCTATAACTACAAAAAACCACGATATCTTCGTGACTAGATAGCTACGAATTACCACGAATAATCCGTGGCTATATATTTCAAAAAAAAAAAAAAAAAATACAAATAATTAAATTAAAATAATTAATTATTCATTTATTTATTAATAATCATAATAAAATATATAAAACTAAAATAATGAAATTATTAAACAAAACATTAAAAAATAAATAAAAAAGTGGGTCTGGCCCCCTGTCTTCAAACGCCGTGAGCCCGTGACTCGGTGGCAAAACACGCCGGCGACTTTGTCTGACGACTCCGTCTTCTTCCTTGGCGGCTCTGGATCTGACGACTCCGATCCGCTTCGTCTGACAACTATGAATCCAACGCAGCCGAACCACATCACAACCGCCGTCTACATCCTTTCGTCTCTCTGTTTCTCCTCCTTCGGAAACTGTCGGACACCGCATCGTCACCTCCGTCTTCAACGCCGGCACCAAACGCGGCTCCGGTGGTTCTATAGCGCCGGAAAACATGCGCTTCCGGATCCGGTGGTCTCTGCATCTCTGACCGTTGAGGAGAACGCTTCGTCTTCAACGCTCCGGCTTCAACGCTTCGTCTTCAACTGTCGGACACGTTTTGTCAACATCTGCAATTAATTTCACATAAGGAATTGATAAATTATAAGATGAATTACAAGTTGAAATTACAATTAAGGAGAGAAGATTTCCCAAACCAGATCTATAGTTAGACAAAGAGGAGCTTGACTTGGAGATATTTCGTAAGAGGTGAGGAAAAAAGAAGATGAGAAAGAAAAAATTATAAAATAATAAATATATCCAACGAACAGGATTTGAGAACAGATTTAGATCTAACGGCTTATATAAGGATCCGCGTGAACGAAATCTTAACCGTTGATATATCAAATCAACGGTTCTTTTTGTGATCCTTGTGATCACCTATTAACCAATGAGAAAATTAGTTGGATTTAATTTATATATACTACTCAAAAATGAATTAAAATAATAAAAATTGTTAAAATGAAAATTTTAAAATTTTAAAATTTAAAATTGTAAGAGACAAAACCTCTAAAAGTTTTAAAAGTTTTAAAAGTTTTGAAAATGATTTTAAAAATAATTAAATTGAGTATATACAATAACTAAAATGATATAAAAATTATTAAAATGGTTAATTTGATTTTAATTTTGGTTTACATGAATTTTTTATTTATTTTATGAATATATAAAATAATTAAAATTTCTTTAAGATTTTTAAACATATGATTTAAGAATTTATGATTAAGAAAAAAGTTTATAGTTTATGATTTATGGTTTGTGGTATAGGGTTTGAAGAGATATATTTAGATTTTAAGTTAATTTTTGAAAATATTATATTTTAGTTTTATAATATTAATGGTTATATTTTGATTTTCTAGTTTATGATTAAGAGTTTTAGGGTTTAGAGTATGATTATGATTTAGGGTATAGTGTTTGAAGGGTTATATTTAAGTTTTGAGTTAATGTTTTAAAATAGTATATTTGGAAGAAAAAAATCATTTATTAGTGTTGAGTCTTAATTTTAGATATATTATAGTAATTAGAATTTTAGTTATTGGATTTTTTAATACTTTAGGGTTTTAGGGTTTATTTATGGTTTAGGGTTTTGAATTTATAATTGTAAGAGATAAAATATTTTAAATATTAGTAGTATGTATATAATTATTAAATATATTTTGATTTTAGTTTATGATTAAAAATTTAAGGTTTATAATATGATTATGGTTTAGGGTATATAGTTTGAAGGGTTATGTTTAATGTTTTAAGTTAATGTTTGAAAATAGTGGATTTGAGAATAAAAATTCTTTTTTATAAGTTTTGAATATAATTGTAGATATATTGTATTTAAAGTTTTAGTTTTTAGGTTTTTGGTTATAGTTTAAAGTTATATATATATATATGGTTTATTTAATTTAGAATATGAATATTGTGGTGTTGATTTGAAAATAATAGTTTCATGTATATATGAAAATAGTAGATTTGGAAATAAAAATTATTTTATAAGTTTTGAATTTTAATTTTAGATATATTATAGTAATTGGAGTTTTAGTTATTAGATTTTTGTTTATAGTTTTGGGTTTTAAGGTTTAAGGTTTAGAGTTTTGAATAGCCACGGATAAATTCGTGGCTATTCGTGGCTATTTCACAATGCCACGAACATGTTTGTGGATATTCGTGGAAAGATATTGCCACGAACGCTTTCGAGGAAAGTCGTGGCTATATATCCGCGAATAGCCACGACTGTATTCGTGGCAAACTAGCCACGAAATAATTCGAGACTATCCGTGGCTTATTTTTTTCCACAACTGCTTTCGTAGCTATTCGTGGCTAATTTTCCACGAATAGCTACGGATCCCTTTTCGTGGCTATATAGCCACGAATATCTACGAATTAGCCACGAATCATGGTTTTTTTCTATCGTGGCTGGTTCGTAGCTATTCGTGGCTGGAATTTTGTTAGCCACGAACTGTTCGTGGCTCGTTCGCGGCTAAATACAGATTTTTTTGTAGTGTTAATGTAATATATGAGTTAAAGGTCAAAGGGAATACTGTGATTCCCGACTAGAAAATACAAAATCTTAAGTCGAAAAATACAAAATTTAAAGCCTTAAACCAACATGGTCCAAAAATTGCAACAAATCAATGAAGTCTTAACAAAGTTTTCTCCCATATTAAAGAAAGCCCGAAGCAAAAAAAAAAGAGAGTTACAAGCTTCTTCTAGTCAACGAATCCTTAATCCTCCATTCTCGAAACAAGTAACAAAATATATACCAAACAACATAGAACTAGAAAAGAGAAGAGATAGAAGATTACCTATAGTTTGAGATTCTTTGGCTTTCTCACAAACCAAACTCTAAAATGATATAAAGAAGAAGTTAATAACTTTATTTAAGTCAATGTCCGCTAGTAAATCAGAATTAGTGACCACTCCATTCTCCAAATGAATCTCACACTTAAGTCATTGTTCCGTGCACATCAATACCTTTAGCGTATTGTGAGTTGGACAACTCCTCTACAGGTCTAGAACACGAACATTAGTGCTAAATGCACGCTCTGATGCAACCGTAGAAACTTGCAATGCAAACACATCTCTAGCTATTTTAGATAAAAGGGAACCTTGGAGTATTGAGCCTCCACCAACCAAGAACATCATACTCTACATAATTTGTTCCTTTCATGAGCTTTGGAATTTCCACTGGTTCCTTGAAATAAAGATCCAACTCATTCATAGCCTCGTGAAGACCTTTCTCATCCACCGTCTCATTATACATACAATCCATTCTTTCATAACCATCAAAGTCATCAATATCGTCATCAAAATCAAACCTATCTCCTGTATTGATTTCTTGTCCACTCATAGACTGAGAAACCTGAGATGATGTCGTTGTAGTGTGAGATGATGAGCCAGAAATCCCGTCTGATGCATTCCGACATCTATATTCTTCAAAAAACCTATTGATCACATCTACTACTGATTCATAAAGCCCTTTACCAACTGCACTATCTTTACCATACAACAGGTCAATACAAAGCTCTGCAAATTTCAGTTTCTTGTTCGGATCAGTACACTGGCAATGATGACAAGCCTATTGGTTTCCTTCAATCCAACCCAATATTAGTTCTCATACTCTTGGCCTTTGTTTCCATCTCTACATCTCTACTATTACCAAGCTTAATCAGATTCCACTCTATGGTGCAAATCTCAGCGTAACACTTGTGGGAATTCAGTGAAGAAGAGGCAAAAACGACTAAGTAGAGCAGTAAACTTTTTTCAGAAACTTTACAGAATTTGTACACTCGTCGATTTGCCGATCGTTATAAGCGAATTAAGTTTTGGTTTTAGGGCGGAGCTTCCTATTAAGAATAAGAATTAAGTTGATGGATTTTCTTGGTGTTTACTCTAACGGCAATAGTGGGTTTCAATTAGCTCTATTCAGGCGAGACATGATGAAAGGTGTAAATCAATGGTGGCATAAATCCGACAAACTCTACTAAGGAGATTATGTTATCTCCGACACTGTTTGGCTTTCTACGCGATATCTCATTTTAAGGTTCAAAAAAAAAAAGATATCTCATGTCAACACATGTTCATACGTGGCATATTTTCATCTTAATCTTATCAGCATATTTGGGTGAATTAAGCAGAATCATTACTATAATAAGTAGAGTGTCTTTCCTGGTGTTGACACCTTAGTCTCTGTATTGATTGAGGTGTTGACATGTCAGATTAATGAATTTGAGCTCAAACCAATCAGAATAAATAATTTGTCCAGATCAGTATATAGCTATCAAATGTTAATTTAAAACGAACCTAAAAAAACTCTTCGTAGCCTCTTGCATCTAAAACAAAAAAATCCAGATCCAAGCATGATTCAGGATCTCCAAAACTTTGTAATCCATCTCTGAAATTTGTCTCCTCTTGAATCATCTTCAGAATAATATCTCTAACCCTATCCTCCTTCTACCCGTAGCCTCTTGAGCCTAAGACCCAAAACATCCAGCTCAAAGCATGATCCGGGATCTCTGAAAGTCGTCGCCTCTTGAATCATCTTCAACAAATCCAGATTGAATCATGCAGAATCGACTTATCCGAAACTCTACAATCCTTCTCTGTAAATATTCTCTTTGATAAATCGAAGAGTCTTTTAAATCTGATTTTTCTCATCGAACTTCCCAATTCGTTATACATAGGTCATGCCGATCTCTGTTTCGATCGCTCAACGGTTTATTGTAATCACGGGTAAAACCAAGATCGAATCTTCGTAATCGACGGTTTGCATCTCCACCATTGTCTCTAGTCGCTCCTGGTGTTGATATCTGATATCGGTAAAAATAAACTCTTCCTCTTCCTCCGAATGTTGCAAGCTTTCATTATATGTATTGGGTAAAGCAATTAGTCAAGGGTCTTTAGGTCGAATGAGCTACGCTCTAAGTTTCGCTCATTGTTTTAGCTAGATCGATTTTTAGTTGTATTTGGATTGACGGTTAATGATCATGCTCTTCGAACACACAAGGTTCATGAGTTCTTTATCTTGCCTTTCTGGTTCTTTTTCTAGGGTCGTTCGTCTGAAGCTAACATAGATTTTATCCTGAATTTTCAATCTCTTTCCGTGGAGCTTGGACCAAGAATATTGGGAAATGTCTTCGATGGAATTCATGTTCCACTACAAGAAAAATCTCTATTCTTAGCACACGAAAAACGCCATCGTATGTATATGATAGCGTTTTTGAAATGACTATGTCTGCCCCAGCTATAATAGGTAGGCCAGATACGATAGCGTTTTTGTACGTGCTATAATAATTTACATATATTATAGCATTGTTTGTTCATGCTATTATTTGGTTATCTTATCATAGCTTTAGTTTTGTTTGCCATTGAAATATATGTTATAGCTTTGTTTCAATGCCCTAATACATTTAATAATAGCATTAACATATCTTCTGTGTTGAAAGTTATAGCTCTTGTATTGTGCTATTTCAAAAGAAATCATAACAAGTATGTATATGTCATTATATTTGTTGTGATGGCATTTTTATATTAATACCTATACTAGTGCATATATGATCATTTTTCCAAAACCTGCTTCGAAACACAAATTCATTCCACACAAAATACCAAACAAGTTTCATACCAACAACACATTACCAATCCGAAACATTAGTCAAGTCTTAACACAAAACACTACAAAGTTTTAGTCAATGAAACTTGAAACCTGATAAGCTTTAACACAAGATGACTTTCTCCTTTGGCCATGCAATGGATGAACCAATTGCATCTCCCATGCACTCGATTTCAGACGAAGGCCTCCAAACTGCTGCACCACCGACCTTCACTATATCAACCCAAACTCTAACTGCATTAGGCCCCAAAGGAACAAAATGAACCTTTTGGTCTGGATTGTCTGAAGCCCAACGTCCCTCAGCAACCACCTGTTTCTTCCCAGCAATTTTCCTTACCAGTTTCATTTGGACCGAGACGCTACAACAAAATAAAGACAAACCATCTCATTATCCTTAAATAAACAAACTCTAACAGCAAATTCACTTCATACATTAAGAAAATTACCTGAGATCTTCGAAGAGGGGAGTGGACTGCCTGTGGTTTCTTTGGACTAGGCTTTGGAGAAATCTTTTTGGGAGATATCTGAGTTGGAGATTGCTCTGTAGGACATTTCTGTGTTGGTGATGCATTACTTGGCCCATCTGTTGCAGGCCATGCTACAAAAGTCTTCAAAGAGTCTCGAATGTAGGTCATCTCTGCTGTTGGCCTCCATAGGAAAGTGTCTGGTTCACGTACCACATCAACAAACACTTTCACTGCATTGGGTCCAAGAGGAACACCATTCACCAATGCTTTTGGTTCCTCACAGTGCCACCGTCCTTCCGCAATTACCTCATCATTGCCATACCAATTCAGAAGTTTGCATTTGTTCACAGAATTGGGTATTGGGATCTATTAGAAACACGCATAAAACATATTGAATATGTCAAGTTTAACATTCCAACAAATACCAACAAAGCAAACAAATAATACATTGTTCTAAAGAAGAAACATTACCATAAGTTTCTCAAGTGGTGAGAAATTTCAGACTCACTAGAGGCAGAGTCAATCTCAGTTTCTTCTACAACAGTCCTTTTTCTCTTCTTCACAGATTCTTTAACCTTTCCAAAGTTGTTCTTATAGTTTCTCAAGTGGTGAGAAATTTCTTGACCAGATAATATCCTAGCTCTCTTGCCATGTTCAGTGTATCCATCAAACCAAGCCTTCTTTACCCGAAACCTATGCATTGGTCCCAAACCCTTTCTATGTGACATATACACGTGCTTCCTGCTATACTTCAGCCACCTACTGTCAGTGTGTTTCCCGCACAAGGGACATCCCATTTTTCCCTTCACCTTGCATCCAGCTAAATTACCATATGCAGGGAAATCTGAGATTGTCCAGAGAAGCATGGCTTTGAGAGTGAACATAGATTTACTGAAGGCATCATATGTTAGCTCTCCTATGCTCGGCAATTGGTTCAAATCCTCTATTAAGGGTTCTAAGTAGACGTCAATATCGTTGCCATGTTGATGTGGACCGGGAATCAGCAAAGTTAGCATGATATTCTCCTTCTTCATACAAAGATGAGGTGGCAAATTGTAGTTCACCAGCAACACGGGCCAACAACTATACATACTATTATTCATATTAAACGGATTAAACCCATCTGTTGAAAGTCCAAGTCGAAGGTTCCTTTCTTATGCAGCAAAAGCAGGATACCTATCATTCATCTGGTCCCATGTCACAGAATCTACTGGATGTCTGATTTTCCCATCCCTGCTCTTGTTAGTAAAATGCCACCTAAGATTTTTGGCCATTTCCTCAGACCTAAACATCCTCTTCAGCCTTGGGATTACTGGGAAGTACCTTAGAACTTTCTGTGGGACACCTTTCTTCACCTCACCAGTGCTCATATTGACTTTCCACCTAGAAGCTTTGCACTTAGGACAGTTGTCGAGCTTCTTCAATGTCTTCCTGAATAAACAACAATCATTGATACATGCGTGAATCTTTTCATAACACATGTCAAAGGACTTTAGAAACTTCTTCACATCATATAAGGAGGTATGTAGTACATTATCCTGTGGTAACATCTTCGGCAAAGTCTCTAGAAGATCATTGAAACTCTTATCAGACTATCCATTCTGGGTCTTCAATCTGAATAGTGACACAATGGCAGACAACTTGCTATGGTGTGTGCAGTTTGGATACAGTGATGTCTCTGCATCTGCTAGATTAGCCAAGAACTCATCTTCTTCCTTGTCCTCTCCCTCTGCCATCTCACAGAAGTCAGGCGGACTAACCAAGTCTCCATCTAGATACTCAGCAGCTCTATATAACCCAATAATCTCTTCATTCCACACATTTGATCTCCTTTCACCTTCAGCTACTGAGATGACTTCTCCATGATGGTACCAGTATTTACGCAGCTTATAATCCTCATCCATCCCTCTTGTTATAAGGTAGTCTACTACATCACTCCCTAAAGGACGATCTACATTGCAGCAGTCCTTGCAAGGGAAAATTACCAGCTGTCTTTCTCCTCTATCCGCAGCCACAAAGTTTACAAAATCCCATGCACCTCTCTCGTATGCAGGATCGAGACTTAAGATAAAGGATTGTTTAAAATCTTAAAAGTCTAAAATCCACAAACAAAAACTTAGTAATCTGTTTATGTTAGATCAGTACCTGCATAGATGAACCCATTTCTTCTCCAACATTTAAATGATCTAACCTTATCTAAGTTGTAAGAACAAGAATTCAAACCGTTGACACAAACAAATCAGTTGGGTATACTGATAGGTCTAGTTTTAATCCCTATACTAACTGCAAGTACACAGTAATGTCAATGTAGTACTTAGGGTATCGAATCCACAAGGACTCTGGGCAACGATAGATTTAGAACAGTCAAGATTAAACTAGGAGAAAGCAAATGTAATGAGAAACTAAAACAAAGCAGGAAAGTAAATCAGTAGCAGGATTTGTTGTAGGCAATTAACTAAAAGCGCTAAGTCTAGGGAGTTCTCAGGAAATCAGACAAGCAGATAAATCATTCAGTCATGATCAAATTAAGCACAGTTCTAGAACTCAAACACATATATAGAATTAACCAACTTTCGTTGTGAGAATTCTCTAAGCCTAATTGCAGAAATCCAAATGTCTTTGTAATTCCTAACAGATTAAACCAGCTTTAAGATTAAGTTCGATATGTTCACAATTCAATTAAACCAAATTTCTTTGCGAGTAATTCAATTGCTCAACCTAAATAGTTCAGATTCTAAACCACACTTTCGTGTCAATTTAACAACCTAAGATCTAGATTCTAAGTGATCAAGTTAGAAACTAGTGTTAAGCACAATTTAGATCGGAGAACAATTATGATATGAATCCTTAACTGAATTAATTATATCTAGCAAGTCATAAAATCCTTAATGAGAATCCCTAAACCTAACTATGAATCTACTCAGACATAGATAATGAAAACATAATCAATGAAATAATAGATTGCATAAAAGAGAATATAAAAGTAAAGGGGTTCGAAATATTCTCCAAAAAGCAGAAAGCAGTACAGGATTAGATCAGCCCCAAGCTCTAAAAACTCTATGCTCTAAGTATGAAAGCGTATCTAAAAACTGATGTAAAAACCTAATTATATAAGCTAATCACGTCTTGGGGCTTCTTTGTAATTATCAGGAACTTCTGGGCAAGACTGCAATATCTTCATTCTTCATTAACCGCCGAGTTTGGCCCATCTCGCTCGTGTGTCGATCGATGCACATAGTGTGTCGATCGATGCATTACTCTGTTTTGGACAGTGAACTCTATCTCTCGGGTCAAAGCACCAAAATGCTCCAAAAATCTCCAATAACTCCAATTTCGCTCCAAACGTGCTAGTACCTAATAACACCTGTAAAAGACTCTAAAGAAACACTAAAAGACTCTAAAACATACTTATATCATGGTCTAAAACCGGTAAATACCATGATATATCATATACACTATGTAAAGGGTTAGTATACACTATGCCACATAAACTCATGCTCATACAAATCAACCAGAACATACACTATGTCAGACAGAAACAAGGTGCAGTTGGAAATCATCAACAATTAAGCCAAGAGGAAATAAATCAACATCAGTTTCATTAGTCTACTATCCATAAGAAAATCACATAAACCATAGCAGTTAAACCAAAGATCAAAATCAACCACAATTTCAATAATCTACTTTAGATAATCTATGGCTGCATATATATAAGGACAGAACAAAACATCTCACTCACAATCAAGAAGACAATAGGAGAAGCATAAGAAATGTGCAACAAACAGTATATTTCCAGATGAAACTAACCTGAACTTTGGCCTGAACAAATGTGAAGTTTTAGATGTGGAAAAACCTGTCACGAACACTCGAAAAACAAATAGAGAGTCAGAACACAGATGAAATTTGTACTCCTCGGGTTGAAAGGGTAAAAGAGATGAGCTAAATACACATTTTAAACTTTGGTGTTTAAGAACCCTAAATCTAATTAATTCACAGAAAATACACAAGAACCGAAATTATTCATGCAAGGAAGTAAAGATTTGTAAGACGAAACATATATCGATTCTTTGCAATCGATGTGTAAGAACCCTAAGTCTGATAGATTCTCACGAACACCACAAAATTTCAAAACGAAATTGATATTACCGACTAATAAAAGAAGAATCTTTGGCTAAATACCTTCGATTTTGTTCACCGAAGTCAAGCAACACTATTACGAGCTGCTTGAATGTGTCTGTGGAAGTAGTTGGCGAGCTCTGGTTTTTTCCGAGACAGAGATTGAGCTGCTTTGATTATGAGTTAAGTGTGTGTGTAGGAGAGAGACATTGAGATTGAGCTGATTGTTATTTTAGGGTTCGCGGTATTGGAAATTTTAGCTAAGTATGGCTGGAAAAGAAGAGGGGAAAGCTCGCGGGCTACTGAAATTTCGCCAAAGTATTGGCGGATTGGGCTAATTTGTGTTCCCGCTTATTAAAACCTTATCTTAGCGTTTAAACATTGCTATTAAAAGTTAAAAAAAATCTGAAAATTATCTACAATAGCAGAATGGAAATCCGTGCTATTGTATAATGCTATCAATAAGGATAATTTTTGTAGTGTTCAGTTGGATTTTGAATCTTGCCAAACATGAAGTTTAGGACTTCTATGTTTCGTTATAGTATTACAAAATGGCAGACTGTGTCTTCTCATAAATGTTTGTTCCATTTCTTTAAATATCATAGAGGCCTTTGAAGACTATTGCTAAAAGATCTGGTGATGTGTACATCATCTGGTGTGTTTGTTCAAGCTCTTGACAAAGATTGTCCTTGGGAGTTCCTGCCAAATAAATTTGGTAATGTGTTTTACTTCATATTTCTCTCTATGGAAGTGTTATTATGGTCTTATTCCTGATGCCAACTGAATTTGAGTTTGTTGCAATCGAGGGAGACAATACCTGGTGGTGACTTAACTTCATTGGCCATCTCCTTAATTTAAAGTTGGCAAAGCGAATATATTTACACAGTTACCATGACTTTTCTCTTCTTTGCACTGGAAATGTTTTTTTATTTTTTATTTTTCTGATAGTCAAACATAACTTTGGAATGCAGACCGTCTTCGGGAACACTCTGATGACACACCATGTTGGTCTTCCTCTTGATACCATGGGGAAGATCACTTACATTGCTCTGGATGGTCAATATTCCCTTAAGGTTTGAGTTTAGCTTTCTTTCAAATGTGATAAAGAAATACATCCAACACCTTTTCTTTTCCTTAATTTTTTGACATGATCTATTGGTAACTACTTCTTGTTAGAAAAATATTGAATTTCTTCTTATGGTTGTTTGACTGTGTTTTTTATTTACCAGGATACTGAGCTTTAATTCCAGGGGGGTAAAGAAGCCGTACACCATGCTTCATGTTTGAACACATCTCTAATTTCCTATTCAGAAACATTTAGCTATACAGCCACTTTGTAAAATTGGTTTGATTGATAATATGCCAGAGCTGGCATATATGTTTTGTAGGCAATGGCTGAACAAATTGAACAAATGGGTGGTCAGATAGAGAATTATCAAAAGTTGGTTTATTCTTACTCAATAGATCAAAACAAAACACAATTGTACGTTAGTGTCAGATATGGTATTTGATGTCGATTATTTACTTTTTTACCAGAAAATCGAGGAGTTGCAAGACAAGTACACCGGTCAAGTGCGGGATTGCTCTGACCTGGCCAGCAGGCTTGATAGCACCGAGGTCTTGTTTAATTCCTTTTGATGGGATTTTGTGCTTTATAATTATATCAATATGCTCAGAGAGTTTTGTTGTGCTATCTAGAAAAACTTGAGCCAAACCAACATAATGCTTGCTTCCACAAACGATGAATTGAAGAAATCACAGTATGCTATGAAGGAGAAATATTTCATTATTTCAGAGCAGAAAAAATCTGGTACTTTCTAAATCATTACTTAAATCAAGTGCTTGAAAAGTTGTCTTTAAAATGCTTCCACATTTTTCCAGAAAATGTTCTGGTTCAACAAGCTTGTAATTTACAATCCAACTTGGAGAAAGCTACTAACGAAAATGCTTCATTATACCAAAAAATTGGTATGTGTTTTTACTATTTTGGTTGTCTTTTCATTAGCAACATCATAAGAATTGTTAATATATAATCGATTTGGTACTGTGCAGGAAGAGAGGACAGGCTCAGTGCGGATAACAGAAAGGTGGTAGACAATTATCAAGCAGAACTTTATGAACAAATTTCCAATCTGTTCAGTATGGTTGCTTCATGTCTGTCCCAGCAAAATGCACAGCTTCAGGGTGTTAACAAACTGTCCCAATCTCGGTTAGAGGCATATAACAAGGTATCAACTGTTTTATTCTTTAGTTTTCTAACAAGTAATGAGTAGTTTCTTGTCTAAATCATTTTTTCAAGGGCATGATTAAATGTTGCTAGAATTTTTTGATGTTTTAATAGTTGTCTAACTTTGTAACACTATTTGTAAATTTGTCTGTTCAGGCCATTCTTGAATTGAAAAAGAAGGTTCGAGCGATGACAATATATATGTTTTGTGGGCAATGGCTGAAAAGATTGATTTGTCAAACAGGTTATATACGTTTTGCAGAGGTGACAACACACAACGACAATGCCATGTACAAAGCACTACCATTGATATATGCATCACTTTCAAGATCATGTTTAAGCAACTGTTTTTCCCTTACTAAATAATATGTTCAAATTTTTAATTAGTTAATTTGTGTGTGAATGTTTATATTTTGGAAACTCATACTAATGTTTATATTTGTGCATGTTTCCTTATATTTTCCAAAGGATAAAAATAAATGTTACCGTTAGTTCTGAAAAGTAACAATATATATATGACATATGAATTTATATAAAATAATCAAAACGGGATAAAAAATAAGGAATACGAGAAAAAGAACTTCGATTTATTATAAATTTTCTATAAATATATATATGTATATAAATTATGTATTACACAATTAAAACAATTGAAATTTAAAATAAAAATACACAAATTTTTTTAGAAAAGTTCCCGTTGCGTAGCGCGGGCGCATACCTAGTTAAGTTTAATCAAGGTTGTAAACAATATTGCGTTGGATTTGTATTTTGTATCCTTGACATAACGTTGACAAAACTAAAATTATAGGTTCTGATTTGTGATCATCATTATTAAGTAATTCTTTACTTTTTTAGTATTATCTTCATACTTAGTAGGCTTTATACTAAAGTCATTTTTAACTCTACTCAATTTGTCAAAAAAAAAAAAATACTCAATTTTTCATTCTAAAATAAAATTTGGAATCAAATTATTTTCAACCTTGTTTTATTTTCTACTTCAAAATTAAATAATAGATGAGATTACTTCATATTTGGAATAAATTCATTTTCCATTTCATTTTGGAATGATATTTTTTTATTATAAAATGATCATTATATAAAATTTTAATTTTAATTTTATTTTGAAAATAAAAATAATTACTATATCCATGTTTATATTTATAAACAATAATACTAAATACTTTGCAGCATTACAAAATAAAAATTCATTAATTTTTAGGCATTGTAATTCACAGTGAGTTAGTTATGGCTGATTGTATAATGCAATAAGAATAGATCGAGTCTACATATAAATCTCCAAATTAATAAACGTAGTCGTAGGATATCATACCTGGAATTGAATGCGGTTAGGATAATTTGATAATTAGGAAAATTAAATAAACTAGCAAGGGTAATAAATATGCATAGCACGTTTAAATATCGGTAAATGGCATGATTGATTGCTTGCGTAGGTAGAACTGATTGCTTGATTGGTTGATCGTTGAGTGTTACCACTACAAGAAAACTGGGTCATAGCTACGGATTTTTTTCTTAGCTACGGCACAAATTCCGTAGCTATTTTCGATTTAGCTAATAGCTACGATTGCAATCCACGCCTAAACGCTCGTAGCTACTGAGCATTCGTAGCTATCCGTAGTAAGGTTTCTGCGGAATAGCTACGGACATTTTCATAGCTATTCGCTACGGATAGCTACGACTACTGTTCGTAGCTATATTTGCTACGAATAGTTGTGAAACCAATCATAGCTACATTTCTACGGATTGCTTCGAACCAATTCGTAGCCATAGCTACGAATAGCTACAACATATTTCGTAGCAATGTAGCTACGAATGGCTACATTTATTATCGTAGCTACATATCTGCGACACCACTAATGTCTATTTGTAGCTAATGTAGCTACAAATAGCTATATATATTTTCGTAGCAATTGCTATGAATATCTACGAATTGGTTCGTAGATATTGAGATACTAATGGCTACATATGATTCATAGCTATTACTACGAATATCTATGGATATGTCGTAGCTATTTGTCTACGAATAGCTACGGACTAATCCGTAGCCATATTCTCCACGAACTTTATCCGTCGCGATCCGTAGCTATGCTGATTTAGACCAAAATCGAATTTGGTTCATATATTTCACATTGATTGCCAAATTGAATTTGAATGTTTCATATATAAACCTAAACACGATTTCATACCAAAAAACATATTTATATTGATAGTTAAAACTTTTTTACAAAGCAAAAAAGAGCATTTACAAACACCTAACTTAAACAAGTTCAAATATTACAATGTACAACACTACTCATCGAATAGTGTTGTATGCGATCTGGTTGGGCTGCTTGCTAGACTCAAAGTGTGGACTTGGAGAAAAAGATGCACCACTCTCAAGGGAGTTTGTGGCCGGTAAGTCTTAGGGTCGACTCCATTGATGCTCAACAGAACGGCCATGCCCTGTTTCAGCTCATACACTGTCTCCTTTAGGTTAGACATTTCCTCCCCTATTGCAGCTTTCCTGATCAGTGAAGCAGGTGCTGCCTCATTTGGATGAGGATCCAAATACTGAATAGAGCCAAGTCCATAGATACGCCCCTTAGAGTTAGTAGCTTTCTGCAAAAGATGAAATAAATTTCAGTCAAAAACTAATGCTAACACATTATCTACATAATTTAGAAACTATACTCAGCAACCAAACATCATAAATTAGAAGTTATTGAAACATTATCTAACATCAGAACTAAGTAATTATGTTCATGACTTACTTCTGCATAGGCGGCCGTGAGCTGTAGGGTAGAGGGAGTTCCTTCAGATCCCTATGATCTCTCCATGGGGCGCGTCTCAGCTGCTGCTACAAGTGCCTCTGCTCTCTTGTCTATGATGGTCCCATCCTTGCGAGCATGAGTTTTGCGCACTAAAGAAGTTGTAGGCGGCGTAGCTCCCAGCTCAATCTCCTATCATTAAAAAAACTACTATACAATGCAGAAACATAATTACAGATATGAATATAAAATGATACATCAGACTTACCATCTCATATCAGATTCTGCTGTGGGATTTGGATTCTGAAGTATAAACGTGTTTGCCCATGCCATCTCGATTAGAGGTTGCGTTTTCTAGATTTTGTTTGCTCTTCTTCACGTGTTCATCCTCCTCTCAGATTTCCAGCATTGTGTTCCAGTCGGCCAATCCTATAAATTCTGGTTTCTTACCAGATCTCTTCCTCTTGCTTACTATGTCTCCAATCGATCTCATCAGAATGGTTCTCCATCGCTCGACCACCATATTATGGTGCTGCTCTTTCCAATATTACTTTTGCTACAACATAGACAGACAAATTTTGTTAGTAGCTATTTAGGTATTAGTAAACAATTTGTAAAAATAAAGATTTGAATAGTACAAACAGACATACCACGAATGCGATCCACCACTCATCCTTCTTCGTCTGTGGAACCATAGAGAAGTTCCACCAAGGGCCCCATAAGTTAGACTGATAGCATGCCACTATGCCCTTGCGTATACAATCATCTATGCCAAACTTGTGTGAAAGAGAGCAGAAGTCATAACAAACATAGAGAAATATACCATTCACTTACAGAGGCATGCAAACTCAGACGTTACAAATTCATCAAACCAAGCATTACAATTTCAGTAAGCATTTATTAACTTAAGAACAAAAGCATTCATCAGAGTCATTACATAAGCAGACTAAAACTCATCTAAACTCATCAAAATCATATAGTATAGCCAAGACTCATCAAACCAAACATTACAGATTCAATAAGCATTCATTACTTAAGAACATACGCATTTATCAGACTCAGAATATAAGTAGACTAAATCATTTATCAAACTCCGAAGCATTCATTAAGCAAGTGATTCAAGGAAAGTGATTAATCATATAGTATAGCTGAGACTCATCAAACCAAACATTACATATTTAGTAAGCATTCATTAGCTTAAACAGAAGCATTCATCAGACTTAGAAGAAAAGCAGACTAAAGCATTCATCAAACTCAGAAGCATTCATTAACTTAAGAACATAAGCATTCATCAGAGTCATTACATAAGCAGACTAAAGCATTCATCAAACTCAGAAGCATTCATTAACTTAAGAACATAAGCATTCATAAGACTCATTACATAAGCAAACTAAAGCATTCACCAAACTCATCAAACTCACCACAATATTACAGACCTAAAGATTTACAGATTTCACTTCACAGAACATGACCAAACAATACAAATTTCACTAAGAAGACTCACCATAGGGTGCCATTAATCTTGTTATGATGGAGGTGAGGCATGTTGCGTCGCTCCGGCGAAATCATGACTTCCTTTAAGATAGGAAGTGGGTGGCGAGAGGCGGAGGAAGTGAAGGATCTCACCGCTCCAGGAGGAATGCGGCTTTGAGTCAGACGCCTTGGACGCCGTCCTCATGGAGCCTCACCACTCAGATTTAACTGCATGCAAAACGAAGAAA
Organism: Orychophragmus violaceus; assembly: GCA_030180135.1. Lineage (NCBI taxonomy): Eukaryota > Viridiplantae > Streptophyta > Magnoliopsida > Brassicales > Brassicaceae > Orychophragmus > Orychophragmus violaceus. The sequence continues at coordinate 18,043,061 of CM058232.1, read as the reverse complement.
GTGGGGTTAGTTAATGAAGACAAAATATGAATCAAGAGTAGGAAATCATGGATTCTCTAGGTGGCTAGATGGTAGCTTTTAAGCTTTGGTTAGCAAATGCATAGATCGATCGATTAGGGTAATAGTTTCTTTGATAGCCGTATATCATTAATCTTATGTACACATAATGATAAGTTATCAATTAGACTTGTTGTTAGACGAAAATTTTACTTGAATAGAAATAAGCTCGGAATTAATAATCAATTAGATAAGAAGCTTATTTACAGTGAAGCGGATTTATAGGATATTGTCAGTTAGCCATGTGCGATCATTGAGTACATAACTAAGTAACAATATCTCTATAAGGAAGTGATATCGATAAGTGAGTTAAGGTATAATCATTTCAGTGTATTGAGTTTGTTGATACATGACGTGATGGACGACGAGACGCGAACAAGAGACCGAACCCAAACCCAAACCGGAAAGACAAGATGTTATTTCAAGAAGGAGTGGAGTAGTTTTACTCGAGCCTGCAAGCAAGTTAGTATTGATTCAGAAAGGAGTGTGGGTAACATCAGTCAGATTCAAGACAAATGAGTATGATGAGTTAGCAAAGATATTTGGGTGCATCAATGTCAGTGAAGGATCAAATCAGAGATATCAGTTGGAAAGAGCAGTTTTGGGGTCAGTAAATTTGAATTCAGCGATCCTGGAAAAATCAAGACAAGTGTGGATTAGTAATTCAGTTCGACGGGTGTATTGGGAGCAATTCAAGCAATGGGAATAGAGGCCGAGTTAATGTTTGGCGGTTCAGAAGTCAGAATAAAGTGGGGAAGCTTGTGTTATGGTTTTCAAGACATTATCAGTTGGCATGAAGGATTTGAGAGATCAAAGTTAAGCAGTTAAGTGGGATCAACGGATTTGAAAGCATATGATGGATCAGAGGTTTTAGTACAAGAGATTGGGATTGGGGAATCAGAAAGTGCTCAAGAGCCATGTATTACAGTTGGAAGTAAAAGACATCAGTATAATGAAAATGTGTGCGAGACGGTTTTAGCAAAAGATCAGTTTGAACATCAGAAACATGAGTACAATTTGGAGTTAGAGTGTAAGCATCGAAGCCAAGATGGATCGGTTTCAGAAACAAAAGCTTACATGGTTTTTCTTCCAAAGTTTGTGGTTTGTTAGTAACGGAGAATTCGAGGTTCGAATTTCTGTAAGCGGGGAAGAATGTAATACCCTGTCTCAAGAATTGGTCAACGGGCAAGTCAGACGGAAAATAAGACGGAAAGCTTGGACGGTCTAAGTGATTCTCTTTTAATAAATAAATCACTTAGAAGACGAAGAATGAGGGAAACTGATTTAAAAAGGGGTTTTTACAGACTTACAGAATGGAAATCGACAAAACTGAGAAAACTTCTAATGGATATTATGGGAGCTACGGGGAGCCGAATTGAATGAAACACATTACAGAGGGATTCTTATGGAGGTATTCTAAAATAAAATGGAGTTTTAAGGAGGTCGTTCAGAAGTAACAGGAATTGACGGAGGAATAAACCGAGAATGCCGAGTGATCGCCGTTTGGTCCGATTGAGATTCAAAGAATCTAAACTATTGGATTCATTGTATGAGAAACAAGAATCTGGGGAATATTTGTAGTGAGCCAAGCGTCGCCACCCCCTCTCTTGTGGTGACACATCTTCTCCAAAGATTCAGTGAATCTTGAGGATTCATGCATGTTCTTTAAAAAAAAAACCATGGTCACATCTCTCTTTCACTTCAATCTCTCAACCAAAACTACCTAAACACTCACCAATATCTCTCCTCTCTCCTCTCTCTCTTTCTCTCCTTCCTCTCTCCTCTTTTCCATCAAAAACTCATCCCTCTCTCTCTCTTGTTCTTCTTGTTCATTGTGTTCTTCAATTACTTGTAACCCAAAAAACTCTCAAATCAAAAAGAATCATTTCAAGACACTCACATATCTGAAGTCTCCTATTTCCCTCATCAATCGCCAGTCAAAAGTCACCCTTGCCGCCGGAGAAATCACCACCGGCTAGCTCCGCCGCGCCTTCTCTCTTCCTCAGCCGGTTTTTCTAACTCTCCTCTTCTCGCAAGTTATCATCTCGCCGGTCATCTCTTTCTCTCCATGATGTCATCGGAATTTCTTGCCGTCGCCGGAGTCTGATCGCCGCCGTTAGAGAAAGCACTCGCCCTATGAGTTGGATTGGTTCAGGATGGGGTTCGAGGAAGCTTCATTTGGTCTCAGGTTTTAGAGTTCCAGTTAGTCCTTTCATCCTTCATTTGAAGCACTGTGAGTTGGCTAATTTTGTGTGATGCATTTAGGTTAGGTCATATAGACCCAAAAGTGATGATCCGTAGAATTAGATTTGCATATCCGTCTATTGGAACCTATTAGAACGGTTAGGTTGAATTAATAATTCGGTTGAATAATTAAACGGATAGGGTTAAGACTTGGCATGCTAGATAGCTCGTACGGGTAATTGATTGGTTATATCCTTGATTGTTTATTGATTGACTGATTGTGCTGTTAACTGTTAATTGAGTGATGCATTCATCTAGAATGGTATGTTAGGACGTATATGCATATATATGTTGTAACAAATCCATATACGAGGAATTAAGAGTTTAATAAAAGACGGATTAAGATACATAACATACCTAGATTATAATAACCGAGTGGGTTAATAGGGCGATAGTTTCGGTTTATCGGGTTTAATAAATTTAATTAAAAAATAATGAGAAGTCAGAAAATTAATAAGTTTACTAATCTCAAGCTGACGAATCGAAGAGATTAAAAGGTTGACTTAAATAAAAATAGGGATTTAGAAATCCATTTTAATAGCCAATCAAGATTTTGATAAAACAGATTTCCTAAAATTTAGGAAAACTAGTTTTAAAGTTTTTTTAACATCTTTTCAAAGAAAACCAAAATCCATGTTTTAGAGGTTTTTCATCTCATCGTGGCTTTTTTTATTATTATTTTTCTTATTTTCTGTAAGTAAAAAAAATAAAAAATAAAAATGAGTTACTTCTATTTACATTTAAATAACCGAATATTACAATTAAAAAAAGTTATCCCAAATAATCAGAATATTTTTATCTAAAATCCGAAAAAATTTGAACTATCCGAATTATCCTATTTTTTCTGAATTATCTGAATTTATTGGAAAAAACAAACCAAACTGTAACCAAATCCGAGTTTTATTAGCTGATTCCTAATTACTATGAGAACCGAACTAATTGTCGAAAGAATCAAACCAAACTGATCCAAATTTTGTAAATACCCTAAAATTTTCTATATCTTAAAAACCAAAAAAAAAAAAAAAAATAGAACCGAATCAAACCGAAGAACTGATCATTCATGTCTTACTATCAGCCATATATATATATTTGTATTGTTTCTTATGAATTTTATTTCTATTTAATTTAAATATATATTTTGTAAACTAAAACCCTAAAATAATAATTCACTATTCAAGTTTTTTAAAAACTAAAATCGACTGCTAAATCAAAAACAAAAATCTAAAAATCAAAATCCAAAAGCCAAAAGCCAAAAACTAAAAAATTAAAAACCAAAAACTACATAAACATTCATAGCCTAAAAGGCTGACCTAAATTAAAATTGGGATTTAAACAATATAACATGGGTTGAGCCGTCTACGAGATTAGTAAGTTACTAATACTAAAGTAGTGGAGTAAGGTGATTATGGTTTTGAGTTAAACGGTTTATTGATCATAATTAATTATTATTGATGTGTGGTAATTGTTGCAGGCTCGTTTATTTTTCTTCTCCGGTGTCGGGCCGGGTTGACCATTGATTGTGTGATGTTTTGGCTACTCCGATGTTGGGCCGGGTAGACTGTGTTGTTTGATACTTGCCTCTGTACTGGACCGGGTAAGTTTGATTAGATACTTAATCCGGTACAAAACCAGATAGGGTTGGGTGACGTGGTGATGGTGATAGGACTTGCATGATATACAGGGTACTAGGATTGAGATATATTTTATGTTGACCATGTCGGTCTTGTGTGTTGTTGTAGTGTCCCAGAGAGTTTACTTGTTTATTGTTTTTGTTATCATGACTCTAGGGTGTGTTAGATCCCGCAAGTCTAGTGATGGCGTTCATGTACTTCCTTTTCGATTGGATCCTCGGGTAGTTACCTGATCGGTTCACGTACCTTCGGGTAGTGGTTCTGGTTATGGTGTTAACTTACTGAGCGAAGCCAATAGGTATGTGGTCCGGAGAATACATGGAACAGTTTAAGCAAATGGTCAACCAAACGGGCTGAATTAACACCCTGCTGACCAACAAGGCGTGATCGAATCTTTCCAAAGATACGTCTATCAACGAACTTTGAGCTGCAACAGATAAACAATTGAGTTCACTCAGCAATAAGATCAGCTCCTAATACTGGCAAGATAATCAAGGAAACTCGATGAACTCCCTTCACAGACAGGGTCGTTAACGCTCGCATCCTTGATGCATCTAAAATCATATTTCCATAATACTCTGGAAAAGGTGATCTTCGAGCTCATATTAGTGCATTCGGACCGGCGATAGCTTGGGTGCATCTGAATGATTTTGAGAAAGAAGCTGGCCACTGCCGTTTCTTTGCTGAAAATCTGGCCAGGTCCGCCTTAGAATGGTTTAAAGCCTTGGAAGGAAATTCCATAGACAACTTTAACTAGCTCGCCTCGACTTTCCTTGAATCCTACTCAATGTACATACATGAACAAGCCTCGGAGGCCGATCTTTGGGAAATATCTCATGCTCAAGATGAATCCCTTAAAAGATTTATAGAGATGTTCAAAGAGGTTAAAGCTAAGATCGCAGATCCGAGGGAGGTCGTAGCCCTCAGAGCATTCAGACATGGACTACGGTACACCTCCTGACTTCGTGAGCGTCAGCCTTCCCACTTCATGAAGAAGAGATTAAGAATATCGTAGATAGTCACATAAAATCTTTGTCTCCCACAAACAACTCGAACTGGAATTCGAGAAACAATTTAAAGGATAATGGTCAAGGTCAACATTTTCACTATCAGAGACTCGACAAAGTCCAAAAACAAACCCTTTTACAAGAACAAATTATGCAAATATCATAACAAGAATGAACATTCCTCAGAGGAATGCCGAAGAAAAGTTCGTTAGCTGAAAATGCGAAGACCAAATCTCCAGGAGAAAAAACTCCTGAAGAAGGTGATCTCCCACCTAAGCCTGATACAAATAAGGCGACCTCCAGTAAGAAGAGCTCCCAGAGTCTCCACCACTAGGCCCACGAATGGGGTAAAAGCATATCGAGCTCATCTTCCAAAACCTCACCCTTTGTGGAAGTAACTCAATATATGTGATATCCCGTTCTCACACCTTTAAAACGCATGAGAACGAGCTATATCTCAACTTGCACTTCCGGGGGGGGGGGGGGGTGTGGAGGGGGAGGAAGGGCTATGCCCACCTTCAAAAAAATCTTCTCCAGAAAGCACCTCACCTAAACACATTGACCTCATTCGCCGAAAACTCGAGCTACCCTGCTCATTGGCTGAAAAAGTAGGTCTCCCCCCCATCCACTACCTTGATTAATGCAAACTCGAGCTCTAGCTCTATTTTCACTTCCTGGGGGGAGAAAGGCGTTGCATCATATCTCTCACTTAGCTAGTGCGGAGTCGAACTCCAAACTTACCTACAGCTCACCTCGCACTTCCAAGAGAGGGGCGAGGAAAGGCTATGCCCACCTCCAGAAAGCAAAAATTCATTTGTCGAGGCTCCAAGTTCTACCGTGAATCGGTAAACTCAATCAAAATATTTCCAAAGAAAGGTCTTCAAACTGGGATTGAATGCAAACTAAAAGGGCCTAACCACAAAATCTCGTTATGGGAAAGCGAAGCGCTAAGACTAGATACATCACACAACGACGCTCTCATAATCGAGCTCGAAGTATCTAGATTTGTGCTATCCAGAGTCATGATCATTACCGGTAGCTCAGTAGATATGATGTACACTCCTTTTAGAAAATGGGTTCTACGGAATTTGAACTAAATGGTGAGAAAGTTGCTCTCACAGGTTTTGCCGGCGAAAAACATACTCATTAGACACAATCCGACTGCCAGTCATCACTGTCGGAGTACTAAAGAAAATAGACTTCACGGTAGTGGATAGTCCAGCTCCCTATAATGACATTATGGACAGGCCATGTATCTACACCATGAAAACAATTCCATCAACATACCATCAATGCGTCAAATTTCTTGGTCCTAATGGAACCAAGACAATCTTCAGAAGCAAAAAGGCCGCCCGAGTATGCTACATAGATGGCTATCATCACATAAAGGTTATGAAATATAGAAATTACAGAAAATAAATAAGCTCGCAGAACGAGAGGTCAAACGCAACAAAGTCTCAACAGTTTGTGGACCTCGCGAAGAGCTTGTTGTGCAAGTCTTCATTGATGATAACAACCCTGAAAGGTGCATTTGTATCGGAGCGGACCTAACAAACCCAATCAAGGATGAACTTATAACTTTCCTTAAAGGCAACATGGTGTTGGAATTGTGTCCAGTAATCTCGGTACTGTCTCTAGAAAGTAAGAGTATGTCAATGATCAGACATAAGTCATATAATACTGGGGGTCATGATGGCTTGCTAGAGTCCGCTCATGATCTATAAGTCTTGGACTTATTGCCTTTATTATATGATCCCATATGGGTCACACGCCTAAGCTAACAGGAAAATGTGTAGGAACGGTTTAGCAGAAGTACGGTAAAAGTGCTAGGCATTTACTGTACTTAGAGAGAATAAAACGGTTTAGCCACTCTGTGTCGATCGATACACAAGGTGTGTCGGTCGACACAGTGCGCGAATGCCGTCGAGTTAATTGGTGTTTGGGCCAAATGGCCCAAACGGAACCGGACAAGTTTTATGAGATAAAACTCGAGTTCAGAACAATTAACCCTAGCCCCCAGCCGAAAACTCTCTCTCTCTCTGCGCCGAGTTCCTTGTGGTCTAGCAGCCGTTTTCTGTGATCGCGTGTGTGAACCTTTGGAGGATTCATCTCTCGGTGTTTCTCTGATCTCTGACCTGTTCTCTCCTTCCGCTGCAATAACAGGTAAAAGGTGAGATCATTATTTGTTTCTATTCGAGAAGAACCTAGATCCGCATGTTTAGGTTGATATGAATCTAAGAATTGAATCAGGATCAACTAAACAATCCTTCAGTGGTATCAGAGCCAATGGTTCTGGTTTTTCTTGTTTAGATTCATGTTTAGGATTGTTTTCTTGTTTAAAAGTGTTTTGAATCAACTACTGATAAGAGAAATCACTTAAGCAACAAGGAATTGAAACCTAAACACACATAAAATCGCAGAAACCAAGCTATATGATTTGGTAGAATGCGATTTTCAAAAGTCAGTATCGACTGCGATCGCATGGATCGATCGATACGATCGCATGGATCGGTCGATACAGTCTATCGGCAAAACCTGTTAACGCGTGAAAGCATCGATCGATGCAGGATCGATGCAGGTTCGATGTTGGTGCATCGACCGATGCGGTTGGTGCATCGATCGACACGGTTAGGGTTTTGGCTCGGTTCCGTGCATGCGTGAGAGCATCGATCGATACAGGATCGATGCACGATCGATGCAGGATCGATGCTGAGAGCATCGACCGATGCGGTTGATGGATCGATCGACACGGTTGGTTCATCGATCGACATGGTTGGTTTAAGGCTCGGTTTAATTTTTGATTAAAATTAATTCGTCCTGGTTTAATAAACAGATTTAATAATTTTATTAAGTCTGGTTAAACCGGGACAAGAAATCCAATGTCGAAAGAATTATTGGATTTAGTGCCTAAACCAGGATTTTCTAATTTGATTTGGTTGGACCAAATAAATTGAGAAAATCCGGTTTAGTAAATAACCGGTCGACAATTGTGGTCATCGTAGTAATTAAAATTTGGTTAGACCAATTTTAATGAACCAGACCGGTTATGTCATTTAATTGGACAATTGGGTCATGTCTTGGACATGGACCAATTCTTGGGCCTCGGGCCAAGAAGTTAAAACAATTGGGCCAATTATTTGAGTCTTTCTTCAGATTAATTTAAAATTTATTTTATAAAATTATAAATCGATTTTAAATTAAAGTTTCCGATATTTTGAAATTAGAAAGTTTCTTAATTTATAGAAGTTTCTAGATTTGCATGATTCGGATTTTAAGAAATTTCTAAAGTTAGAAAGTTTCCGTTTTTAGAAAGTTTCCAATTTTAGAAAGTTTCCAAAATAGTAGGTTTCCAAAATGGAAAGTTTCCCGAAATAGTAATCTTCTATTTTGGGAATGAATTTTAAATAAACCTACGAACCTCAAATAATATCAAGCGTTGGATGTCTTGTCCATTCTATGTCAGCTGTCGAAGCCCATTCAATTGTATTCATGGCCTTACAGTGTGAGGGTGTCTGCTTTTGCGTGGATAAGACGGTTTGTGATTCATAAATGTCATTGGGAGTCCCAGACATTAATGATTACATGACTGTATAGTCTGGTTTTCTTGACTGGGCCATCGGGAGTCCCGGGCCTTGAGACATCAGAGTGGATTGGGCCTCGGGCCCAGATTCACAACCAAGAGTTATATCACGGATATAATTAGCCGATATAGGGCTTACCGATATAAGCTAAGGTTTGGTGACGGCCAGTGGCCCACTTTAATCTTAGTTATATGTGGATCTTGGAATCATTATATTCTATTGAGGGTAACTTATGTTATTGAATATAATGCGTGATTAATCATATTAAATTTAATACGAGATTAATCATATTGAACATTTTAACTAATAACCTTTTTATCTATATATTTCAGCTATGACTACTACAAGCACACAAAACACATTCTCGATCCGGTCTGTTCTCGAAAAGGAGAAGCTGACTGGAACGAACTTCCTGACGTGGTCAAGGAACTTGAGGCTAGTCCTCAAGCAGGAGAAGAAGGATTATGTCCTTCGTGATCCTCTCCCCGAGAGGCCTCCTGCCAATGCCGCCAGGACTCTGCATAATGCTTGGGAAAAGCATTCGTCAGATGAAAATGATGCCTATTGCCTGATGTTGGTGACAATGACTCCTGAGCTGCAAAAACAGTTCGAGAGTGTATTGTCACCCATCGAGATAATGGCAAGCCTGAAATCGCTTTTTCAGGAGCAGGCTAGGACTGAGAGGTTTCAAACAGTTAAGAACCTCTTGGACTGCAAGTTGGCTGCGAATGCGGCAGTGAGTCCTCATGTCTTGTAGATGATGGGTTATCTCGATCATCTTCAGAAACTCGACTGCCCAATCAGCCAGGAACTTGCCTGCGACATCATTCTGCAGTCATTACCTGCAAGCTATGATCAGTTCATTCTGAACTTTAACATGCATGGCTTGAGTAAGACATTGCCTGAGCTTCACGGAATGCTCAAGACTGCGGAGCCCAATTTGAGGAAAACCGCCAAGGACCCCAATGTGCTTATGGTGCAGAAGGGCAAGGGGTTTAAGAAATCCTCTGCTAAGGATAAGGGAAAGGCCAAGGCTGTCCAAGTCGCGGACAAGGACACGCCAAAGCCCAAGCCCAAGTCCAAGGCTGGGCCAACTGACATATGCAGGTTCTGTAAAGAACCAGGGCATTGGAGGAGAGAATGTAAGAAATTCCAGGAAGGTCTAAAGGAATTGAAGAAGAAGACTTTTGAGACTTCTTCAACAAGTATTTTTGTAATAGAAGTTAATACAACTACTTCTGATAATACCTCATGGGTTATGGATACTGGTTGTGGGGCTCATATTTGTACTAATATGCAGGCACTCAGCAACAGTAGAAGGCTGAAGCAAGGACAAGTGGAGCTACGAGTTGGGAATGGAGCGAAAGTTCCAGCACTAGCTGTAGGCACTTACTTGTTGTCTTTACCTTCGGGATTGATTTTAGAACTCAATAATTGTTATTTTGTACCTGCTATAAGCAGAAATATTATTTCAATTTCTTTGTTGGATTTGGAAGGTTATGATTTTTCAGTTAAGAATAAATTATGTTCCTTCAATCGCAACAATTTGTTCTATGGTTCTGCCCCTCTTATGAATGGGCTTTACATACTCGATCAATCCGCGCCAATTTATAACATTAATACCAAACGGTTCAAACCTAATGAGGAGAACCGAACGTTTCTATGGCATTGTCGTTTAGGGCACATCAGCGAGAAACGCATCAAGAGGCTCCATTCGAATGGACTTCTTGGCTCATTTGACTTTGAGTCATGTGAGAAATGCGAATCCTGCATGATGGGCAAAATGACACGGGCCCCCTTTAATAAACCTAACGAGAGGGCCAGTGACGTATTGGGCCTGATACACACTGATGTGTGTGGCCCAATGTCCACAAATGCAAGAGGAAACTATCAGTACTTCATTACCTTTACTGATGATTTCAGAAGGTATGGATATGTTTATTTAATGAAACATAAGTCTGAATCTTTTGAGAAGTTCAAAGAATTCCAAAATGAAGTACAGAACCAACTTGGCAAAAGCATTAAGGCTCTTCGGTCCGACCGAGGAGGAGAATACTTAAGCCAAGAATTCAGTGATCATCTAAGAGAGTGTGGGATAGTGTCCCAACTCATTCCTCCCGGAACACCTCAATGGAATGGTGTTTCTGAAAGGAGAAATCGGACCTTATTGGATATGGTTCGATCTATGATGAGTCACACAGACCTTCCAATATCCCTTTGGGGATATGCTCTGCTAACAGCAGTGTTCACTCTAAATAGAGCGCCATCGAAAGCAGTAGCAAAGACACCATATGAATTATGGACTGGAGAAGCTCCAGTGCTGTCTTATCTAAGAATTTGGGGTTGTGAAGCATATGTCAAGAGATTGATCTCAGACAAGCTTACACCAAAGTCTGATAAATGCTACTTCATTGGTTATCCACGGGAAACCAAGGCTTATTACTTCTATCTACGTTCCGAGAACAAGATCTTTGTTGCCCGAGATTGTAACTTTCTTGAGAGGGAGTTTCTCTCTAAGAAAGACAGTGGGAGTAAGGTACTGCTTGAAGAAATTCAAGATGAACAGGATACTGCTCAACCTAATGAGGAAGAGCAGCAGGAGGACCTACAAGAAATTGTAGAGCCTGAACCTGTAGTACCTGAAGTTCGAAGATCCGGGAGGATCCGTCACGAACCCGAGAGATATCAAGGATTCCTCGTGACTGACTGTCATGATCTTCTGATCATTGATGGTGATGAACCATCGAACTTCAATCAAGCCATGATGGGCCCAGATTCCTCTAAGTGGCGCAAGGCCACTGATTCCGAAATGGACTCCATGTCGGTCAACCAAGTGTTTTCGTTGGTTGACTTACCCGCTGGTGTTAAAGCCATCGAGTGCAAATGGATCTTCAAGAAGAAGATTGACGTGGATGGAAATGTCCAGATTTATAAAGCCAGGTTGGTGGCAAAAGGTTTCAGACAAGTTCACGGTGTGGATTACGATGAAACCTATTCACCAGTGGCTATGATGAAATCTATTCGGATTCTACTAGCAACTGCAGCTTTTCATGATTATGAAATTTGGCAGATGGACGTGAAAACCGCCTTCCTGAATGGTATTCTGGAAGAGGATGTGTATATGACACAACCTGACGGTTACATAGATCCAAAGAATGCTGGAAAAGTATGCAAGCTTCATAAATCCATTTATGGATTGAAGCAAGCATCGAGGAGCTGGAATCTTCGTTTTGATGAAGCGATCAAGCAATTTGACTTCATCAGAAACGAAGATGAACAATGCGTGTATAAGAAATCTAGTGGGAGCAAGATTGTATTTCTTATTCTGTATGTCGATGACATACTGCTTCTCGGAAACGACGTTCCAATGCTGAAGTCCGTAAAGGACTGGCTTGGAAGTTGTTTTTCCATGAAAGACATGGGTGAAGCCGCATACGTTCTTGGAATCAGGATCTACCGGGATAGATCTAGAAGGCTGATAGGCTTGTGTCAAGATTCATACATTGACAAAATCCTGCAAAGATTCAGCATGAAGGATTCCAAGAAGGGCTTCACGCCAATGGTACATGGCACAACGCTAAGCAAGAAGCAGAGCCCTACGACGGCTGCTGAGCTTGAGCGCATGAAGAATATTCCTTATGCATCTGCAATAGGATCTGTCATGTATGCCATGATCTGTACTCGTCCTGATGTTGCTTATGCATTGAGCATGACGAGTAGATACCAGTCAAATCCAGGTGAAAACCATTGGATTGCCGTAAAGAATATATTGAAGTATCTAAGACATACTAAGGATAAGTTCTTAGTGTACGGTGGAAGTGATGTGCTTAAAGTCAGTGGATTCACGGACGCAAGTTTCCAGACAGACCAAGATGATTTCCGGTCACAGTCCGGTTATATCTTTTGTCTGAATGGCGGTGCAATCAGTTGGAGAAGCTCCAAGCAAGACACCGTTGCTGATTCCACTACAGAAGCTGAGTATATCGCCGCCTCAGAAGCTGCGAAGGAAGCTGTTTGGATACGAAAGTTCATTATTGAACTAGGTGTGATACCAGATGCGGCTGAGCCTCTGGCACTGTTTTGTGACAACAATGGTGCTATAGCTCAGGCAAAGGAACCAAGATCACACCAGAAATCCAAGCATGTTCTAAGAAGATTTCACTTGATACGTGACATCATTAATAGAAAGGAAGTCAAGATCAGCCGAGTTCAGACAGATGATAACGTCGCTGATCCGTTGACAAAGCCACTCCCAAGGCCTAAGCTCAAGTTTCTGACTGAAGCTGTAGGCATTAGAGACATAGAAATGTAATCTAAATTTGAGTGGGAGTTTGAGGGCTTTTATTTAGTTATTTGATATGTTCTTGTAAAACATTCTTATGTTTAATGAAATTATTATTTCAAGATTATTTTAACTGTGATGAAATAATCGTTCCAAAGTGATATGAACCATTTTATAGGTCATCGAAGTAAATGACTTGATCTTGAGTCATCGAAGTCATTTAGCTTGATCATGAGACCCTATATTTGATAGATGTTTTATATCATCCCGTCCCTAGTCGAAGGTTGTTGAAATTGGAACACCAACAACCGTGTGAGACTGGATTGGTACGTGACTTATGACAAAGTCTCAGTGTGTCATAGATGCGCGGCATCAAAGTCAGTACATAGGTGTATGTTTGGGAACATACGACCGGACAAGACCCGCTTATAAGAACTCTTCAGGATATTTATATCTGTGTCATAAGAGATTCTTACTACGACTATAGAGTATAGTCCTTAGACCTGAGTTCGCATGCATGTGACTGCACATGGACTGATGCACTTTGATCATTGTCTAACGCTATCGTTCTGCGATAGTTATAAGGACCTTGTTTGGGTACATTATGAAATGAATAGTTTACAATGATGGAACAAGACGGAATTTGTCCCTCCAATATAAATGGAGTGAATATCTCTAGGCCAATCGGAGATTTGAATACTGGAAAATGCATGGCCATGCTCAAACGGACTTTCCCGAGTCGTTTGGATTGTCAGTATCAAATCAGAGTCCGATGAACAAGATTAGGCTTTATAAGGATGACACCAATCTTGCCTTATGACTAATCGAGATATTGTGACAAAAGGATTATGAATACAGAGATTCCAGTACAAGTGGGAGATTGTTGGAATTGTGTCCAGTAATCTCGGTACTGTCTCTAGAAAGTAAGAGTATGTCAATGATCAGACATAAGTCATATAATACTGGGGGTCATGATGGCTTGCTAGAGTCCGCTCATGATCTATAAGTCTTGGACTTATTGCCTTTATTATATGATCCCATATGGGTCACACGCCTAAGCTAACAGGAAAATGTGTAGGAACGGTTTAGCAGAAGTACGGTAAAAGTGCTAGGCATTTACTGTACTTAGAGAGAATAAAACGGTTTAGCCACTCTGTGTCGATCGATACACAAGGTGTGTCGGTCGACACAGTGCGCGAATGCCGTCGAGTTAATTGGTGTTTGGGCCAAATGGCCCAAACGGAACCGGACAAGTTTTATGAGATAAAACTCGAGTTCAGAACAATTAACCCTAGCCCCCAGCCGAAAACTCTCTCTCTCTCTGCGCCGAGTTCCTTGTGGTCTAGCAGCCGTTTTCTGTGATCGCGTGTGTGAACCTTTGGAGGATTCATCTCTCGGTGTTTCTCTGATCTCTGACCTGTTCTCTCCTTCCGCTGCAATAACAGGTAAAAGGTGAGATCATTATTTGTTTCTATTCGAGAAGAACCTAGATCCGCATGTTTAGGTTGATATGAATCTAAGAATTGAATCATGATCAACTAAACAATCCTTCACATGGACACCTTCGCTTTGTCCAAATCAGATATGAAAGAGATCATCTTGGAAGTGACCTCTCACGACCTAAATGTAACCCTCCTTACAAGCCCATCAAGCAAAAATGGCACAAGTTCAGCCCCGGCCGAGCTAAAGCGGTTAATGATGAGGTCGACCATCTACTAAGAGTAGTTAATATCAAAGAAGTAAAATACCCTGACTGGATCACTAACACGGTAGCCATTAATAAGAAGAATGGGAAGTGGAAAGTGTGTACCAATTTCATCGGCCTCAATAAGGCTTTTCCTAAGGACAGCTTTCCACTCCCTCATATAGATAGTATGGTAGAAGCTACAAATAGCCATCAGATCATGTCCTTCATGGACGTTTTCTCCGGTTATAATCAGATCCTTATGACCCCAAAATATCAAGAAAACAACTTTTATCACAAACAGAGGCATTTACAGTTACGAGCTAATGCCATTCGGAGTAAAGAACTCATGCGCAGCCTATCAGCGCCTAGTAAACAAAATGTTCGCAAATTTGCTCGGTAGAACCATGGAAGTCTATATAGACAACATGCTGGTCAAGTCATCTCGAGAATGCGACACGAAGCTCAACTAAAGGAATGCTTCTCGATATAACATGAAGTTAATTCCAGCTAAATAATCCTTTGAAATATTATCCGACAAGTTCCTCGGTTACATATTGACCAAAATAGGAATCAAAGCCAACCCCAAACAAATTGTAGCCTTCATAAAGATGTCATCTCCAAGACCACTCGCGAAGTGCATCGATTAACATGAAGAATAGCAGCTCTCAATCGCTTTATCTCCCGATCTACTGACAAATGTTTTCCATTTTATCAGCTCCTTAAAGGGAACAATAAAGTCATATGGGATGAAAAATGCAAAGAGGCATTCAAATAACTAAAAGCTTATCGGAGCGAGCCCCCCATTGTCCTAGCCAAACTAGTGGAGGGGAGATCCGCTCTACCGCTACATCATAGTGTCATCTACTGGAGTAAGTGGAGTACTAGTTCGAGAAGAGAAAAATGAGCACTAACCAATCTTCTATGTAAGCAAAACACAAATAGATTCAGTGACTCGGTATCCAACAACGGAAAAACTAGCTCTAGCCTTGGTTATGTCAACTCGCAAGCTCCAACCTTACTTCCAATCGCATTCGATCGTAGTGATGACCTCGCAACCAATCCAAATTCTACTCCACTGTCCGAGATAATGTGACCGACTAGATAAATGGGCCATAAAGCTCTGCAAGCACAACATCAAATTCAGCACTCATACATGTGCAAAAGCTCAAGTCTTAGGTTACTTTGTCATCGAGCTGATGCCATAATCCACAAAAGAAGCCATTTATGGAAAGAAATGATACTCCATGTCGACGGAGCATCTTCCAGGCATGGATCGAGAGTTGGCATAAAACTAGTAACTCCTGTAGGAGAGGTGCTAGAGAATTTATTCAGACTCGACTTCGTAGAATCCAGTAACAAAGCAAAGTTCGAAGCTATCATCGCCGGTCTCAAGCTCGCACTTGGGATTGGAGCTCGAGAAATATCGTCTTTCAGTGATTCCCAACTCGTTACTAGCCAATACCACATCGGATAAGAAGTAAAACATGGCAGAATGGACGCCTACCTAAAAGTGGTCCGCGGATTAACGTCTCAGTTCGTCTCATTCAATCTGACAAGGATCCCGTGAGGTGAAAACTCCTCTTTAGACGCTCTGGCAGCTCTAGCTACAACCTCAGACCCACTGGTCAAAAGGATAATTCCCGTAGAAGGAATAGAAAAACCCAGTATTAACATAGTACTAAAAGCACTAACTTTCAATGACATAAGAGACTACCAAGTAGCAGCTGAGTCTAACCCCCTAACGGGAACAACTGACATACATCCCCCTAACACGAACAACTGACATACATCCCCCTAACGGGAACAACTGACATACTGATAGGCTCAGAGTTTTAATCATATTCTACTGCAAGTGCACAGTTATGCTATTGTAGTATTTGAGGGTATCGAATCCACAAGGACTCACGGTCACACGATAGATTATGAGTAATCGAATTAAGCTAAGCGAAGCAGATTTTAAAGCAGTAAACAAGACAGCAAGTGAGCAAAGGAAGTGAGATGAATGTAAGCAATTAACGAAGGCGTCAGGTTTCAGGAAGTTCTCAGGAAATCAGGAAATCAGATAACAAACAATCATGATTCAATCTATTAGTGTTCTTGAACTAGAATCACAGAAGTAAAACTACCCAACTCTCGCTGCGATAATTATCTATGTCTAACAACCTAGCAAACCAACTCTCGTTGTGAATCCTAGAGTCCTCAACATGCTTAAATTCCAAGTTCGTTTGTTCACAACTTCTCTAGACCAAATCTCTTTGCGAATAGACAAATTGCTCACCTAAATCCTTTCTAGCTAATTAACCAACTCTCGTTGTGTAAATCAACCTAATATCAATAATCTAAATGGCCAGTTCAGATTAAGCGTTACGAACGATTTATGAATCCAATTTAATCAGTTAATTTAGCATTCTTTCAAATCTCTAATGAGAATTCCCTAACCTAACAAGAGATCTACTCAGACATAGCAATCATAACAGAAAACATAGTCAAAATAGATATCGTAGATACATCAAAAAGAGTAAGAACAGGGGTTCGAAATCTCCTCTCTCTCTCTCTCGAGAACAAGACCAACCCCAAATCTCCTAATCTAATAGAAAATTCTCTAGAATAAAACTTAGAATAAAACTTAGCCTGAACAATGGCTGTAAAACCTAATTAAAAGCTAAAACACGATTTGGGTCACTTTGTAATTATGAGAAACTTCTGGGCCAAGTTGCAATCTCCAAATCTTCATTAAAACTCGCGAGATAACTCTGTCACGACCTTGTGTCAACTGATTCACAATATGTGTCGATCGACACAAGTGTCTGATATCGGCAGTGACTTCTTCTTTTCGGGCAATTGCTCCAAAATGCTCCAGAATACGCATAATGTCCAAGTAAGCTCCAAACGTGCTAAAACCTGTAAAGTACCTGAAAGGACTCGAAAGACTCTATAGAAGACTCGATTATGTACATATATCATGGCTCAAAATACCTAAAAACCATGATATATCAACTCCCCCACACTTAGCTCTTGCTTGCCCTCAAGCAAGTAAAGAACCAAATCACAAGAAAAGAGGTTTGAAAACTCAGAAACTCATTTTGCCTTAGGAACTTTCGCATTCACATTCACTTAGCAAACCACTGAAAACTTTCCTGCAGAGCTCAAAACCACAATGTACTTCCCCCACACTTAGCAACTGTCCCAAGTAAACTCCACAATCAGGTTAGGACATTCAAGTTCACCACACTAGCCTCTGTATACAATTTAATGCGGTCTCACAGAGGGAGTATCGAATAAAAGGACACATAGACTCAACCCATTCAGTGTCTGACCACCAAACTGTCGGTTTCTGGTTTCTTTCTTTTCCCTTTCTCCCTCAGCACTGATTTTTCCCCACTGGGTATCATTTTATTTTTTCTATCAGTGCTCTTCCCTTTTTATTGGGGTTTAACTTTGGATCTTTCCATGGATACACAGGAGGTAATAGGGGTCTCTACCACTCCCGTGACCACTTTGAAGCTACTAGCTTATCCTCGGTTTTTATCTCTCTTTTTTTTTTTTTTTTTACTTTCAAGGGAGGGGAAAATCAGAAACCATACTTTAGACAGGATCACATGCTGTGCCAAACACATTAGAGGAATCCGACCCAAAGATTACCAAGCCCCTGTGTGAGAAATTAAAGTCAAGATTAGAAGTGAGACTAGTGATGGATCCTCTGAATACCTGGTTAGATATGGGTGTTCTTGGTAAGTTGATCCGTGTGGTGTTTTCTAATAGTCATAGAGCTCCTGCAAGTCTGTCCAATGGTCACTTAGTTCCTGTTCCAGCGAAAAATTTCCTCGAAAAATCATAGTTTCATACACACTTTGACTCAATAAAACAATTTTGAAAAATAAAGATTGAGTCTAAGAAAAGAGAAAACGATGTCAGTAACCACCTCCCCCACACTTGAATAACACTGTCCCCAGTGTTACTGAGTATAGAGTAAGTGAAATTGGGTCAAAACTTGTGAGAATTTAGGAAAACAGTGTTCTTACCTTCGACTTGTCACAATATTCGTTCTGTGTCGACCAATCTGAAGACTGAATCGGTCGACACGCTGCGCGTATTTCAGTACCAATGCTACAGACTTGAACAGAATCCGAATTAGTTGTGTTTAGTCACACAATTTTCTCAATGTCAGCACTGTCAGATCACTCAAAAACAAGTCAAAAGCAATAAGATAGATATAAAAGAGTTCCACAAAGTTCAACCCAAAAGAAACATGACAAACTGACAAAAAAAAAATCAAAGCTGACTCAAGAAAAGTGAAAAGGAAAAGAAGCAAACTCAGGGAAATGCTAGGATCACAGAAGAACTAAGAATCAGAATCATCGTCGTGTTCCCCTGGTGGTGTAGGTGATCTCCGAAGTCTGCGACCGTGAGAAGGACAAGTGCAGGTGCAGCTGAAAGCTATAGCAATACCACCCCAAAGTGATCGAACTGTGTCTGTCAGGAACTTCATGTGTGGATCCGCATCGTAACCAGGAAGTGGTGGAGGGGCATCCAGTAGAAGAACCCAATGCAGATGTGGGTGTGGACCCCCAGCAGGGTCATGAACAGGCTCGTTCTCAGCCGGAGTAGGAGCAGCCTGGGAAGAAGCTCCTCTGCGGGAACGAGCAGCAGGTGCCCGCCTCTCAACTCTCGGATCAGGTCTGAAACGCAAGTCATCCTACTATCTATCGATAGCGGCGCATGTCGTATGTCAACTGTAAGCTCCTCCATGCCATCTCTTTAGCACCAAACCAAATCTGGCTTCAGCCAGCCTGCGCTCAACAAGTGTGACTCATCGATCTCAGCGAAAGACTGCTCGCATCTATAATCATGTAATGGAATCCTGAAGTGCTGGAAAATAGGTGTCAAAAGACTGCCCACTGACTCTGTCTTGATCTTCCCAGAACCTCTGAATGGCTTCGCCTGTAGCGTGACCAAATGCTCGGCAAACACCGCACCCAGGTTGGTCCTCTCGTAGGGACCATCATGCTCATACTCATGGGAACACAGATGTCCCACTGCTGGATGAAGTAGTACCAGCTCCTGCATCCTCATCTTGTTTGGCTCCATCTTGCATAAGAGTGTAGTTGCCAGAACGCGTACGACATATCACAGAACCGGATGTCGTAGATCCTTCATCTTCGTATCCTTGGCGAAATAAGGTGTAGAACCGAAGTTACCCCAAAACTTCTCAAGGTCAGGAAAGCCCTCTGGAAGTTACCCCATATATAGCAGAGAGGTCTCGCATTGGCAGTCTGTATCTCCTGCCATGTACCATGAAACACAAATGACCTTCCTGCGCATTCTTGGCATTTCAGTCCCTGTACGTGACTCGCACTGTAGCCAAAAAACTAACGTACCAACTCCGGATACAGAGCATACGGGACATAAGGCATGGTGGCTAAACCCATCATCCTCAAACACAGCAAAACCTGGTCTCGCATACCAGTCATCCTCAGAAAGTCAGGGCTTACCAGCTTCGTAGGCTAAATCTCAACATCGCACCACCCATTGTATAACAGGGTATCATACTCATCCCAGTTGTCCAGCACCTCTCTGTGCATACAATCATTACTGATCACGACCAGCCTGGTTGGCTTATCCCACACTTTCTCTGTCAATATCTTCACTCTTTCATCTTTGGGCTGTGGAGAACCCGGATGAGACTGAGGAGTCATAGGTGGAGGTGGCTCTGCTGGTGTTGACCCAGTTGAACTCGCCCCATCTGTCCGGTTCTTCTTCCCTGGAGGCATCTGTGAGCAAAAATCAGAACAAAAGCTGATATTAGTTGAAAAATCAGAAACAAGCTCATCAAAACCTCAACAACAGCATAAGCATCATCGAATAGAACAGTAGAAGCAGTTCATTCACGTTTTTATTTCCGCATTTTCGCACAAAATCACAAGTTTCATCACAAAACCAAAAATTTTCAGAAACTTGCAAAATCAATCATGAAAACTACTTAGGCATCACCATTTCACTACCAAACAACCTAAATCAGTTCAATTTCATCACGGGATTAAGAAATGAAGGCAAAAATCAAACCTTTCCCTTTAGAACCGAATCTGAAAATTGGGGTTTTAGGGAGCATGCCTTGGAATCGACACAAATAGATTATAGATATGGATAGAGGGCGAAAATCCGCTCGGGTTATGCTTTTGAGAGAGAGGTTTCGCGAATGGTGGTTTCGGGTGAAATGAAGAGCAGTCGCGAAAAAGAAAAAGAAATACTTACCTCAGGACGCTTGGTGTCGATCGATCCAACTTATTCGTGTCGATCGACATGGTGTTTGAAATTTGAACCAGTCAGAGTGGTCTAACCGAGGTCAAACCTCGATTTCGCGAAAAGTGGATCGATCGACCTAAGATGCTGGATCGACCTTTATGTCCCCTGTGTCGATCGATTCGTAATCTGTGTCGATCAACACAATGCATTCCTGTCACTAGATTTCCCTATAAAGATTCAAGGAAAAAAAACGAAAAATTAGTCCTAAAACTCATATGTACAGACTCACCAGTGGGTTGCCTCCCACTCAGCTCTTGTTTTAAGTCATTAGCTTGACTATGGCATGTGGTCAGATGTCAGGCGGTTTCGCTAAAGGCAGAGTGTGCCTTTGCGAAATTCATCTCATCCATGGCGGCGTATATGCATCGTGTGCGTGAGACTTACCGAGGATCTTGGGAATCACAATAAGGTCAGGTAGAACATTTCGTTTCCTGACTCTATTCCCTGCAAAATCAGCATAAGAGTTTGCATACTTAAGGTCAGAAGATGCATACCTTGGCTTGACCAGAAGTGGCTTAGGTGTGATGTTTGGAGCATTCTGCTTAAAAGCCGGTATAGGCTTTGAAGATGTTAGAACAAGTTCAGTATGAACCGCCATCTTCTCGTCTCCAATTTCAATCTCTGGTTCTATCTCAACACTGAAGCTTTGTCCATCAATGGTGGATCTCTGCAACACATCCATCTTGAACTGCAAAGGTTTATCTCCGAGGTGGAGATCAATCAGACCATGTCGCACATCAATTACAGCTCCAGCAGTGGCTAAGAAGGATCTACCGAGTAGTAAAGGATCACCAGGCTCAATCTCATACTTCAGCACCACAAAGTCCGTTGGAATAAAGTAGTTTCCAACTCTGAGAGGGATGTTCTCAATAACTCCCTCTGGATGTCTCTTCGATCGATCAGCTAGGACAAGAGAAATCCTAGTGGGCTGAAGTTCAACAGTCCTAATCTCGTAGCCACAGAGTATGGCATGAGATTCACACTTGAGCCAAGATCACATAATGACCTCTTCAATCTGTCTCTGTAAATAGAACAATCTATCATGAAACTCCCTGGATCCTTTAGTTTTTCAGGAATCCTGCCATGAATAACGACATCGCACACTTCAGAGACCATCAAGACACCTTCTTCGCCAGTCATATTACTAGAGAGTATGTCTGTATTACATCTCTTCACTGGAGGAATGGTCTTAGTAGCACCTATCAATGGGACTTCAATTAGCTTATCTCTCATAATCTTCTTGTACCTTTCCAACTGAATCTCTTGCTTGGACTCCCTAGGGAATGGAATTTTCGGTTTATAGACTCTCTCTTTGTCCACATTCGGTTTCTCTAGACAAACTGGCTGCTCACGGCCATGGTGTCGATCGATTCGAAAGTGATGTCGATCGACATTAACATGATTCAAGTCGACCTTGATGTCGAGGTGGGTCGATTTCGGTTCGTCACGAAAATTCGAAACTGGTGTCGACCGACACGGCGCTGTGTCGATCGACACAGTGTCTTCATCTCAAAAAACACTCGAATTTTTCAGCTCTGAAGCCCTTATATCCCAATTCTGATCAGCTTCGTCCTCTACCAAAACCGCTTTAACATGTTCTTTCTGAGACCGAGTTATCCTTTCCTTAATACCAGCCTCTGCTTGCGTCACCCTAGTATCCAGATCATCAACTCTGCTTGTCAAAACCTCCAATTTCCCATTTAGATCTTGATACATGGAATCCAGTTTTCCATTCAGATCTTTTGTCATCTTATTATGCCCAAGAAGCAACTGCTCAAGCATGGACTCAACCCTTGTCTGCTCATTAGTGGGAGGACCTTGGCGAGATGAATAACCATAATCTCTCGATCTCGGAGCATAGGTAAAACCTTGTCTCTGCTGATTTCCATATGTCTGTCCATGATAATCAGCCCCAGCTATATAGTTCACCTCTGCAAACTCTTCAGCTTCTGCATCAGATCGGATTTGCCTCTTTCTAAGTAGGATGCTGTGGACAGAATCATCTTGTCCCTCATCTCAGCAATCTGCAAGCTGTCATCTTTGCAACCATTCTTCTGTCTCTCAAGATCAGCATTCTTGACACTATTGCTAGTTATCAAGTTCTCAATAAGCTCCTTAGCTTCCCCTGGTGTCTTGGTATAGAAGTTCCCATTACTTGCAGCATCCATAGCAGCCTGATACCACAAATCAACTCCTCTGAAGAAAACACACAACAGCTGTACTTCGGAGAAACCATGGTGTGTACAATCCCTTTGGCACCTTTTGAACCTCACCCAAGCAGTTTTAAAAGGCTCTGTAGGTCCTTGCTTGAATGTCAAAAGATCATGTCTAAGCTGGTCGAATCTAGCATCATCGTAAAAGTGTCTAAGGAACTCTCTCTTGACCGCATCCCAAGTAGTCAACGATCCTGGTGGTAGCTGTTTCAACCAGTGGGCTGCTTCTCCATTGAGGGAAAATGGGAAGAGCTTGCAGAAAAGATAATCAAATGAAACTCCTTCAGCCTTAATATTACTAGCCATTCCTCGAAAGTCTCTATGTGATCCATAGGATGCTCGCTAGAGAGACCATGGAACTGATGCTGCCCAACCAATGCATAGTACTCCGGTTTCAGCCTGAACTCAGCTCTGGCAAATGGAGGTGGTCGAATCGCAGACTGATTAGCAGAGAATTTATTCGGTCTGTTGTAATCAGCAAGTGTCTTCTCGTGACGCACCTCCTGTTGTGCATGTTCCTTGTCCACGGCAACTTCTGGCACGATGGGGTTTCCTTCCCCATCTAGTTTCTGACCCTTCGCGTTGCGTATATGACCCTCATGGTCTCGTAAAATGCCGTCCTCACCGCGAATCAGAATCACATGTTCCATAGAGAGAATCCTGCTAAGTGTTCAAGTTCTCGGTGTCATTGGTCGCGACTGGTGTCGATCGATTCACGACTAGTGTCGATCGACACGAAGCAGTTCCTGCAACACCCAAGAAATAAAAACGTGAGTAAACAAGAAAAATAAAAAATGCTTAGTCTAAATTCTAATATTGAATCTATCGGCGAACCCAATTGAGTCCCGGCAACGACGACAAAAACTTGATAGGCTCAGAGTTTTAATCCTATTCTACTGCAAGTGCACAGTTATGCTATTGTAGTATTTCAGGGTATCGAATCCACAAGGACTCACGGTCACACGATAGATTATGAGTAATCGAATTAAGCTAAGCGAAGCAGACTGTAAAGCAGTAAACAAGACATCAAGTGAGCAAATGAAGTGAGGTGAATGTAAGCAATTAACGAAGGCGTCAGGTTTCAGGAAGTTCTAAGGAAATCAGGAAATCAGATAACGAACAATCAGGATTCAATCTATTAGTGTTCTTGAAATCGAACCACAAAAGTAAAACTACCCAGCTCTCGCTGCGATAATTATCTATGTCTAACAACCTAGCAAACCAACTCTCGTTGCGAATCCTAGAGTTCTAAACATGCATTAATTCCAATTTCGTTTGTTCACAACTTCTCTAGACCAAATCTCTTTGCGAATAGATAAATTGCTCACCTAAATCCTTTCTAGCTAATTAACCAACTCTCGTTGTGCAAATCAACCTAATATCAATGGCCAGTTCAGATTAAGCGCTACGAACGATTTAGATGAAGAACTAGATGATGAATCCAATTTAATCAGTTAATCTAGCATTCCTTCAAATCCCTAATAAGAATTCCCTAACCTAACAAGAGATCTACTCAGACATAGCATTCACAACATAAAACATAGTCAAAATAGATATCATAGATAAATAAAAAGAGTAAGAATAGGGTTCGAAATCTCCTCTCTCTCGAGAACAAGACCAGCCCCAAATCTCCTAATCTAATAGAAAAATCTCTATAATAAAACTTAGAATAAAACTTAGTCTAAACAATGGTTGTAAAACCTAAAACACGATTTGGGTCACTTTGTAATTATGAGAAACTTCTGGGCCAAGTTACAATTTCCAAATCTTCATTAAAACTCGCGAGATAACTCTGTCACGACCTTGTGTCGACCGATAAACAATATGTGTCGATCGACACAAGTGTCTGATATCGGCAGTCACTTCTTCTTCTCGGGCAATTGCTCCAAAATGCTCCAGAATGCGCAATAATGTCCAAGTAAGCTCCAAACGTGCTAAAACCTTTAAAGTACCTGAAAGGACTCGAAATACTCTATAGAAGACTCAATTATGTACATATATCATGGTTCAAAACACCTAAAAACCATGATATATCACATACCTCCTACATATGATGAGTTTGTTCCCTCCGGGCAGGGACTTCCCATCAAGGAGGAAGCACCGGACCTGCTCTTGGAAGATCATCTCAAGATGATACATGATTGGAGAAATCCATCCACGAGTACATCCAATACAGACTCGTGCCCTAGACCAATGGGAGGCCCGCAAAATCAAAGCAAAAGCGCAAAATACTATATAATACAAAACAGATTGTACAAGCCCAACATTTCTGAACCATGCTTAGTATGCATTCACAAAAAACAAATAACAACTTTACTAATAGAAACACACCAGGGAACTTGTGGAAACCACTCCGGAGGTCGAGCACTGGCTGTACGAATTAAACAACAAGGTTAATTCTGGTCCACCATGGTTGCGGATTGCGAGACTTACTCAGCAAGGTGCGAAAAATGCCAACGACATGCACCTATAATCCACCAACCATTTGAACAGCTATCTTCGATATCATCTCCCTATCCATTCATGAGATGGTTTATGGACTTCATCAGACCTTTTGTGCCATATGGAAAACGGAGACATCACTTTGTGCTAGTTCTAACAGACTATTTCACCAAGTTGATAGAGGCAGAATTCTACAAGATTGTAACCGAATTCCACGCGAAACTTTCTAAAAAAACATCGTATGTTTCCACGGTCTCCCCTACGAGATCATAACAAATAATGATACTAATCTCACCTCCAAAAGGTTCCAAAGTTTATTGGAAACATACAACATTCACTTGACCACGTCGACCTCGTGATATCCTTAAGGAAACGGTCAAGCTAAAGCAGAAAACAAGTCCGTTCTTAACAACCTCAAGAAAAGACTCGATGCCAAAAACAAAGATGGAGTGCTGGATATGCCGCATTACACCTCGCAAAGCCACTAACGAGACCACATTCTCACTCACATATGGAATGGAAGCGAAAGTTCCCGCCGAGCTACATGTTCACAGCCTTTAGAGGATACATTGTCCTCAAAAAGTGAAGCTCAATGAACATATGCTCCTGGATCACTTAGAGATATTCGATGAAAGACGGGATCAAGAACTAATTCGAATCCAAAATTACCAATAGATTGCATCTCGCTACTATACTCAAAAGGAAAATCGAGGAGATTAAAGGTAGAAGACTACGTCTTGCGCAAAGTCTTTACAAGAGAGACAAGTGCTGGGAACTAGGAGCCAATTTGGAAGGCCCATACCTAGTCACTGAAGTAGTATGTGACGGAGTCTACATGCTCAAAAACATGTTAATGACAAATTACAGATATGAACAAGGAATGCCATCAATATCAAGAGGTATTATCACTAAGTACTTCTCTCAAAACCGAACTACGTCTAGGATTGATCCCTTGACAGGGTACATAGGCAGCTCGCACCTCGAGTGCAGCCTCCACCTCCCTTTTCATCTTTATTTTATCTCATCAATCTTAACGACGGGCTCAGTCCCTATTGTACAAAATGTGATTGAATAAAGAAATTATTTTACAATCACTCATCTTATTTACACTTTGTCGAATCTAAACATTTGATATCGGTCTCTAAAGGACCAAACATACAATCAGATACAAGGCAGAATACATATGAAGAACCAATCCACGAGCCTTACCCAAAAGGAGTCTCGATAAAGGTATCTCGAAAATACCGAAAGATGTCCTCACATCACTCGGCTACCTAGTACGAAAGAGTTTGTAATTGGGTTGACGACTGCCTATCTTGACCAATCTCATAAACTCAAGAAGTTCCTTCAAACACCTGAACATCCTTGCATAAAAGTAATAATACCCGGAACACATAAAGATTTGATATTTCGTCCTGATTCTTAAAATCAAGCTAACCGATCAATAAGCTCATTGACCTCCATTATGAGCTCAAAGGAAATCAACTCTTCAATCGCTTGAATTTGATCTCGACTTAAACTTAAAAGTAAAAAGTCATACATCGAGCCACATTGGCCCGCACAAGTGCTACCTCGGAAATTTTCAGGAATTTCGAGTCACTAAGCTTGAGGGAAACAAGCTACTTATTCAAAAGGCCCCTTGGGCAAAACCAGTTCAGAAGAAATAAAAAGGGTTGAAAACCTTCCTCGGTACCAAGTCCAAAAGAAACAAAAGAAAACTAAACGAAGAGAGCAAAAGAGGCTGAGAACACTACGCATTCTCCATCCTCTCTCCCGTGATCGAGGATAGCTTGACACCGTCGTTTGAACAGTGCTGGTACATTCCTACCGGAGCTCCTATCACCGGATCAACTTGAACAGGCTGCTTGATCTCCTCAAAAATCCTGGGAAAGGGAAGCTTGCTGATCAAGAAGACTGAAACCTCCGCGGCAGAAATGTTGAGGACAGCTTCTTCTTTCTCCTCAAGCAGCTTTCCTTCTCGGCTGCGACATCCGCTCCAGCCTCCAGCTCCTCCTGGATTACGATCAAGGCATCCATCTGAAGGTAATTGCGAGCCGATTTGGCCCTAGCTGCATGGAAACGGAAGCGGGTACATGGAAGCAGAATTGTGTGGAAGCGTAGAAGCGTATTTAAAAAAAGGAAGCGGGTACGTAACGGAAGCATATATATTTACAAATAAAAATCACGAAACCCAAACATAAATTATATATTTTTTAATTTTTTATTTTGTTTCTATATCTAGTTTACTATTTGAAAAACTAAGAAGTTTACGGAAAATAATATTTTTGAATTCAATAAGCTTTTTCTACTTTTATTTTTATTTTTAAAGTCAATAAGCATTTTCAACTATTTTGTGATAATTTATAAGAAGAATTAGAAAATTGGACCTGACCAAAAAACAATATAAAAAGAGTTGGGATGATACAAAGAAAACCACATGAAAAAAATTCGGCTGGATGCCAATTTCAAAGCCCAATGACAAATATCACGTGAATCTTTTCCTCTTCGTCTTCAACCTATGTTTTTAATCTGAAATTAATTTTCGATCTAGTTTCAGTAAACCGCCGGAAACAAAGAATTTCATATCATGTTAGCGATCTAGAAGGAAATCGCTTCCAACTCCAAATCTTGCGATTCCACTACGATTTCAAACTTCTCCTCTTCAGAATCGCGATTCCCTTACGATTCCAAGCGAATCCGGGCGATTCCGTGCTACGTAGATTTGGCGTTCAGTGAATCCAAGAACTCACGGTACTGAGCATGAATCTTGGCATGACCTCCTTCACGGTGTCCGCCACCACCTTACCGCGAACTGCGATCAGCCTGCTCTTCTCCTCAAAGAGCTTGCGGTTTTCGCCATGAAACCTATCGTGATCTCTCTCTCAACCAAATCCATACTCTTCTGGACGTCCACCATAGCCGTCCTCTCCACCCGGATACGAACCTCATGATCTCGAAGAGCGTCAACCTCAACAGTCACATTGGCGAATCGACTGGACAGAGCGCCAGAAGTAGACCCCTGAACATTCGCTTCAAGCCGCAAATCCTTTATCAGTTTTGCCATCCTCTAATGCAATTCCACACGAGGAACTTCCCTCAAACTCTACTCGAGCAAGGCGATGTGACGATGATACGCCTCCAGTGCCTAAAAAATAAAGAGGAAAAACAATCAAAATCGACCACGTACACATTTCCAAAACAAACAAAAGGTCGCGAAATTTACCTTGCCAATAGTTGCCTGAGACTCAATGTAGCCTCTAACTTCGTCATGTTCCTGATGGACGGGATCTGACAACAAGAACCTTTGAATTGCCTCAGGAGATGAGCCATACCCTCCAGGTCCTCGAAAACTGAATAGTCCTTTGAGTGCTCGAACTTCGAATGGAAGGGGAAGCTCTTGTTCGACCCACCAGACGAGTTCCAACTCGTATAACCCTCATTAAAAGTCCCGTAACGTTCTTGGCCTGTCCCCTGACGCTTAGGCTGAGGACCTTCTCGATCTTGGGGCACATATGTAGATCTCTCCATCAAAGCCCCGCCACCGGAGCAGCAGCCTCTGGGACAACCATCGCCGCTGGAGCAACATTATCTAGGGCAGCCACTACAGGAGCTTTCTTGACAGTTCATTACACATCTTCTCCCACCACGGGAGCAGCCATATTGATGTTACCGCCGCCAACAGTCAGCGGAGGAGGTGGAATTACCTATCTGTTAGAGATAACAAGCGGATCACTTAGTGCCATGTTAATCGCGGACACCACGTCTCCAAAAAAAACTCTCTCCGTACCCACGAAGGTCTTGCTTGTGTTCCTCCTCGATAGGAATGATGGTTTAGCTACACTGGCCATCTAATACGGGATGGTTGCTAAAGATCTCGAATAGGATTACTCGAAGTAGGAGCTGCATCCAGATATCATCGACAACTCATCAGTTACCCCACTTCACTCCTAAGCTAGAACAACTCGCAAAAGACGTCCCTATATCATGACGTAAGTGATTCATACAATATGCAATTCTGAATGCTTGCTTAACATGTCCTAAATAGAACAACACCCATTTGATGTTACCTCTCTGGAGTAATTCGACGAGCCCGAAAGAAAAGCATGTTGGGATGGAGAAATGATCTAATAGATGCCTTGTCTAACCGGCTCCAACACCCTAAACAGATCGAATATTCCTGAAGTCAAACCCACCGACAGTAGCGAGATCGATGTGGAAAATAAAATACTTTTTGTGCCAATCGTCTCCGTCTCATTCTGAGACCGCTAGTAGGACATTGCGACCAGGACATGGAGAAGCGTAGAAAGTTCCCATGCGTCACGCATTCCTCTTCGCCAACACCAAACAATGGAATTCAGGAACAAAAAAGGACAACGCATCTCGAGCGCTCACTTGAAGCCCATTTAGCTGTCTCACTAGACTAGCATAGATCTCAGGAAGGCTAGCTCTAAGCTAACCACCACCTCCAAAATGATGTATGAAACCAGGAAGGTAAGCCAACACGAGTCGAAGTGACTTGTGTAGGCGCACCACCAGCCCGGACGGACCGACTCCGGATTCTCGTACTAGGAAGGGATGGAATTTTGACTCACCTCCCAAAGTTTTGAGTCCACCTCATTTCTTTGAGGTCTGCTTCAGTCACCCTCGACTGTCGCCACATACCAAACAACAATTCCTCTGTTACGCTGGAAGTATACACGCCGTCTCCTCTTTCTTGGTTGAACGCCATGAGAATAGGTAGACAAAATCAAAATCAAAAACGGAAAGAGATGGAAGGAAACGAGAAAGAAACGATTTTTTTTTAAAAAGTTGGTTTGCGAAAATCCACAAGTTCTTTCGGTGAAAATCGAAAATCTACTCTAAAGTTTTCTCAAAATTGGAAATAATTTATATACGCGATAAAGAAAGAGACAATGTAGAGGTTTTGCCTTGAGATGGTGTGCGAACTCCATTAATGGGAGATGTGGGCAACTCTTTTAAAGTCGAATGGCTCTGGTGGTTCTTGATATCCCGCAGATCTCTCGCAAAACTTAATCCTAAACTTTGTATTATCTTTTCCAAAAAAAAAATTATCTACTTATGTTTCCGTCTCTAAAACAACTCCCGAGGTCGCGAGGATCTCTTACCTTGGCGGATCTCAACCATCGGATTTGGATCTCTCCAATTTCAGATCATGTCAGCTCTACTTATTTAGATTTTCTATTTCGAAAAATATCGACCGTCGGATGAAAAATCAAATAATGATTTCGCATCTCGGCATCCGCAAGATGACATCAGCATATTAGACCTCCGCAGTCAGAAGGAATGTTCTCATTTTCCGCCAATTAATTATTATATAAAAATAATTAATGCGTTGGGGAAATTTGTTGGTACGAAAATCCGCACCCGTATTTGGGCTGATAAAGCCCAATGGACTTATCTTATAAATAGGTCGACGTTAGGGACATTATTTCGACCCAATCACATATGCACCTTATCAACTGGAAAACGATATGTATCAAAGAAGGATGTGCCCGATGTTTAAGCAAACCGTTGAGCTGATTTAGTCAAATAGATTACTCTGAGATAAGTTCAACAGTCTAGAGAACACAGAGGTTGTTCCAATGAGAGAACTACGAGATATGCGGATGGATATTAGTCGTATCAATAGCGACAAATAAACGACTCGGTTGCTACTATACCCGAAGTAGCAAATTAGTCGTCCATAAAATGACCAATTCGCGATTGTTCTACGACTCTTCACATCAATCGCAAAAATAGTCGCCATATCACCGACTAGCTTGCGACTATTAGTTCCGGTCTTAACAATAGTTGTTAATCTGTCGTAAATCGACGACTAAATTGGCGACAAACATTTTTATTCATATATAAGCGACTAATACACGTCCATATTTCCGTTATCGCAAAATATTAGCATTATTGTCCCCTAATAGTTGCCAAATTTTTTGACTACAAGTATAGTCGCAAGGTTCAGTCTAAAAACTGCTGTTTTCTTGTAGTGCAATAGCTAGCTTTAACTCGAGGATTGGCTTTTTCCCCAATATTTTGACACACAAAAACAGCTCTACGAGCTCATTATAAACTCTCTTGAGATCTAATTTGTAATCACACTTTCATCAATATAAGATAATTACGAACCCATATTTTTTAGATAGTTCTTTAAAGCATCATGTGATCTTTAAGGTGCTAACCCTACAAAACTCCCATTTACAACTCCCGTTTATATATTGTATTATATAAGTATCATATAATGTTCCATGCAGCCATTTAATTCTCGGTTAGGCGTTAAGTCGTGCAAGGGTCGTATGATTTGGGTTGGTCCAAATCGTTCTCACGGAGTAATTCCCCAATTACTCACCCCTATTCCTTTCCCCTTCCTTTGCCTTTCAGGACTTGTAGCAGAAGTATATTACTGGTCGAGTTCGTGGTTTTGAATAGAAGGAAGCGTGCGCAGGACTCCTGGGACCAATGGGAGGACGTGTCGGCTAGCCTGCGCGCGTAGACGCATGTCCTAACGCCGCCGTTCCGGTTCGCTGGGAGCGGGGTGTTACAATTTGGTATCAGAGCCTGGGTTAAGGTCCCTCAGTGCCGCCCTGAGGGATCAGCTTCTGTCGTTTTCTTAAAAACCTTATTTCCCTTTGCGAAAAGTGTTTGAGAATGTTTAGTGGTACCCAATGAAAGTTGCGAAAGTATTTTTAAACCACCAACTATAGTAGTATGTGACTTCTTCTATATGGTTCTAGTCTAGTTAGATTTTCCGTGCAGGTTGGGATCGCTGCCTTAGACTTCAGTGGTATCAATTGCCTTTAAGTGGTGTGCCGAGATGTATGTCAGGATGTATGCCGTGGAGGTGTATGTTGAGATGTATGTTGCGGTGTATGCCTTCAGGGTAGTAAATGCCATCGAGGTGCTTGTTGGAATTGGTGTTGTCCGGTGTGGAAGCGTAGCAGTGTACGGCAAGGAACCAACTATGTGGTGGCATTCATCGGAGAGTTCAAGAAGCATTTCAAGTGGAATTTCTGAGGCGAACCGACAGAGAGATTACGTGGCATTTCAAGTTCAATTTATTTTTCCTTCTTTCGGCTTGCAATCTTTCCTTGCCCTGCGATTTCCGCATGGTGAAACATAGCTAATCTTTCCCCTTTCCCTTTGGACTAGATAATAACGTGGAGTAAGTAGAAGTTGTCGAATGCCATCCGTTAACATATCTAGGCCCGGCTAAGAATGGTCGTTTGATCATGTTCTTGTTTGATTGTTGGTCAAGCGATCGTCCAAGGTCATAAGGGTTTTAGGGTGTACAGTTTAGAATTCCAACTCCTTACTCATCCTCTTATTCTCTCATTCCTTGGATTCCAAGAAGAAGTGAGTAACTTCGCAAGAGTTCGCTCCTTCCTTCAAAGTACTTTTTGTGTTCCGCTATCCCGTTCGACAAGACTTCCCCTTCAGTACGAGCTTTTGTACCCTTTGCGGGAATAGTACCCTTGAGCTCTTAGGCAATCCGAGTAATCGTACGCCTCAGAATTCGGGACGAATTCCGTTTAGGGGGGGGGGAGAATTGTAACATCCCAATTTTGGGCTTTCAAAACTTTTTTAAAGAAAAGCCCTCTAAGCCCAAGCTCATTATAAAACCCTAGGGTTTTCACTCTTTCTCTTATAAGTAGAGGTTCCTCCCTTAGGTTTATCTTCAAGAATATTTGTAGGCGAAGCCCTGCTCGGATGAAGCCTCACCCTTGCCGTCGACCAGCCAAGCTGGAGATTGCAGCCGCCACCCGTCTCCTCCGATATCAAGCTTCTCTCGTGTGTATTCTCTTCGTTCCTTCTTTCCGGGTTAAGTGAATCTCTCGCTAAACTTAGATCCTCATTTTTCCTTCTGCTTATATCGCCTTTTGATTCCTTGTGGGGTTAGATCGGAGATCTAATCTCGAATCTTCGATCTTTCACCATCCCGAATGCAGATCCATGTAACTCACTATATATCGCTGGAAAGCTCTCGGTCTCAGATTTCCAAAAGGGTAAGGATTGCCCGATTCTGTCTTATGGTTTGGAAGTTATGTTCTGTTAACCTTTAACAATTGGCACCATATGTGGAAACTTTGGGTATATTCACACGACAAAAGGGAGATCGGAAATGACGGAAACACCGATCTCATCTCAAGAAGCAAGAGGAATATTACAGCTTAACACGCCACCATAAAGCGACAAAGCTCACATTACCTTGACGACCATGAGATCAAAAGTCACAAATAACACGAAACCAACAAGAAAGAAGGCGTTGGAAAGACAACCACAACCTTGGAAATTCATGACCAGAAACAAATATGCCATCAGAACTAAATGAAGGAATCAAGGTCCGATCGACTAAAAAAGGCAACCACGACAGCGGAACCAGAGAAGGATCTCCCTCCAAGAGAGTTTGACCAATACAATCCCCTGTTAGAATTGATTGAGCAGGTCAAGATCGGCGAATGCAATCCCGAACGAAGCATCAGAATCGGAGCCGACCTCGACCCCTCCATCAGATCCAAGATCATCAACTTTCTCTAACAGAACATCTCAACATTTGCTTGGCCGGTCAGAGATATGATGGGGATCGATCCAAATATAACGTATAAAAACTTAATGTGGACCCAACGTACATGCCGATAAAACAAAAAAAAAGAAGGAAGCTAGGATCAAAGAGAGAACAAGCAGTGAACGATGAGGTAAACAAGCTTTTGGGAGCAGGGCTAATCACATAAGTAAAGTACCCGGATTGGCTCAACAATTCTGTAGTGCAAAGAAGAAGAAAGCCAATCATGTAGTGCGAAGAATAATAAAGGAATATGGAGAGTATGTGTAGATTTCACCTAACTGAACAAGGCTTGCCCTAAAGTTTACCTCCCCTTGCCGCATATTACAAGAAAACAGGCTTTTTGCGACTACCTAAATAATTGCAATTCAGTCGCAATACTTTATTTTGAGACCCAGTAGCGACTAATTCAATTAGTCGGTTATCCTTCATTGCTTATCCTATTAGTCGCTATGTTAGTTGCTAATTTGTGACTATTTAGAAACTATATATATTTTATGAATATTAGTCGCTAATGAGTAACAATTATACGACCAACTTAGCGACTCTATTATAGTCACTACAATTATCACTAAACAACTGGTCGCTTTGTAGTTGCTAAATTAGCAACCATTTTGCGATTGTGTCGCGACTATTTTAGTGACGCTTTAGCGACTAATTAGCCGTCATGAATTTAAATTTACCCATATTACGACTACTTAGCGACTGGTTTGTGACTAATGTCGCAACTAAATAGCGACTAATAACTTGAACTGGAATAAGAATTAATTTCTGATTTGATTTCGGTTTTCCACTATTTTGATTGTTATGCTAAACTGTGAATCAAAAAACTTTTGAATAAAAGACAACATAACATTAAAGTTTAAGAATCTAAAGTCATACATTAGTCTTATGGTCTTAAAATTAAAAACAAAAAACAACCATACAAACATTATATACAAGTCTGAACAAGTAGAGTCCTAAAGAGAATGAGAAGGAGAAGAGGGAGCTGCAGTAGACTGGGTTTTGCATAAATCAAGGTATGCCGGGTCTGTTTGGCGAAGATACTTTTCCACCATGCCCAACTCCTTCTGCTCATTCACCTGTCGAGCTAGCTCAGTAGCTTGTGATTCAATCTGGCGCTTAGATTCTTTGAGCTGATGTTGGAGGGAGTTATAAGTTGAAGAACTACCTGGGTATGAGACTCTCCAAGACTTCCAATACCATATGCATAGCCTCTGTCATCAACAATTGTTGACTAGGAAACATAAAAACAAAGTGACATAGTTAGGAAATGGTTAAATTCATACAACACTAAATACAATAAGCATTTACACAACTAACAGACAACATAAACTCAAAGACTGTCAACCAAACCAAATATAATCATTAACTCAAACATCAATTCAAATACAATATGAAACTGACAGATTCATATATGCAATAACAATGCTGAAAATTTTCAACCTAATACGCTAGAGTTCAAAACAATAACCAAAGGAACAACAAACTCCATATCAACATTAAAACGAAAATGCATATATCTATGAATAATCAGAAGTATAGTAACCTGAAGAAAGAGTTCATTGAACTCATCGGTGGTCAGCTATCTAGGTCGCGAAGTCCCATTAGAAGTTTCTGCCTCAATCTCGGCCTTCTTTGCTTTGAGATTCTCCTCATACTTCTGTGCAATCTATTGCGACTTCATGTCAATATATGTTCCATCTGGTTTTGTGTGGGTCTTTAGAAAAACCTCACCAAAACTGACTATCTGCTCTTCTTGAAAATGTAAAAAAAAAAAAATAGTTAAAAGAAAAGAACAAAATTTCATAGCAGTAGCATATAGAGGAATGTTTACTACCATTTCTAGGTGAATTTTCTGAAAAGACTTTTGCCCAGTGTAGTTTTTGTGAGGATCAAGACCGCCACGATCAGAATTCCGAGCAGCAGAAGTGGTCTCACTCCTATGTTTACCTTCTTTCGTGTCCC
The DNA here is from genome assembly GCA_030180135.1 of Orychophragmus violaceus. Classification (NCBI taxonomy): domain Eukaryota; kingdom Viridiplantae; phylum Streptophyta; class Magnoliopsida; order Brassicales; family Brassicaceae; genus Orychophragmus; species Orychophragmus violaceus. Next base: position 18,007,077 of record CM058232.1, on the reverse strand, counting down.
AATAAGCAGTCATTTCTTGCCAGATTGTGTCTGATATCCATGGAGGTTGCACACCAGGAAGGTAAGCTTTGCTGACTATATCCTTCATTCTCCTTTGACAAATCGCCTCAAAGTGTGCTTGAACGGTCCATGTGATTAATGGATCCCTGGTGCTCTTTCTACAATAAAAACAGCATAATCATGTTATTAAGAGAATAATCAAAAGTATACTAAAAGGCAAACTAATGTACTATACTAACCGCAAATTCTAGGAAGTACCGCTCTGCTCGCGGACGAGGCACATGACTCCAACTATAGAATACACCATCAAATTTGTTTGTGAAGAGCTTCATAATCTTCCAGACCAGATTATACTTGTCATGACCAAACCTACACAGACAGAAAGAATCAGAATAAATTAAGAATCAAAGCAAAGAACTAAAATGGAGAGAGGCAGAAATGACTTTTACCAAGTTGTTTTTGGCTGCTGGGGAAGAAGTGGAGAGAGCACAATAGTCCACTGCTCACGGTTTGGCATACTTAGTAGCCTCTCAAGATAGCGGAGACGGATTTCCTCGAGATTTGGTTGAATTACCACATTGTCGTCAACCCCGTCAATCACATTGTCATCCAATTGGTTGGAATGCTGAGCTTCAGGCGCCTGGTTACTTTGAGCTTCAGAGTTCTGCACCGGAGACACCCTTAGTTGTTGAGACACTTGAACTGAATGATTCGGAGAGGGTTGTGGAGGAGACATCTGACCTGCAAATATGATCATTACACAAATCAAAGCTCAAAAACTCAAAATCAAACGGTTCATACTCAACAACAGACTCACAATCAGACTCAAATAAAGACTCTCAATCAGACACAAACGCTATCTGTCAAGTTTCTAAACAACCTAAAACGGTTCAGACTCAACATCGGACTCAAATAAAGACTCACAATCAGACTCAAAATGGTCCAGACTCAACATCAGACTCAGGCGGCACAAGGCATGCATCAGTTTCAGTCAAATTTCGTACTCAATACACATCACTACAAGAAAACACTCGAAAACCGACGGCCCAAATCATCGGTAACGGCATTTCCCGATGGAATTCTGGCCAGACCAGTACGTCGGTTCTATTTCGTCGGAAATAATTTCCGTCGGAAAACTGTCGGTAATTTCTGACGGTTTATCGACGGTCAATAAAGATGGTTTACCGACAGTTTACCGATAATTTGTTACCCACAACTTAACCGACGGTTTTCCGAAGGTTTATAAACGAGGGTTAACCGACAGCATTATACCGTTGATATTTCTGATGGCCATTAACCGACGGTTTTTTGATAGGTATAGACCGACGGTTTCCCGATGGAAGATAACCGACAGTTTACTGACGGATTCTAACCGATGGTTTACCGACGGATATTAACCGACGGTTCGTAATTTTTTTTTTAATATTATTTATTTGAAATTTATATAATAATTTATTTAATATTAAATATTAAAAATATATTTTATACGAAATTTTATTATTAAATTATTATTAAATTTATTAAAAATATTTATATAATAAAATTAAAATTACATAACATCGGGATCCTCATCGAGTCCTAGTCCCGTCCCCGTTCCCTCTACAGAAGCCGTACCCGTACCCGTACACATCCCCGTTCTCGATGCTCATGTTCCCACTCTCGGTCCCACTACATGTGTTGTCCCTTCCGATCTTCCTGGAATAGTGCCAAACCTGATGTAGATATAAATCTCTTCATGCATCACCTTCATCTTTATCTCATTTTCTTCCCTCTCCGCCAGCAACTGAGCTTCAATATGCGCTTTTTCCTCAAGCATCCGAGCTTCAAACCTCACTTGATTCTCTTTCAAAGCTTCAATTTCCGCGACCCTCGCTCTCAAGGCTTTGGTGAAGGAGTCACTCTCCGGATGAAAGCGGGAATGCGGAGCCGAGGCTCCCTCCCCAAGTTTCCTAGACCAAAAACACGGCCTTTCCTGGAAAGTTTCTAAAAATATTAGTTACAAAGCAAATAATTAAGTCATATATAAAATTTTAGTAAACACACAAACTTACCTCGAGAAATATCTCATTGATCTTTTCCGACAGTACCTCCTACGTTGAGCCGACTTCCTCGGACTGCTGGGTCTGGACCTCCTCCACCCGCCTCTTTGCCGAGTCTACGATTATCCGGGCGATCGAATCTTGGATCTGGCCCGTGGTCTTGTTCGTATGGCCCTCTTCTGTGAGCTCAACAAACGTCGACTCTCGTCCTGTTCGTTGTTTCTGCACATTTTTTAAACGGTCATTAGTATTTAATTATTTAAAATATGGAAATTTTTTAAAATAATACTTACAAAGTCAATATTTCGCTTCACGGTGACTACATAGTGGGGATGATCTGCAGAATCAAGGCTCACAAACTCAGACTCAAAATCAGCTTCATCAAAATCGGAGTCACAAACTCAGACTCAAGTCAAGTTTCATACTCAAACACATAATCAAATTTGACTGAAAATCTACTAATCTGACTCAAAATCAGCTTCATCAAAATCAGACTCATACTCAATACACAAAATCAAGTTTCATACTCAATACACATAATCAAAGCTCACAAACTCAGACTCAAAATCAGCTTCATCAAAATCAGACTCACAAACTCAGACTCACAAACTCAAACTCAAAATGGTTCAGACTCAACATTTGACTCAAAATCAACTCCTAATCAGACTCAAAATCAGCTTCTTCAAAATCAAACTCATTCAAATCAGATGATACAATCAAAAATTTTGCATGCAACTAAACACACAAATCTGACTCAATCGGTTCAGGTTCAACATCATACCCACAAACAGACTCAGAATCATACTCTCAATCAGACTCAATGCGATTTTAATAGGGGCTTACATTGGGGATTCGAAGGCACTGCCCACTGAATTTGAGGATCCGTAGAGGCTGTCCTTTGAGGTTGAGGATTCGAAGACACTGCCCTCTGAGGGTTAGGATTCATAGAGGCTGTCCTCTGAGCTTGAGAGTTTGTAGTAGGACGGTGACCTAGCGACGTATGTCGTGGATACCTTTAGTCGTTGTCGAAGAGTTGAGTCATTGGTGGATACTGGCTGACAAGCATATGGGTTTGAGTCAGAGTGGGACGCCGTGGAGGTGAGCCGTTTATCGCCGGAGTGAAGTTGTACTGCGGCGGTAAATTTGCGGGCCTACTCTGGGTGGAAGAGAAAGGCTTTGTCTCGACGGCAACATGTCCTCGCCCTCGACCACCTCTTCCTCGCCCTCGACCTCTTCCTCTTCCGCTTTCTTTTGTGGCGGCCATCAGAGACTGGTCGATTTAGGGTTTCGACTGAGAGATCGGGTTAGGGTTGTGAGCGAGGGAGATCGACTGAGTTTGTGAGAGGATGATTTAGATTGAGAGAGATCGGGTTAAGGTTATGAGGGAGGGAGATCGATCGTGAGAGATTGATCAGAGAGAGAATGGAGTTGGATACGGCGATCGAGAAAGCTTCAGAAATGAAATTAGGTTAGAGAGCTTTCGACCCTTAGTCGATCTTGGGGAAAAATGTTAAGAGGAAAAAATTCTCGGTTCTGAAAAATTGGGTGGTTTACAGATTTTTGGGCCAATTGGGTCTAAGGAAATGTTGGCGGGTTCAGATTAAATTTGGGCCAGACCCTGATTAGTCACAAATTAGTCGAAAATGGTTGCTAATTTCCAAATAAATTTTAAGTTTTTTAACGTTAACAAACCTTATGAAATTATACTTATACATTAAACACAATGAAATTATAAATAAACATAAAAATTATAAATTATAAATAAACATAATATTAACCTTATAATTAAAACAAAAGGAAGATGTCGCTGAACATTAAACATAAACATGAGACATTATACATTAACATAAATATTGGACATCAAACTTTAACATATTCAATATGGAATTATTATTAAAAAAAAGTTGAAATTATTAGAACTCTGAAATACATAAATCAATACAGTTCTTTGCCATCTTCCGCTTCATCATCTTCATCGTCATCATCAGAAGACAATATATTACACCGAAATTTGTCTTCTGGTTCTGCATCTCTGACGTCGTAATCGAGATTAATTGGGTTTTCGTGTTGTACCAAATTCTCGAGAACGAGATCATCAATTATAGTCATCATTACCAGATCATCATTTTTATTGTAAAATAGTAAGTTGCTCCGCTTGAGAGGCTGTGCAAGATAAATATGTTGAAGTTATACTTGAATATATATTATATACAGCCGTGCCTGCTTGGCCGAGTGAACGGGCTAAGGAAGAGCAGTAAAAGAAAAATAGTGAAAAATATATCTATGTACCTAGAATAAATGGTTCGTATTTATTGTACTTTCTCAATGCACGAATGTTTACAATGCCAACATTGCTCCTTCGAGTGCCTCTACCAAGAACAGGGCCATACCAGTTACACTTAAAGAGTTTGATTCTCAAATTAACCATCCCCTCGTACCGAAGTTGTATTATATCCGTTAAGATCCCGTTGAAATCAGCAGTATCTGATGCATCACTGTAATTCTCTCCTTTAACACATACACCATAGTTACATGTCTTTCGTCCCTCGCTGTGCTTTTTTGTATGAAACAAATATCCTATTGTATTAAAGATAGCCAAGTTCTAGCCTTGTTGACAGGTACATGCGCTATGTCTTGAACCCACGGAGGATATGGATGGGTGTCGTTCCAATAAGTAACCTGTATATAGATAAGCAGACAATATAGAAGTATAGACACCATACAAATAAAATGTATAACTAAGAAATGTTATTCAGACATACATAATCTTGCACCCATGTATGATATTCTTCAACTCTTTTCCCGGAGAGTTCTTTCTCGGAGAGATCTGGATATTTTCCAGAGATATAGTCTTCGAACATACTGTTAAGACCAACATGTATATGAGACCAACAAAATATATAAAATTTTTTTATACCTCTCAAATGGTCGAAAATAAGCGCAATTTCGCAAAACATAAGCATGTGAACATTGATATTCCCGTGAAAGCCATACTTCATGCATTTCGCCACCGGACGACCAAACTGAGTAAATATATTAGGTAGGTCTTTGTCGTGATATTCGGGGACTCCTCCTTCATTGTATCTTGTTTACCTGACAACAAGAGTTAATATATATATATATATATATATATATATATATTCAGAATATATAGCATGTACATGTCTCCGTAGACTAGATAGAAATTTACCTTGAATTCGTTTGTATATTCGAAGCGAAATAATGCTCTGTGAAATAAGCAATCTCTTCATGTAGATATGACTGAACAATATATCCAGCTGCATATTTTTTGTTATTAATTTGCTTTCCCTTTCAGCTTTTTGAAAAACCTTTCAAAAGGGTACATCCACCGGTATTGATCATGGCCTCCTAATTCAGCTTCGCATGAGAGATGTAGAGGAAGGTTCTCCATCATGTCGAAAAATGATGGTGGAAAGATCTACTCCAAATTGCAAAGAATCAAAACTATGTTTTGCTTTAGAATTTGGACGTGACTCTTCTGCAAAGCTCTTGAACATAATTAATGAAAAAAATCCTCCGATCCCTACAACATAAAGAAATTAAAACAGCAAATGGTTAATACAAAATACAAACTCGAAACTACATATTCAAAATACTATGAATAATCAGTACCTGCTAACGCGAGGTAGACGTTCTTGTCTAGGAGTTCTGCAAAGATAAATGGAAGTAGTCGCTGCATAAAGACATGGCAGTCATGACTCTTCATCCCGGAAAATTGTGCATTATCCATATCAGCACAAGTTGCTAAGTCTGAAGCATAACCATCTGGGAATTTGACCTCATGCTTCACACATTCTAACCGATTAGTTCTTGCTTCGTTTGTCATTGAGTAGACTGGGAAATGAGCTCTTCCAGCACTATCAACATGTAAGTGTGGCCGATAACATAATTGATATATATCCGATCTTGATGGGATGTTGTCTTTTGATTTACCCTTCACACGCATAAGAGTTTGATAATGTTGTCGAAAACATTCTTCTCTATATGCATCAAATCGATATTATGTCAAATATTGAGGTTCCCTCGGTACGGTAACTCCCAAAATATGCTTTCTTTGAGCCAATTATGCTTCTTCCCATATCCGGACATCTTCTTTTCGTGTCTGTTTCCACCAACATCCTTAGTTTTGGTGGATTTACACGACGCAAACGGTAGGAATATACCTGCTCATCGGTTAATGACTCAGGTGGATAATCATTCCTAGCGTCCTTTCCCTTCAAGAAGTCTTTTTATTTTTCCTCAATGGATGACCTTGAGGATGAAATCTTCGGTGACAGTTGAACCAACACGTCTTTCTTCAATTCGGCAGATAAAAAGATTTTGTATCATCCATGCACCATGGTAGTGATAATTTGCCATGGGTGGTCAATCCAGATAACATGCTATACGCCGGAAAGTCATTGATCGTCCACAACATAACTGCTTTTAGATTGAAATTTTGATTCATGGACACATCATATGCATCAACTCCTTTACACCATAATTCTTTTAACTCCTCAACAAGAGGCTGGGGGAATATATCAAGACTACCTCGCGGATGATTTGGCCCAAGTTCATTACTGTACGAAATAAGTACTCCGTATTCATGCACATATCAAGGGGTAAATTATATGGAGTCAGGATCAGAGGCCACAACGAATGATTGGACATGCAAAATGGATTGAACGCATCTGTAAATAGTCCAAGATAAACATTGTGGGTTTCATGTGCAAACAAGGGATATTGATCCTGAAAATATATCCACTATGCCGCATCAGACGGATGAAAAATTTCTCCCTCCTTTGCTTGGTTCTCGGCATGCCATCTCATTGCCGCTGCAGTCTTCTCGCTCTGATACATTCTCTTTAATATGTCAGAAAAGGCATATACCACATACGGCTATATAGTATATTGGTCCTACGGTGTTGCTCGTTAGGCTTCCATCGTGGTGATTTACAAAAACGACACTTATCTCACCTTTCGTCATCTTTCCAGAATATCATACAATTGTTGAAGCGAACATCAATCGGATGACATGGGAGGCCTAAATTGTGCATCATTTTCTCCGCCGCTTAATGTGAATCGATTGCCTGATTTCCTTCTGGTAGATACTCTGTAAACATTTCACATATCGAATCCACTGCCCTTTCACTCATATTATGCTATGCCTTCTTTTGCATGACTCGATCAACTAAGGATACCTGTGAGTGACCTTCACGACAACCATCGTACAATGAATTTTTTCTCCTTCTAACAAGTCATCAATTTTTTTTTTTTGAATGATTACGTACAGGTTCGTCTACATTCGGATAACTACCATGTTCCTCCACATTCTGATAACTACCATATTGATGATCGTTATCAAAATGTACGTTATCACGAAATGATCATTCACCATATCCACATATCTATCTTCTACTACATTACACATTCCTTCACTCCCACTAACCCATGTTGTATCAACATAACTCGTTCCTAAACCCATATCGACTTCTTCGCCATGCTTATACCAAACATAATAATCAGGCACAAATCCATTCATATACAAATGCTTTGTATTCTTCTCCCCGACATAATTGGTTTATCCTTCTTGCAAATATCACAAGGACAGAGAAACTTACCGGCGTTGCTCTGCGCAAAAGTCTGGTTATTTGCAAACGAGATGAAATGATTATCGACCCCGCCATGAATTATGTCCTGAAATTTCCCGTTGCTGCATCGATCCGGTTATACATCCACTCCCGACCATTAGTGTAGTTATAATCTCCTGACATTTGTTCATTTAAAAAACGTTTTACCTCTGTTTTTCTCAATTTTTCTCAACATTATCGTCTTTGTTTGGTGTTTGTGTGGCTGAGGTGAAGTGATGACCGTTATTCGTATATATAGACTATTTTGCGACTATTTTGCGACTAATATTCGACCATTTTAGCGACTACTAATAGCAGTCGCAAAATTAGGTACAAATTAGTTACACCAAATTCAAAACAATAAAAACGTAGGTTTATACCGGTTTTTGCGACTAAAAGAAACCCAGTTGGCAACCCGCCGAAATTAGTCGCTAATTTAGCGACTAACTAACGACTTGTAACTTATAGTCACAATTTAGCGACTAACGAGCGACTATTTAGCGGCTGTAAATTCAGTCACAACTTGTAGTCGCAAAAGCTTGTTTTCTTGTAGTGGCACATCGACTGAATAGTTGAAGAAATCGCCGGAAATGAGATGTTGTCTTTCATGGACACCTTCTCCGGATATAACTAAATCCTCATCACCCAAATGACCAAGAAAAACATCATTCACAATGTGTAGAGGGAATTGTTGCTACAAATTTATGCGGTTCAGACTCAAGAATGAGGGAGAAACATATCAATGCCTCATGAACAAAATGTTCGCCGAGAAACTAGGACAAACTTTAGAGGTCTACATCGATGATATGCTGGTGAAATCGCTGGTAGCCCAGGATCATATCAAGCATCTGAAAACCTGATTTGACATATTGAATGAGTACAACATGAAATTAAACCCGATAAAGTGTACATTCAAAGTCATTTCAGGAGAATTCCTAGGATACGTCATATCAGAACGAGTATTAGAAGACAATACGAAGCAAATTTTTGCAACAATGAACATGCTGTCACCAACAAAAACTCGTGAAATGCAACGATTAACATGAAGGATTTTTTCTTTCAACCAGTTTATATCTAGGTCCATAGATAAGTGTCTTCCCTACTACCAACTCCTGAGGGGAATTAAGAAATTTGAATGGGACGATAAATTCGAAGAGGCATTCCAGAAATTGAAGAAATATGTTATGACTCTGCCAGTACTAGCTAAAACACAATAAGGAAAGATGCTCTACTTGTACAAAAGAGCAGTCATACGTGGGGTGTTAGGGAGGGAGGATCATGGTGAGCAAAAATCAATCTTCTACAACAGTAAGTCATTGTATGGAGCAGACACTCGATTGAAAAGTTAGCCTTGGCGGTCGTGGCATCGGCAAGGAAGCTCATGCCTTACTTCCAGTCACACCCAATCACTATCCTAACTATCATGCCCCTACGATCAATATTACACAGCCCCACCCAATCTGATAGGCTTCCAAAGTATGTGATCAAGATAAGCGAGTACGACTTCGAATAAGATTCCTTAGAAGCAAAGAAATGGATCCTACATGTGGACAGATGGTCATATAAAGTATATTCAGGAATTTGGATTCGACTTGAATCACCAAGATGAGAAATAATAAGCCATCATTCAGGTTATGATTCTCGGCCTCAAACAACAAGGTCAAATATGAAGCCTTAACTTCCTGACTAAGATTAGCTCACGCCATCGGAGCCATGCATATCCATGCTCACTGGATTGTCAACTAGTCGCAAATCAATTCAGTGCCTGGGACGGATCCGGATATCCGGCTTTTTTGAGATATCCCGATCCGGATCCGGTTCCACCGGATATGCAATATGACTATCCGGATCCGAATCCGCTTGTGCCGGATATCCGATTTTCGGATATCCGTAATAACACCGGATATCCGTAATAACACCGGATATATCCGGATCCGATCTGGAATTTAACTAAATTTTTTAGAGTTTACATTTTTCACACAAAATATAATAACAAAAGATCATATGTGATATAGTAGCAAAAGATCATTGTGAAAGAGATAAAAGAAAATAGTTTAACTAACAAAAATCAAGTAACATAAGATAAAATAGCAAAAAATGTTGTATTTTCAAGTCCATGTACATCTTCTGCATTACGACTGAAAAAAAGAAAAGCTATACAATCAGTTCAAAGAACAACAATACAAACAACTCAATTTCTGTATTAATTGCATGTGTTTATATGACTGAAAAAACAACTAAAATTACTGTTGGATTTCCAGCCCATCAAAAATTTCAAGCTTAACAAACAATATACAATCAGTTTAAGAAAAATGACATGATCGCAACTAGTGTAAATTTCCAAAATGATTTCACCCAATAAGCACTCATTTGTACATATTCATTATCTCAGCATCCAACTGTACATTTGTAACAAACTGCAAGATCTAGGATCTATCTTGGCATAGAAGAACCAGTAATATAATAATGTTTAAGTCCACAACAAAGACACAACATGGAAGAATATGAACAATCAGATATAATTCCACCACGTTTCCATAATTTATGGTTAGTACAAATAAATTTAAGATGTTTACTATAACATATATAATAAAAAAAACATATTATAATATAATATAAACGGATATCGGATATCCGGTTCTGAAATTTTCTATTATCCGGATCCGGATCCGGTTCCGACGGATCCATGATTTTACTATCCGGATCCGGCACCCCGGATATCCGCTTTTCGGAGCAGATCCGGAGCGGATACCGGATCGGATCCGGATCCCGGATAATAATTCCAGCCCTAGAGAGAATGAAGCTAAATCTCTAGCAGTGTTAGCATCAAGCTCGGATGCACAATTGTGATAAACAATCCCAGTGGAGTTCATCGAAAAACACACATAAGTCCTCCAGATATCTGGAATATCATCGATGGAGAAACACGCGATGAAGATATCATGAAAGCACTACAAGAAAACAACATTTTTGAATGCACCTTGCAACTATTTCTTATGCACAAAATTTTGTGAAACGCTTGCCACTGTAATGCGGCTCCAAATATAGTTTTATATTAATCACTAATTTATAACCAAAACAGGTAGTAGGCAATTTAGTCGCTAAATTACGACTAATTAACGACTATAGTCGAGACCGAAACCATTAGTCGCCAACTAGTCATTAGTTTTGCGACAAATGTGGGACTCTCCGGAGGTTCGTAAAGAAGTCGCAAATTAGTCCCTAGTTTTGCAATTAATGTGCGAATTTTTTGTCGGATCGCAAAGTAGTCGGGTATCAGTCGTACCGATGCAAAAACACGTGTTTTCTTGTTGTGGTTAGGTGTAACGGTTTTGTGACTGCAATGTATAGTGACCATTTAAACGATTATTAGTCGTTACTTAGTCGCCTAAAATGGCTAATAATCAAAATTCCTTCTACTCACTCGTAGAAACACAAAAGAATACATAAATTTAGTTTAATGGCGGAAAATTATAATTATAGCAACTATCGAGAGTGGGTGTATAGGAGGTTCGATGAAACGACACAAAATTTTCTCGACAGGCTTTAAAACGGAGGCGTAACAATTCATGAATTTTGCAAATAACCAGCCTCTAGCACATAGAAATAATGATAAGTTTCACTGCCCTTGTAGTGTTTGCAAAAATGAAAAATTTATCTCGGGATCATGAATTTGGAGTCATCTGTATAGTAGAGGATTTATGACTGATTATTATGTTTGGTATAAGCATGAAGAAGAAATCGATATGGATTTGGGAACGAGTTATGTTGATACGACCAATAATGTAATATAAGATAGATATGTGGATATGTAAATGATGCATTTCGTGATGATATGAGTTTTGATAGCTATCATCAAGATGGTAGTTATCATCGGAATGTAGAAGAACATGTACGTAATCAATCAATTTTTTTTTTGACATGTTAAAAGTAGTGAAAATGCATTGTATAATGGTTGTCACGAAGGTCACTCACAGTTTTCCTTCGCTGTCCGAGTCATGAAAAATAAGTTATATCATAATATGGGTGAAAAGTTAATGGATTTGATATGCAAAATGTTTACAGTGTATTTACCATAAGGAAACCATGCAACTGGTTCACATTACGAGAGAAAATGTTTTAGGCAATTTAGGCATTTCCTATTAAACAGTTGATGTTTGCATTAACAATTGTATGATCTTCGAGAAAAGTGACGAAACGAAGATACATGTTTGTTTTGTGATGCACCAATATGGAAGCCTAACGAGAGACGGTGTAGAACCAATGTACCATATATTTGTATTGGTATTTACCAATTTTGACAGATTAAAAGGAATGTATCAAAGCGAGAAGACTGCAGCGACAATGAGATGGCATGCCGAGCACCAAGCAAAGGAGGGAGAAATGTGTCATCCGTCTGATGAGGCGGGGTGAAGATATATTTGAGATTAACATTCTCGGTTTTCCCAAGAACCCCAAAACAATTATCTTGGATTATGTACAAATGGCTTCAATCCATTTGCCATTTCTCGTAATCATTCGTTGTGGACTATGATATGGACTCCATAAAATTTACCCCCTAGTATGTGCATCAATACACAATACTTGTTTCTTATAATTCTGAATTCTGGGTTAAATCATCTGCGAGCTAGTCATATTCCTTTGACATCTTATTGAGGAGTTAAAAGACTTGTGGTCTTCTAGAATCATAAAATGTGTCATTGATTGAAAGTTTTCATCTAGAAGTAGTGATGTTGTAGATGATAAGCGACTTATCGGCGTATGGAACTTTATCAGGATGGACAATCCATGGTAAATTATCCTTTTCAATTTTAGTGGAAGATACAAAATCTTTTTACTTGCCTAACATAAGGAAGGCGTGTTGGTTTGATTGTCACCGAAGAGTTTTTCCTCATGGTCATCCACTAAGAAACAATAAAAAGCTTGAAGGGGTAAAACGCCTCGAAAGAGTATCCACCTCATTCTTTGACTGGTGAGCATGTTTATTGCGAGTGATTGGAATGCGTAAATCCACCAAAAACAAAGGACTGCGGTGGAAATGGTCACAAAAATAAAATGCATGGCTATATAAAGTGGCATAACTAGCACAATGAAAGCATATTCAGAGAGCTTTCGTAGTAGAGGGAACTCAATCTCCGACATAATCTTCATTTGATTCATATAGATAAGATTTTTTTTGACAAAATCATGAATACTCTTATAAGTGGGAAGGATAAATCCAAAGACACCATCATATCAATGTTGGATATATGACGATTCTGTTCTCGGTCTCACTAACATATTGGTAGTGAGGGTAAAACTCATTTCTCGGCATAATTATTGACAAACATGAAACACGCAGTTAAATTCCCAAATGGTTATGGAACCGACTTAAATTGTTGTGCTGATATGGCTAACGAAAAATTTTCAAGGATGAAGAGTCATGACTGCTATGTTTTTATGGACCGACTACTTCCATTTATCTTTGCCGAACTCTTAGACTGGAACGTCCACCTTGCGTTATCATGTGCTAATTACTTATAATTCTATGAATATTTGATAAGTAAATATGATTAAAGTGTTTTATATTTACCATTTTCAGTTTCAAAATATATATTGTAGAGGTTGGAGGGTTTTTCCGTGACTATGTTCGAAAATTATAAAAAATCACGTCTAAATTTTAAAAGAAAACATAGTGTTAATCAAAAGCATATGTTTTGCGAAATTGTGATTATTGTTAGCCACTTGAGAAGTATAATTTTTATGTCTTAACTTACGTTTTAATATAATCCACTATATGTGAGATTTCTCATATATGTTTTGGTCTTACATAGTATGTTTGAAGATTATATTTCTACAAAATATGCATAACTCTCTAAAAAAAAGAAGTCTTTGCGAAAAGAGCTGACGAATATCCTATCTGGGCGAAAGATTATGTATGAGTAAAATTTAGTCGTATATATATTATATATATGAAATTGTATTTATTTCTCTATATTTGATATTGTCTTAATATATATACATGTTACTATTTGGAATACCACACATCTTTTTCTCATTGGGTTCAAGAGAAAGTGCATGGATCCGTGAATAAGGCTAAAACTTGGCTCATCTATTTTACAAGGGGATATTTTTCTTTCATATGCAGAATCAAAGCAAGAGACGGAAGACATGTAACTATGGTGTATGCATCTAGTGAAGCTGATTTCCACGAGATCTTAACTGATATCATACAACTCGGTATGAGGGGATGGTTAATTTGAGAATCACACTTTTTAAGTGTAAGTGGTATGACCTTGTTTTTGCAAGAGGCACTCTGAAGAGTCATGCTGGCATTGTAAACGTTGTTTCATCAAGAAAATACAATAAATACAAACCATTTATTCTAGATATGTACTTATATATACATATATTATCGTTATATATAAGTATGCATGTATGTATATATAAAATTATATATTTTTTTATTGCACAACCTCTAGGATCAATTTTGTTATATCATGTATCCATATATGAAGAAACTAAAGCAGTCGTGGCTAAATGTTGTTCAAGTAAACCCGGGGGAAAATACTTCAGGAGATTATGGTAACAATTAACCGACTCTTTTGCAATAATAAAATGATGATTATGTAATGATTACTACAATCTAAGGTCTCGTAATCGAGAATTTGGTACATGGAAGAAACCGAATAAATCTCTATTACAAGGTCTGAAATGCGGAACCAGAAGATGAACTCCACTGTAATTTACCGCCTTCTGATGATAGCGATAACGATGAAGCTCATCATCAAGAACACTGATAATATGTTAAAACCACAATGTATATTATATATGTTTTATTTTTGATTCTCCATTTATTTCTCAATTTTGAAACTCTACTAGTGTGCTTATTTGTTAGTTTCGAAATCATATGTTTTATAATAAATTTTGATATTGCATCAGTTAGACCTGTCAAAACAAAACAAATATGTTGACTAATTAAACCCGCCTAATATCAATAATTTGCCTAATTGAACCCGCATGAATCCCAATTTTGGCTAAGTATCCCTTCAACCCTATATTTTGGCTAATTAAATCTTGAACCGGAATCCTCTAAGTCTCCAATCGAATCTCTCTCAAATATAGACCGTCTCACCCTCGCCGCCATCACGTTTCCTCACCGGAGGATTTATCACAGCATCCAAGAATCAATCGGAGGTATGTTTCTTCTCATTTTATATTCGAATATGATTTAGGGTTTTTGATGGGCTTAAGATTCAAATTCTAAAAAGATTGAGTGATTGCTATTATGAATGATGTGTGCTTACTCAAATGTTTGTCTGAAGTTCTCAATTGTTTTTGGTTTATATGTGTTATGAGTTTTGTGTGATTCATGTGGTTAAATTAAGAAACACACTACCTCCGACTTCAGCGTCAAAATTGAACTCTCATTTTGTCAAGCCTCTTTCTCTTTATATATACGTAGAGTTTTCTTCTTCTTACTCTTGTGTCTCTTCGTTGCGAAATTTACAATTGAAGTTTTTCTCAAAACACATAGATGGAAGAACTAATATTTAAAAGGGGGAACTCACATCCGATGCTTGTGATATAAAAAGGTATGTGCAGTGAGCCAGTCAGTGACTAACGGAAGGCATGAAAGAAAATTATGAGGCACATTTATTCCAAGTAGGTGATATTCTTATGTTCGAGCACTATGGAGATATGAATTTCCATGCACATGCTTTTGAAACCAGTTATTGTGCGCTCCAATATGTTCAGTCTCCAACAGACGATGAAGAGGAGAACATGAGTAAGTTATCATGTGTTTTTTACCAAATCAATAGTTTTATGTTTTGAATATCGTAGTACCTACCATTTGTATGTTATGTTGCAAGAAGTGAGGACCACTTGGTAACACTAACCGCCATTGAAGACACTATCATACATAGCAGAACTGTAAATTTTTATACATTATCTATTCTGAAATTTTGTAGCTTGCATTTGGTTATTGATTCTTTATGATGTTTTGCTATTTGTAACACTAATAATCTTTTGTTTGTGCAGTTTCTTCCGCAACTGTTCACAACCACAAATGAACTGGAAAGGGCAGCAGGCGAGATCATATCTCTTATGAATGAGGGTGGAGTCAAGTGGCCTGTAAAACTCGTGATAGAGTTTGGAAATAGCAGACAGCGATAGAATTTAAGAGTTGGATTGAAAGAATTTCTAAAGGAATATAACATCAAGGCTAACAACACTCTTGTGTTAGAGTTAATTTTGGAAAATGCCACCACTCCTACGCTCAAGGTTTTCTCCAATAACAAGATCGAACCTTGATTTATGTTTTCTTTATGTTATGTCTTATGTTATTACTATATAAAACTCTTGAACTCTATGATATATGTTTCTTTTAAGGTTGACAAAACTTTAAGTTGGTAAACAACAATGATGCATTCATAAACTAATAAGAAACTGAAAACACAATAAAATCTTGGGTTCTTAAGTAACAAACATAAAATTAAACATGAGATTAGAAAGAGACAACAGCCATGCTTCTGGCAACATAAGGTTCACTGGGCTCGAGCTCATCCTCATGCATATGCAGATTGAATCTAAATCTGATAAACCTTCCACCGTCTCAACCCATGTCTCATCACCATCACCTATATAAATGACTACTTTATTAATGTTTTTCTAAATTATTATATGTTAAACTAATGAAAGATTACAGCACAACTAATTCCAAACCGATAGACCCTCTACAACTTGAGCACAACGATCACCTCTGTACCCAAAGTGTTTAAAAATCCATCCTAGAAGTCATAATCATGTTTTTCGGTTGCCACACACTTTAAATTATTGTTTCAATTAAGAATAAAAAAGTAAATGAGAACTACCCTAATGTGATTCTTGTCATAATGTTAACTATTATACTATCGTTCGTTCACACTTACATGACCTCTCTGATGTGGAACACACTCTTTGTCCTTGCAAGGTTTTGGGATTTGACTTCAAGGGATCCGGCGATCGAGACCACGTCCACGGTATATACAAGACAAGTGTGCATTTTTGGTTAATTAGAATAACAAATTAGGAAAAAAATAATTACACTAGCATTTTCTACGTATAGGAATGTCTGCTGGGTTGGTGTTAGAAATTTGGATTAAAAAAATCCATGTAGTGATTGTTGTTCAAATGATCGATAAGTTTGGTACAAGGCCCTTTAATAACTTCAAGTATTTGGCGAGAGTTTGTAGGCCAGAAACCTCAATCTGCTTGGACCACTTGTACTCTGAAGATCTTAATCCACTTACCTTCTTGTTAATTTCTCTAGTCCAGATAATTTCTTTACATCCCTTGGATAAATAACCATTCAATCTTACTTCCCTACATAAGTAAAAGCATAAAATAATATAGTTAGATCCATTTCAGTGCATTCTTGCATGTATAAAACTTAACTTTAATTTTTTTTTCACTTACTGCCTCGTCAACAAAGATGTAACTCAAATATGAACCCTCCCAAAACACAGAGTAGGGGTAGACCCGATGAATTTTCACTCTTACCGACAAGCCGTTTCCTCTATGTCGTTTGTTCTTCTGATATGTTGATATAATAGACCATGTTATTTTGGTTATGTTATGTTCTTAGATGTAAAATTTTCTTGGTTTTTGGTGAGATATGAAAGTGGGAAAAGAAGTTACTAGCAAGGATGATATTTATAGGGAATTAATTGTCCTTCACCCAACAGACTACTTAAACTAAATACGGCAACTTGAATTTAAGTTTAATTTAGATCATATATACTTGCATACTCTACTAAGTAGTCTCGGGCGCTGCATCAAAGATGCAAATGAACGGTCACGATGCTTTGTCATTAAAGGTTGCCATATTTTCTCCACATAAAGAAAATAACCTTTGCTCTCCTTCGCTAATATTTTGAAATCGTTAACGTTTGGAAGAAGAAATGGAGAGCAAGAACTTGAGTTCCATGTCACCATCAATGATTCATCTGATTTTCTCAAAAGTCACTCCTAACAGTATTTGTGATCATGGTACTGCAAGATTATCATTTCGTGGATTCAACGACGTTGGGAGAGAGGATCACATCTACCGATCTGCAAATCTTCTGTTTAAAAATTGGCATGATATCACCATTATGCGAACATTCAAATTAAGGTGTTACGAACTGGAGAATCCTGAGCCGATTTACTTGAGAGGTATATATGTGTTCTTCATGCTCTATTTACTTTATGAAGGGAGGGAAAAGGTCACGATGTCGGTGAGAGATGATGTGAGTTGGCGAAATACGTTGATATTATGTTGAATTTGTCGTTTTCTGTTGATTAGAGGGGCCAAATTTCACAACTATCCGTCACTAACTCGTGAGTATGTTGATTACATGTTAACCCTGACCATTATATGGGAAGTCAATGTGTATTGGGGCTATGAGAAACCGTAAGCTTATTTGCAAGTTTGGAAAAAAACAATGTTTCCACTTACTTTTTTTGCCCGCATAGTAAAATAGAGTATTTTGAGTGGGAGTACTCAATGTATGGATCAAGGAGACAAAAGAGATGTGATTCGTGCTATTGGAAAAATGAAGCGTAGGACTTCGTCGATTCCATTCACTTGACTATGCGTGACTAGCCGATTTGATGAGATTAATATATCCATTTTCTCTATGTTGTTTACCCTATGTATGTTTTTATTAATGTGCTTTAATTATGGTTTTCCTCAAATAACTTATGTATGAAGATAATGACACATCGTATAATAATATAATCTAGGATCTAATATAAGGTATGTATTACAGAATATAATGCAACATATGTTAATAATCGCCGAAACTTTTCCTTTGTCTCGATCATATGTTTTTATAATATAATTACTTACCCAGCGACATCAACCAGAAAAACTTTTGATATATAACATTATCGACAACATATAACGAATCAGTTTGGTTCAAAACAAATTATTCAGTTAATTAAACAAACCACATAAAACCCAAATACATATTAAGGATCTTCATGACTATGAGAGGGCCAAATTCCGAATAATATTTTATGAGTGTGAAGTACAGTAGTGACTCGATGGTCCAAAAGTATCTATCTTACATGTTTGTACCTTTGAAATCATAGTCCTACCAAGCCATCCAAGTTTTTTGTCGTAGCACACATACCTCTTCAAAGACTGTTAATATATAGATTCACTCGCTTGTCATAGAAGATAGCACATAATCTTTCTAGTCATACACACACATCTCTCCTAGTTATCTTAACACGTACTTGAGTTGCAAATTCGTGCTCGATGACATATCAACGGTTTAAAACTTCTAATCTCCATAAAAAACCGCAAGAGCATGTAGTACGTGTATATACCCTTTTCCCATCGACTGTTTCTCGATCTCTTGATCATATCCTCTCTTTTAACCATACGGTCGTAGTATATAAATAACACACACCTCGGAGGAGAAGAGCATAAGGGTTACCGGATTCCAGATATTTGTTGACGACTCCCTTTAAAATGTAGTGACCCCCAGATATGTAATTTGATGTTCCCATAGTAGAAGTCGATTCACTTGTAGAAATCTGGAATTTCTCCGACGTCTCGCAACACCTTGCATGTTGCCTTCGCCCTTACAAAAAAAGTGTAAAGCTTCATAACCTTGAAACACGCCAAGAAGGATTTTTTTTTGTAGGACATCATTAGGAAGGTAATGTGGGATAACCAGTATCCAAAAATATGGTCAACGGGCAGCAGAAAGGTCAACAGGGGCAAAATTGTAATTTTGCCAAAGTTAGGGGCAAAATTGTAATTTTTCCAAAGTTTGAGACGGAAGCTATGACGGGCCAAATGTTCATGTTTCACTACATAAAGAACATTTACAAGACCAGGGTGGGAAGAAACGGAGTAGAAACATGTTTTTCGGCTTGTCGGGAATGGAAACTGACAAACCCTAAGAAACTTCAAAAATGCATAACCGGAGCTATGTAAGCCCAAACGGAGTGATTCGACTTTCTAAATTCATCTAATATCATGGAGAATCTAATTTTGGGGGATTTGAAGATTTATGGGAGCATCCAGAGGGTTTTTAAAATATTAAACTCAAGACCGTCCAAACCGAACAACGGAAGGAACCGGGATTAAGCATGGGTTAGGGACGGTTTAGGAAGGGTTTTTGGCAACAAAAACACTCATCAGGACAGGTGTCATTGCCCCAGGTTCGCCACCTCTCCTTGGCTGATTCATTGCATGGGATTGGGTTCAAAGAACCAATTTTTGCATGCAAAACCTATCAAGTCAATTCATTGTATCCAACCAAACACTCTCTCTAGCCTCTCTAGCTCTCTCTCACTCAACCCAAATGTAAGATTAACCCAGAAACTCATCCATCTTCATGCATCTTCAAACCATGTTCTTCACTTGTTCTTGAAGTTCTTCATTACTTGAAGAACAAGAAAGCCCATATCTTTCTATTCCCAAACCCAAATCATCTTCTGTAAAATCCAGTAGACTCCTCTTGACATCAGCTTCAACCGCCACCTCTTCCTTTCCGTCGCCGTCGCCGGAGCTCGCCCGAAACTGGCCAGAGAGCTGCCGCGGTTACGGTTTTAGTGGATCTCTCTCTTCCTTCATCAGATCCAAGTGTTTTGAAGCTACAAATGGGTAGATCTCTTCCTCCTGAGCAGATTGGTGTGTATCTTGTCACCAGAAACGCCGGAAAAAGCTCCCTCTGCCGTGGTCAACGGTCTGCCGCCGCGGTCAACACCGGAGCTCCACCGCCGGAATATTCTCCTCCGCCTCCAATCTTCAGCCGGTTCATCTGTGAGGGTTTAGAAGCTGATTGGGAATGTAATTGGGTCATTTTGGAGCTATTGGATTGGTTTAGTTAACCGGTAAACTCTTTTAGTCAACCCGGTCAATGGTTGACCTAAACCGGTTTAGCTAAACCGATCAATTGGAGATTGGTTCAGCTCATTCAGACATTTCAGCCGGTTTAGTTGGGTTGGTCAACGGTCCAAGAGCCGGTCAACGCACGGGTCAACGGTCAACCGGTCAACACTGCCGGTCAACGCGGTCAATGCCGGTCAACGCTTGAGACGACCCGGTCAACGGCCATTTGGTTGTTCGAGAGTGTTTGGGATCGTGTATTCGGGAGGTTCGGGGTTCAGTCCGAGGTCTCGGAGTTCATATCCTCATCTGTGCCACCATTCCGTCTATCTCACTGTGAGTCGGCTCAGAACTCTTAGATAGTACATGTAGACCGGGAACCGAGAAACCATAGACTTAGGACTTGCATACCAGTTGTTTAATATGATTAGTTGTTTGATGATTGAATTGACCAATTAATGATAAACCGGCTAGGAACGAATATGCATGTTAGGGTTTTAGGAAATAAAAGGTTAATTAATTGCGTGCCGTTAGGTTGTTAGTATTAATCAATTGCGTGCCGTTAGGTTGTTAGTAATAATTGTTTGATGCATTCATATAGACGTTGCATGGTTAGGAACGTATATGCATATACATGTATTTAAGAACGAGAATGAATGAATCTATATACATGAATTAAGACGACAATAAAATACGAATTAAACCTAAACGAACGTATAGAATATGTAACGGGAATGGGACTTAGGTTTAATAGCGGGGAAAGGGTAATGAATCAAGTTAATTAATAATGAGACGTCGGGGAGTTAGTAAGTTTACTAACTCTAAACCGACGGATCGAGGAGTATTAAAAGATATATAGGAAAGGTTTATTATTCATGAGTGTGAAGTGTATAAGTCGTCTACGGATTAGCAATCTGCTAATCCAAGGTAGCGGATAAGAACGGATTAAAAGACTTAGAAACCCTAATATGCCTACTTGCGTGGTGATTGTTGTGATTGTGTGATTGTTGCTGTGAGTTTTGTGTGCAGGCTTGTTAGACTGCTTCAGTGTTGGGCCGAGCAGTTCTTGTTAGACTGCTTCGGTGTTGGGCCGAGCAGTTCTTGTGGACACTTACTCTGGTCACGGGACCGGGTAAGTTTGTTAGTACAGACTAGGTGTCTCACCTAGTCAGAGTGGCGGCGTGGTAGTGTAGCGGCTTGCGGAATGGTTGGGGTTTTATTATTATCGTTGATTGCGTGATCTGTTCTAGAGTCCCAGCGAATCTGCGTGTTTACGTTTCTGCACTAGGAATCTAGGGCGCGTTAGATTCCGCAAGCCTAGGTTTTGATTACGTTCTGGTACTTACGACCTGAATGGATCCTCGGTTAGTTTCCTAATCGGATCATGGTGATTTCGGTTATGGCGTTAACCTACTGGGTGACGCCGGTAGGTGTGCGATTCGGAGAATACGGGGTCATGTCCTATGGCCGGATCGCATGGAAACTCAGGTTACCGGGGGTAACAGGAGTCACCGCGTATCGATGGTCGTAGAACGGTGTCCTAGTCTTTGGACCTTGTGTTCACGTTTAGGAGTCGTGGGTTAGTTACCATGTAGGTGACGATGCAAACCCGTGGAATCTACCGAGTTCGTAGGTCCTAGCGTTGTTTTCATATTTTCTTTATTGCGCGTAGATAGATAGAGTCTAATCGAGGACATGTGCCGCAATGCCTTTGATTTCCGTAATTATCTTTATTTTTGGCAAGTGCTTGTGTGTTGTGGGTTTATCACGACGTGGTAGTGCGTGATCGACCATTTTTGTTGTTGTTTGTTATTTTGGGGTTTTGGGGCGGGAATCTGTAGACTCTAGTTAGTTTAGAAGCCGTTAGTGGGCAGCCGATTCACTGGGTGATCTTAGATCGCTCATTAGACTTTTTTGTGTTTTTCAGGTTTAGCAGCGACGGACGCGAGAGGTCCTCGGTGTAGTTTCGGGATTGCTTGTGGCGGGATTTGATTCGGGGTTTTGATTGTTTTATTTTGGTTCGGCTTTGGCGCTATTTCGTGTTATGATTTAAATGTGTGTTTGTAGTGATGAATGTTTGTAAAACCCATTAAACGTTGTTCTTAACGTTTGATTACTCAAAAATGAATTTGTTTCCCTGATATTGGGTTTAGTCCGAACCGACACAACTCATTGAAGTAGTACGAGTTGTACAGCTTTGTACTAAGGAAATGAGGATAGTGGAGTCAAAGATAGGTTAGTCCGAGCCTTTGTCTCAAACCGATCTGTCTCTGGCTTCGTCCTGTGGCGAACCTTTCCTGTTTGAGTTGCTCGGGTTCGATTGGTCATGTTCTTGTTTGATTGTTGACCGGTCAGCTCGACGGTCTGCGGATAATGGGAAAGGGGCATTACAGAAAGGTTGTATAGAGCATGGTTCGTCATGGGTTTCGAAACAATTCATTTTTAGTGTTTTCCGTGTTTTATCGAGTCAAATGTGTCACACAAGCATCCATTAGGAAACCGAGCCGCATCTGTTAACCCGGGGTTGGGATGGGAATTAGGATTTCATATTATATGTACTAACGTTTTGTTATGTTTTTGCTTGCAGTCATACAGCAGCGTGTCCCAGGACGGATTGTGTGGTGGTGTGTGTGTGATGCAGAGAGAGTATCATCGACAACATTATGAGTGGGCACGGGTCGCTGATAGGTCAAGAATTGTCCCTATTCTAACTGCAAGTGCACAGTGATGTGAATGTAGTACTTTAGGGTATCGAATCAACAAGGACTCTAGGCAACGATAGATTAAGAACAGTCAAGTTAAACTAGGAGAAAGCAATGTGATGAGAAACTAAAAGCAATGCAAGAAAGTAAATCAGTAGCATGATTGGTTTGTAGGCAATTAACTAAAAGCGCTAAGTCTAGGGAGTTCTCAGGAAATCAGACAAGCAGATAAATTATTCAGTCATGATCAAATTAAGTACGGTTCTAGAACTCAAACACAGATATAGAATTAACCAACTTTCGTTGCGAGAATTCTCTAAGCCTAATAGCAGAAATCCAAATTTTTTTGTAATTCCTAACAGATTAAACTAGCTTTAAGATTAAGTTCGATATGTTCACAATTCAATTAAACCAAATTTCTTTGCTAGTAATTCAATTGCTCAACCTAAATAGTTCAGATTCTAAACCACACTTTCGTGTCAATTTAACAACCTAATATCTAGATTCTAAGTGATCAGGTTAGAAACTAGTGTTCAAGCACAATTTAGATCGAAGAACAATTATTGATATGAATCCTTAAATGAAATAAATAAATCTAGCAAGACATGAAATCCCTATGAGAATCCCTAAACCTAACTATGAATCTACTCAGACATAGATAATGAAAACATAATCAATGAATTAATAGATTGCATTAATAAAGAGTAAAGATTAAAGGGGTTCGAAATCTTCTCCAAAAAGCAGAAAGCAGTACAGGATTAGATCAGCCCCAAAGCTCTAGAAATCTCTATGCTCAAAGTATAAAAGCCTAATGTAAGCGTATCCAAAAACTGATGTAAAAACCTAATTATATAAGCTTATCACGTCTTGCTTCTTTGTAATTATCAGGAACTTCTGGGCAAAACTGTGAATTCTGCATTCTTCATTAAAACCGCCGAGGAAGGCCCATCTCGCTAGTGTGTCAATCGATGCACGATGTGTGTCGATCGATGCATTACTCTGTTTTGGACAGTGAACTCTATCTCTCGGGCCAAAGCACCAAAATGCTCCAAAAAGCTCCCTAAACTCCAATTTCGCTCTAAACGTGCTAATACCTAATAACACATGTAAAAGACTCTAAAGAAACACTAAAAGACTCTAAAACACACTTATATCATGGTCTAAAACCGGTAAAAACCATGATATATCAGTCGCCAGGTCATTCGCGAGGCTCTCGCACCTCGGATCGTCCACCAGTTCCATTGCGACATTTGCAGGGTTCTAGAGCAGCAAAGGTGGATTGGTCGCCTCTTCCTGATCCATTACCTGCATCCATGGAGGATGATGCGGGAAATCCGGATCCCTATGCAGATGTGATGGGATATTTGGGAGGAGAAGATGTTGAGTTACCGTTACCACCACCACAGTGGCCAGAGCCAGAGGTACCATAGATACTCCCAGAGACAGACGTACCGATTCTTGTAGCATCTGAGTTTCCTCCGTCACTTCAGGTGGAGGACTATGTTCTGAGTCCGCTACCATGGGGTTTTGACCTAGATATGGCGCCTATCGACCCGCACCAGTGCCAGAAGTGGGAGCAGCAGGTGGCTGAGCAGACAGCTATGCTCGCGGACGCACTTGAGCAGCAGGTTGGACCCCACCATCAGCTACACCAGCCTGAGTCACCCCGCATGCCATTGGATCAGACCGCCTTACCGGAGACTTCAGAGCCGTCGGACCCATCCGAGCCATTGCCACCGGAGATGCCTGTATTTTCTCGATGTACTGCATGTGGAGCACAGGGTTTCCATTTCCGTTGGTGCCCTCGCCCGGTTGATCCTCGATACCGAGAGCCCTACCAATCAGTTCCAGCGCCCGAGTATTGTCAGGTCTGTGGCCATGAAGGCCATCTCGCTTCTATTTGTCCGATCGTTGGACCCGGACCACGTCAGCCCTGCCCTGAGCATCACCGCGCACCAGTACCGGATCCATACAAAGCCGGACCCAGTCGCCCTGACCCGGGACCCAGCAGACCACCGCCGGACTCACCTCCCAGGCTTCCTGTCATTTGCCAGCTCTGTGACATTGAGGGCCACACCGCACCGACTTTCCCTCACCGACTTGCCTCTTCTGCCGTTTGCCAGCTATGTGGATACGAGGGACATATCGCTTACTTATGTTTGAGGATGGAGCCACATCACGTCGATGCACCACCACCCAGCGCAAATCTACCGTACTCTCCTAGCGCACCTGCCAGCTGATACTTCAGTGAGCCGTTTTGCCAGTGGTGGTGGGCATTTCGGTCTTGCTGGAGGCGTTAGGTTAGGATAGGTGTAGTTAGGCCAAGTAAGTGGGGCACTAACTCTATTTTTGTTTGTAGATAGATCGGCGGATAGGCGGCTTTGCGTGTCGTCTTTGACTTATCTGATGTATAGCGGCGCAATATGGGTTTTTGGATATGATGGCGGCTATATGTGTATGGACTCCGATCGGAACCATGTACTAAAACTTTTATATGTATGATATATCGTTTTATGTATGTGGCGGATGCAGAGTGTTCGGAGAATCATTTCAAGTAGCATAGTAACTGTTTGCATGATTAAGATGGTTATGAAAGCAAATAGATTACTGTGTGAAACCAAATAATGAGCGGAACTGTCGACCGTTCATCATGATCCGAACCCAGACTGACGACGCATCCGGACCGATCATTAGATTGCGTGACTGTGTGCGTGTGGTAATTGTTTGTTATCATTTCATGCTTGTTGATTGTTTGATTGGTTCGTTAGTACAATAGGATGTGTTCCTTTAAAGAGTAAGTATCAATAGATTGCGTAGTATTAGCATGCGTGGTTTTGATAGATTGTTCTTTTAGGTCTTTAAGACCATTGGTTTGCTAGTTGTTCGGAAATTGATTAGTGATTGGTAGCTTTCCTCAGTTCGTTAGAATGGTAAAGTGTTAGCATGATTTTAGTTTTACCCCGAGTTTTGAGCTAACTTGAGAACGGTTGCGTTCAACCGTCAATTCACGAGGAAACAGACTTATAGTGTATTGTTACTTAATCATGGGTAACCCTCGGGTACATGATTAAGTAACCATATTTCTACAAGGAAGTGATATCGGGGATAGATCGGGATGAATCTAACTGTTCCAGTGAAAGTGTTGAATTAAATGTAGGACGGAATGGCGATGCGATATGAATACGAGACCGAACCCGAACCCGAAAGGCGAGATGAAGTGACAAGACGTAGCGAGACAAGTGGTGGACATCGTCAGTGGAAAATGTATCAGCTTATCGAGCGACCGACAGAAAGAAGCCGAAGAATATGATGAGTTAGCAAAGAGATTTGGAAAAGAAAGCCGATGTTAATGTTGGAATCAGTCGGAAGGAGGCAAGTGATCAGATTCTTGAAGAGTGTCCCAGAAATAAAGAAAGTCACGTTCAGAAGGATGTGGAGGTCGAAGCAAAGTGGGGAAGCCAGAAATGAGAATCAGAGCAAAGGAGCTAACAGCGAGTGAGTATAAAGTTCGAGACAGATGGAGGCGGTTAGAAGTTAATCGAAGCAAGGTACAGAAGGCTGAGAACCAGAAGGGAATAGTTGTTGAGGTCAGTTGGGTGGAATGGAAGGAGATAAAGGATCGCAGCAATGTCAGGTGTCAGTAGTATGCAGCAGTGTTCGAGTAAGGAAGCGTTGGAGTGAGTAACGGGGCAACTTGCAGGATTTGGTACTGATTTGAAGTCTGTTAGTGACGGAGAATTCAGGGACCGAATTCCTGTAAGTGGGGAAGAATGTAATAACCAGTATCCAAAAATATGGTCAACGGGCAGCAGAAAGGTCAACAGGGGCAAAATTATAATTTTGCCAAAGTTAAGGGCAAAATTGTAATTTTGCCAAAGTTTGAGACGGAAGCTATGGCAGGCCAAATGTTCATGTTTCACAACATAAGAACATTTAAAAGACCAGGATGGGAAGAAACGGAGTAGAAACATGTTTTTCGGCTTGTCAGGAATGGAAACCGACAAACCCGAAGAAACTTCAAAAATGCATAACCGGAGCTACGTAAGCCCAAACGGAGTGATTCGACTTTATAAATTCATATAATATCATGGAGAATCTAATTTTGGGGATTTTATGATTTATGGGAGCATCGAGAGGTTTTTTAAAATATTAAACTCAAGAACGTCCAAACCGAACAACGGAAGGAACCGGGATTAAGCATGGGTTAGGAACGGTTTAGGAAGAGTTTTTGGCAAAATAAACACTCAGAAGGACAGGTGTCATTGTCCCAGGGTCGCCACCTCTCCTTGGCTGATTCATTGCATGGGGTTGGGTTCAAAGAACCAATTTTTGCATGCAAATCCCATCAAATCAATTCATTGTATCCAACCAAACACTTTCTCTAGCCTCTCTAGCTCTCTCTCTGGCGATCCTCCTCTCTCTCACTCAACCCACATGCAAGATTAACCCAGAAACTCATCCATCTTCATGCTTCTTCAAACCATGTTCTTCACTTGTTCTTGAAGTTCTTCATTACTTGAAGAACAAGAAAGCCCATATCTTTCTATTCCCAAACCCAAATCATCTTCTGTAAAAGCCAGTAGACTCCTATTGACATCAGCTTCAACCGCCACCTCTTCCTTTCCGTCGCCGTCGCCGGAGCTCGCCCGAAACTGGCCGGAGAGCTGCCGCGGTTACGATTTTAGTGGATCTCTCTGTTCCTTCATCAGATCCAAGTGTTTTGAAGCTACAAATGGGTAGATCTCTTCCTCCTGAGCAGATTGGTGTGTATCTTGTTACCAGAACCGCCGGAAAAAGCTCCCTCCGCCGTGGTCAACGGTCTGCCGCCGCGGTCAACGCCGGAGCTCCACCGCCGGAATATTCTCCTCCGCCTCCAATCTTCAGCCGGTTCATCTGTGAGGGTTTAGAAGCTAATTGGTAATGGAATTGGGTCATTTTGGAGCTATTGGATTGGTTTAGTTGACCGGTCAACTCTTTTAGTCAACCCGGTCAATGGTTGACCTAAATCGGTTTAGCTAAACCGATCGATTGGAGATTGGTTCAGATCATTCAGACATTTCAGCCGGTTTATTTGGGTTGGTCAACGGTCCAAGAGCCGGTCAACGCACGGGTTAACGGTCAACGCACGGGTTAACGGTCAACCGGTGAACGCCGCCAATCAACGAGGTCAACACCGGTCAACGCCTGAGACGAGTCGGTCAACACTCGGTCAACGGCCATTTGGTGGTTCGAGAGTGTTCGGGATCGTGTATTCGGGAGGTTCGGTGTTCAGCTTGAGGTCTCAGAGTTTATATCCGCATCCGTGCCACCGTTCCATCTATCTCACTGTGAGTCGGCTCATAACTCTTAGATAGTTCATGTAGACTGGGAACCGAGAAACCATAGACTTAGGGCTTGCATACCCGTTGTTTAATATGATTAGTTGTTTAATGATTGAATGGACTAATTAATGATAAACCGGCTAGTAACGAATATGCATGTTAGGGTTTTAGGAATTAAAAGGTTAATCAATTGCGTGCCGTTAGGTTGTTAGTATTAATCAATTGTTTGCCGTTAGGTTTTTAGTAATAATTGTTTGATGCATTCATATAGACGTTGCATGGTTAGTACCGTATATGCATATATATGTATTAAAGAACGAGAATGAATGAATCTATATACGGGAATTAAGACGACAATAAAATACGAATTAAACCTAAACGAACGTATAAAATATGTAACGGGAATGGACTTAGGTTTAATAGCGGGGAAAGGGTAATGAATCAAGTTAATTAATAATGAGACGTCGGGGAGTTAGTAAATTTACTAACTCTAAACCGACGGATCGAGGAGTATTAAAAGATATATAGGAAAGGTTTATTATTCATGAGTGTGAAGTGTATAAGACGTCTACGGGTTAGCAATCCGCTAATCCAAGGTAGCGGATAAGAACGGATTAAAAGACTTAGAAACCCTAATAGGCCTGCTTGCGTGGTGATTGTTTTGATTGTGTTATTGTGTGATTGTTGCTGTGAGTTTTGTGTGCAGGCTTGTTAGACTGCTTCGGTGTTGGGACGAGCAGTTCTTGTGGACACTTACTCCGGTCACGGGACCGGGTAAGTTTGTTAGTACTGACTAAGTGTCTAACCTAGTCAGAGTGGTGGCATGGTAGTGTAGCGGCTTGCGGAATGGTTGGGGTTTTATTATTATCGTTGATTGCGTGATATGTGCTAGAGTCCCAATGAGTCTGCGTGTTTACATTTCTGCACTAGGACTCTAGGGCGCGTTAGATTCCGCAAGCCTAGTTTTTGATTACATTATGGTACTTCCGACCCGAATGGATCCTCGGGTAGTTGCCTAATCGGATCAAGGTGATTCCGGTTATGGCGTTAACCTAATGGGTGACGCCGGTAGGTGTGCGATTCGGAGAATACGGGGTCATGTCCTAGGGCCGGATCGCATGGAAACTCAGGTTACTGGGGGTAATAGGAGTCACCGCGTATCGATGGACGGAGAACGGTGTCCTAGTCATTGGACCTTGTGTTCACGTTTAGGAGTCGTGGGTTAGTTACCATGAAGGTGACGATGCAAACCCGTGGAAGCTACCGAGTTCGTAAGGCCCAGCGTTGTTTTGATTTTTTTTTAATTGCGCGTAGATAGATAGAGTCTAATCGAGGACATGTGCTGCAGTGCCTTCGATTTCCGTAATTCTCTTTATTTTTGGCAAGTGCTTGTGTGTTGTGGGTTTATCACGACGTGGTAGTGCGTGATCGACCATTTTTGTTGTTGTTTGTTATTTTGGGTTTTTGGGGCGGGAATTTGTAGACTCTAGTTAGTTTAGAAGCCGTTAGTGGGGTGCCGATTCACTGGGTGATCTTAGATCGCTCATTAGACTCTTTTTGTGTTTTTCAGGTTTAGCAGCGACGGACGCGGGAGGTCCTCGGTGTAGTTTCGGGATTGCCTGTGGCGGGATTTGATTCGGGGTTTTGATTGTTTTATTTCGGTTCGGCTTTGGTGCCATTTCGTGTTATGATTTAATTGTGTGTTTGTAGTGACGAATGTTTGTAAAACCCATTAAACGTTGTGCTTAACGTTTGATTACTAAAAAATGAATTTGTTTCCCTGATATTGGGTTTAGTTCGAACCGACACAACTCATTGAAGTAGTACGAGCTGTACAGCTTTGTATTATGGAAATGAGGATAACGGAGTCAAAGATAGGTTAGTGCGAGCCTTTGTCTCAAACCGATCTGTCTCTGGCTTCGTCCTGTGGCGAACCTTTCCTGTTTGACTTGCTCGGGTTCGATCGGTCATGTTCTTGTTTGATTGTTGACCGATCAGCTCGACGGCCTGCGGATAATGGGAAAGAGGCATTACATAATGCTTCATGACTTTGGTAAAGAAAAGATGGAAATAAGCTAAACAATTTTAGCAAATACAGTAGAATATTGTAGAGATTATTTCATGTAACCACGAAAGTTTGTATATAGAGTTAGTGCAACCTTTGGGTTTTTCATAAAAATAAATATTTTTGTTGTTGTTATTTACTAATTAATAAGTATCTTTTGGCGTGTATCTTCAGTTAAGAAATTATGTACATTAGGAATCTATTTAGCTAGGTAATGATATATATGCTGAGTCATTATTTATTACAGTTACAATTCCGATTTTATAAAAGAATCTTCTCGTTATTTATTTACATCGATTTTTGAAGAAAAAAATAATTTTGGTACATGTAATACCAATCTAACCATATAGCCATTTTATATATTTCATAACTAAATGAAAAGAAGTATAAACATGGAAAAACGGACCATAACCGGATCTTGATTTTTATATTAGTCTACATTAGTCGTTAATTAAGTCATCAAATAGTAGCAAAATAACCGCGATCAAATAGTGACTACGTTATGACTACAAAAGGAAAAAAATCAACATATTGGCCTAGTTAATACGGGAAACTAAATCCAATTTTGAAGCTCAAAACATTTCAAACCCCGCCTAAACCCAAGAATTTTTTCTATTAATATATCTATTAATGGAATTAATTTGATTTTATACAAAGATATTATTCACATTTCAAAAGCTCAATACCACAATTGATTCATAGTTCCAAAAACCCAATACCAAGAAAGATATTATTCACAATTATTTACAGTTTTATTAGTCTTTGTTTTTTGGGGGAATTGCTAAAAATGCCCTCAAAATTGATTTTAAATAAAAGTGTACTCTCGAAATTGAATCAAATGTAAAACTGCCCTTTCGGCCTTAGAAAATTACCGCGAAGCCCTTAAGACCAATAAAAAAAACGGAAAACACAATTAACATTAAAACCTTCGACTATGTCAGACTTCTATAGATGTCTGATAAGTTAGACTCTAATAGAAGTCTATGTAACTTTATCAGACTTCTTAAAGAAACATGATACAGAATAAATTAGTAAATTTAAATTTTAAAATAATAAAAATATTTTGTCAAAACTTATATATACAATTTAGTAGTATATAAATTAAAATTTGATAAAATTGAGTCAAATTAAACAATGTTAGTTAAGTATGTCTTCATCCAAAAGATTTCAGACTTCTTCAAACAGTCTGAAGCAGATTTACTTAGTAAATTTTTATTTTGAAATAGTAAAAAAATTTTGTTAAAAACCAATAAACAGAAATTAAATATAGACGGTTTTGAAGTATATAAATTAAATTTCGTAAATTTGAATCAGATTAAAAATATATAAAGTGGTAGAGTAGTTTCTAGACCTTAGAACATGCTTTGTAATGGAACATGGTGGAACATTTACATATAACTTACATATAACCTTAGGGTTAGATTCATGGTTTAGGAAATTCACATTTGAAAAAAATTATATTTGCACATGTATGTTATAATGCGCATATATTAATGAATTTGATGTTTCTTAGGTGTTTTGTTTAAATATTTTTCACTGTTAAGTGATAAATATTAGATTTAGGGTTTATCAGACTTCTCAGAGAAGTCTGAATTTTGGAGTTTCATAGACTTCCGAGAGAAGTCTGAGAAGTATTTAACTAACCTTGAAATTAAATAAAAAATAAATACTTTGAACCAAATATACCTTAAATGGTTAAACTTGACTAAATTTTATGTAATTTTAATTTACATATGTCCAAAAGTCCCATGTTTTACGAGAAGTCTAAGAGATATTTAAGTTAGCTATTTAAATTATAAAATTATTAAAAAATATATATTTTGAGGGAAATTTTGGATACATAAATTAAACATGGGACTTTTTGACATATGTAAATTAAAATTACATAAACTTTAGTCAATTTTAACCATTTAAGATATATTTGGTGAAAAACTCCATGTAGCTTGATCTATGCTTGACATGTGAAGTTGGATATCATATTTCATCTGTAGGGTTAGACTTAGAGTTTGTGAATTTTCATCCATATTGTTACATTTGCATATACTTGTTAGGTTGTGACTATATTAAACGAGTTTGATGTTTTTTATAAGTTTTCTATATAATATGATGGTATTTAAGTAGTAATTAGTAGATTTAGGGTATCTCAGACTTCCATGTTAATCTGATTGAGGTACATGATTTGTCAGACTTACCGAAGAATTCTGACTAAACTCGACCAAATAAGTTACCCTAATTGAGAATTTACCCCATATATAAACGAAAGTTACCAACATTAGTTTCTAAAAGTCATTATCAAATTTCTCTCTCTAAAATGGAAACACACTCTCTCTAAACACTCTCTAAAAACTCTCCGAAAACCCTCCACCGCCACCGCCACCGCCGTTGTCATCTTCTTCATTCTTGTAATTATCTCTCCTTTTACTGACCAGTCCCTACACCGCCGTCGTCATATTCTAAGCTCTTCTTTCTGCAAATGTTTGAGATCTATACGAAAGAAGTCATTTTTTCTTTGTACTTTGTCTAAATCTAAACCAAAAAATAGGTTTTTATATATTTCTCGTTTTAGATCCATTCTTGTTTAAGTCCGAGTCATCCCCTTTTTCATATGTACTTTGTCTAGATCTCAACAAAAAGATAGGTTTTTATGCATTTCTCGTTTTAGATCCATACGGTTTTAAGTCCGAGTCATCCCCTTTTCCATATGTACTTTGTCTAGATCTGAACAAAAATATAGGTTTTTACATATTTCTCGTGTTAGATCTATATGGTTTTAAGTCCGAATCATCCCTTTTTCATATGTAC
Source organism: Orychophragmus violaceus (assembly GCA_030180135.1). Classification (NCBI taxonomy): domain Eukaryota; kingdom Viridiplantae; phylum Streptophyta; class Magnoliopsida; order Brassicales; family Brassicaceae; genus Orychophragmus; species Orychophragmus violaceus. The sequence continues at coordinate 17,973,668 of CM058232.1, read as the reverse complement.
TTTGGCTATATCTGAACAAAAATATAGGTTTTATGTATTTCTCGTTTTAGATCCATACGGTTTTGAGTCAGAGTCATCCCCTTTTCATATGTACTTTGTCTAGATAGACTCTATTAGAAGTCTGAAATTGGATTTTTTTTTTGAATTAGACTCTATTAGAAGTCTGAAATTTGATTTGTTTTTGAATTAGAATTTATTAGAAGTCTGAAATTTGACTCTGTTTACAATTGTTTTATGGTACACAAGATGAGGCGATTCAGTCAGGTTCCAACGTCGAGTAGTAGTAGTTCATTCTCAAGTTCCACATTTCGACAACGATCTAGTTCATGCAATGGATCCCCCAAGAAATGTTTATGCGGTCTGGACCCTGTCATGCGAACATCCACTACTGCCGATAATCCGGGAAGAAGATTCTTTGGATGTCGTAACTGGGATGTAATTGCCTTTCTCTTTTGTTATGTAGCCAGTTTTATTTTATTTTTACTTATTCGAGCTTATATTCGGAATCCGAAGATGATTGTATATTTAAAATGTGGCTGTATAAGATGGTGGCTACCATATAATGAAGTAGTGGGATGAGGCTATGATGGAGGAGTTTCACTAGTTAAAGCTGCGAGTGGACCAACATGGTGAACAAATTGATTACATCTTCCTTTGTTATGCTGAAATGGAGTGTGTTACCACCTTGCACGATGACCTCAAGATAGCGCAGGAAGAGATAGCTCAATTAAAGGAGCTTTTGACTAATAAACCATCTAACCAGACAGAGCGTGGCACCAAGTATGAGTATTTGATGTTTGCTGGTGCTATTATTATCGTCCCGATTATCTTGAGGGCATTTGGTTTCTTGTAATATAAGTCCTATGTATCCAACTACAATTTTATATATTATAAGACGAATTTCATTCATCATCCAATTTCAAATATGTGAATTGTCCTCTTTTGAAGTTACTAAAGAAATCGGTCGCCAGACTTCATATCATGTCTGAATAATAAATACTATATTGTCAGACTTCATATGAAATCTGAATAATAAATAATATGTTTTCAAACTTCGTATGACGTCTGAATAATAAATAATTAGTTTTCAGACTTCAAATGATGTCTGAATAATAAATATTAAAGCCATCATATGATATCGGGGAGATCTAAACTAAAACTTTGTTTTCAGACTACATATGATGTCTGACAATGTTAAAATGCCCAGGAGTTAAAATTTTTTTGTAAATTACGCGAAAAATGCGCAGCGGTTATGTAAAAGGGAGACGAAAAATGTGCGGCAGTTACGTCTATGGTAAAACCGTAGGATAGTGGTAAAACCGTCTCGTTTTAACTGCCCCTTTTGACCCACATATAAATAGGATTTTTATCCTTTTTTACAGTTTCGAAGGAAGGATAAAAAAAAACCTATTTTCTCTCAAAGCCGTTGAACCGACATCTTCAACTTTTCTGGGTATCGTTTCCAGATCTGGTTTCTCTCTACTCCGCCACTTACCTTCGACGGTAAGATTCATCGAATCCTCCTTTCGTGCATAAACTTAGCAAAACTACTTGTAGCCAGACGGCTAATGGTGTCTGATTTTAGTTATCATACTGCAAATGGAGTCTGGATTTTTTCTCGTACTTGCGCTGTTTCTAAATTCTAGATCTTGTTTCACTCTTCTCCTCCGTCGTTTTCCTTCGACGGTAAGATTCATGGACTCCTCTTTTCGCCAGTATTCTTAAAATATCTATTAGTAGCCATACAGCATATGGTGTTTGACTAAGTTACTTAGACTGATAATGGTGTCTGGATATTCATTATGGACTCTTGTTTATTTTGAACGTTGTTGTGCTAAGCTTTCGTTTTTTTAAATTTCAGATCTGGTTTCTCTCTCCTCCGTCGGTGACCTTCGACGGTAAGATTCATCGAGTCTTCTTCTCATCTATATATTTACATAATTATTAGTAGCCAGACGGCATAAGATGTCTGACTGTGTAAGGCTGACTGCAAATGGCTTATGGCTAGTAGTATTCAGACTGTATATGATTTGTGTGGCCCTTGTTGTTTCAGTTTTTCGTTATGGCAGACGTTGAATTCCCACAAAGGATGTTCACTGCCGGTTATGAACAGGTTCCAGATAAAAGCATACACTACTTTAGTGGAAAGAGAGATCCGATTAATGATGTTAGAACAGCGCTGTTACTGGGAGAATGGCAACACCTCCTTGATTCAGAACTTGGGATTTTTTTTGAGATTCCATGACCTGCACTTCAAATGGTGGTCAAGGATGGTGCACTGCATGCTTTGTTTGCAGTTAGACTGCAAGAAGAAGTATGAGATATGGTCTCTTCTCGGCGTTCAACCAATATGGTTTTCCTTTAATGAGTTTCATGCCACAACCGAACTCAACTGCGACTATATTGAGAACCTGGAGTACCCTGAAGTTGAATATACCAATCAGATGTGAGCAATGTGGGAGCTTCTTGGGGTCGATTACGATTTAGGCCCAAGTTATTCGCAATTATTTGAAGCTTGTAAAAGATGTGCCGGTTGGGAACCGCAACAAAGGATATGGCTGGGCTATCTAGCCATCTATGCAACCTTCATTGAGGCTCAACACTGGACAACTTTCACAAGGGCTGAAATGACTAAGATTCTGCTGGTTCCAGGATCGTTACAATCTTATCCATGGGGACGATTCGCCTTCAAGCTTCTGTTAGAATCTGTTAAAGAGGCAAACAGAAAACTCGTGGAGGGAAAAAAATTATCAGATCGTAGGTTTTGTTGAGGTCTTGAACATCTGAGTATATTGGGCATGTCCCGCTATGGCAAAAACTTATGGAGAGCCCATTCTGAATGCCACAAATCCACCAGTGCTGTCGTACCAGGGATCACGGAGTCGAAAGAAAGTCGACGAAACCTTAGGCATACATGTATTTCTTAGAATGTTCTGAAGTCTGGCATATTTTTTCCCATACTGAATTAGTCCGACCTCATATGAATTCTGACATTTTGTGTCAGACTTCATATGAAGTCTGGCATTATGTGTCAGACTTCATATGAAGTCTGACACATTGGTCCCAGTCTCGTATGATGTCTGACGTTGTGATATTATAAATGCTTATATTCATTTTGCTATGTGACTTGTAATTTGCAGTCCCGCGTCAACAACCTCGTAGTCATGGATTATGATGACATGTTCCCCGAGTGGGACAATGATGATGAGGAGGACGACAAAGTTGAGAACATTGTGAAAGCAATGCATGGACAACTTGGGACTGCGCCTTGGAGGTGGGGTTCTAAACAATGGAAAAGTGAAGGTGTGGTCACGATCAAAGTTGGCGGTCCTGTTGAGCTTGAGGTTAACTCTGAGGAAGTTGCGGGTAAGGTTGGTGAGAAAAAGCGAAAGGGGCTGGGAGTCAAGAGGAGATTAGTACAGACTGTTGCTGATGATGAGGATGATGAAGAAGAGGTAGAGGTGGTTAGTAAGATACCTAGAGAAGCGAGGGATGGTCCCACAAATGGGGACGTTGTTCAAATGATTGAGGGTTTGAAAAAATCATTTGAAATTCGGATTAATGTATTGGAAGATGTTTTCAACGAAGGTTTCGTCTGATGGGTACCAGAATGGATGATCTTGGCAAGGATGTCAAGACTTTAAAGGAAGTAAGTGCTGGAGTTGAACAGAAGGAAAAAGAGAAGAAGAAAGATTCTTCTAGACATAAAGGAAATGAGAAGAAGACAGCTGGTACTGGAGGGAAATGAAGTGAGAAGAAGAAAGATGCAAGTGTTGCGGCTGCTGAGATGAAGAAGACCGGAGTTGGTGAGGATGAAGAAGATCAAGCTGAAGATCTTCAGGATCAAGATAAAGTAACTGCTGCTGCGGTTTATGAAGAGGGAGGAAGAAAGAAAAAGAGGAATCCAAAGAAATTGGTACTGAAGGTACCCGAACCTGCACCTGCAGGGAAAGAGAAGGCTAGAAAGCAGTAGACAAACCTGCCATTCCGGCTGCGGCCACCAAACAGACTGCGACTGATGATGGGGTTAGTCTCCAAAACCCTCAATCTCAAATACAAATAAGGAAAAGAAAGATGGGCCTAAGAGAGTAGCAGGCTTATGAAGAAATTCCTTGAGGGGAAATAGCCTTGCCAGCAGTATGAATATTCTTGATTGTAAAAACATGAGCATAACCGTATATGTTTTTTTCCCTTGTTCTTGTATTTTCTTTCAACATGGATTCCTGGCATTAGACTTATATTCCATTGGTTTGGTGTGATTTTTATTCGGCATTCAGAACATATAGCACATCTATAGAAGTCTGACAATGATGTATTTTAGTTACCAGACTTCTAGTGCAGTTTGGTTATTGTGTGGATTTTAGATCGAACTTTACGTTTAACACGGGTTGTCAAATTGTATATGCAGAGTATACCCGAGAGCATAGATCCGAGTGTCTTCATCGTTGCACAGTCGGCTACGGGCATAGACTTCGATGCTATGCGGAAGTTTAAACAGGACACTAGGCATGCAGCAGCTGAAGCTTATATGCAAGCGAAGGCAAAACAGGTTAAACAGAAGGAGAAGGTGAAGACTCCAGTTAAACCTGTTGTCAAAGCACAGGTTACACCGGGATATAACCCTTGTGCTGCTCTCACCAAGATGCACATGTATGCACTAAATGATTACAACAAAAAACAGTTGTATGTCTTAACACTCTACCTAGACGAGTAAGTTGTATACCTAATCTCTTAACTCGATGTCTAACAAGCGTATTTTTCTTTGTAGGGATTATCCGACTAGGACTATGAACACATCACTCCAATGGTATTATGATCTTCGCACTTAAAAGGAATGGCTGCATGACACAATCAGTATCACTTTAAATTTGTGATTTAAGAATTCCATTCCAGTCTGGATGTATATTCAGACTTCCTAAGAATTCTGGTTGTATTTTCAGACTTCCCAAGAAGTATGGTTGTATTTTCAAACTTCCCAAGAAGTCTAGTTGTATATTCCGACTTCCGAAACTGTTTGGTTGTGTTTCATTTTTTTATATTAACACAATCTTGGCTTGATGCAGAAAATTGATATCGGGATTGATCTGCTGAGGCTTCGCCAACACAACCATCTGGAATGGTTCAGGAGCGAGAGGTTGTGCTTCATTGACACACTCCTTCAAGCATTGTGGCGTCAACACTATCCAGATTTTATTAAGAGTGGTGCAGAAGAGAATAGTTCTGCCTCAACTAGAAGGCTTCCTTCTGGTGTGTGGGATTACTCTACTGGTCATCTACCCATATTCTGCAAATCTGCGAAGGCTTGGGGGCTGTAAATTGATCATATCTACACCGCACTGCACATTGGCGGAAATCATTAGGTAGCAATTATGATTTCTATCCCGGATAGGCACGTAGCAGTCATGGACAACATCCTTGGAGAGAAAACTGATGAGATGGTCGGAGCAGCAGTGGCACCAATCTGTGAGATGTTTCCTTATGTGTTGCACGTCTTGGCCCCAGCTGATGATGGGTGGCCTTATCCCTTGGAACGTTACACCTACACGATTGTTAGGAGCAAAGATCTTCCCCAAAACCACCAAACAGGTGTCTGTGGAGTGTTCTGCTTGAAGTACATCGAGTTCCATTCACCTTGAATGGCGTTTCCAAAGTATCTTTGTGATAAGAACATCAAGCAAATCAGGGACAAGCTAGCTTTTGACATATTGACTGAACTCGGGTGAACAGGTGAAGATATACGTTCTGAGTATGCATTGCTAGGCACCTACAATGAGAAATAGACTTCCCGATATCTTTTGGATTCCCAAACAATGGATTTCTTGCATATATTTATCTTTTGTAGGTGTAAGAAAAACACATCCATCTTTTGGCTTACTTTTGTGCTTGTTTTTAGTTATGTAACAAACTCATGTTCCTAGTTATGTTTGTGTGCTACGACCCTTGATGAAACAGAACCCAAACAATTGAGAAAAGTTTCAATATCAGACTTCTGAAATACATCCATTACTACGTCAAACTTCAGTGAACCCTAAAACATATCAAACTTCAACCATTTCTACGGTAAAACATTAATTCACTGAATACGAACACATATCAGACTTCAGCAAACCCTAAAACTTATTAGACTTCACTGAACACGAACACATATCAGACTTCATCAAACCCTAAAACTTATCAGACTTCACTGAACACGAACACATATCAGACTTCAGCCAACCCTAAATCATATCAGACTTCAACCATTTCTAGTCAGCCTTAGGTTGTGGACAATTATGTTGTTTGTGGCCTGGTTGTCTACAATTCTAACAACAATATTGCTTGTGTATTTTCCGCGGTTTACTGCCATCCTTCTTGGTGACTTCTAGCGTAGATTGCCACCTCGACTTCTTTTGTCTTCCAGGCTTTCGCCTCTCTTCAGGCGGAAGGACACGTACGGTGTCATGATCAGTTGTGCCAGTAAAATTCTTTGGTAAGATGTTGCGCGAGTATGCAGCGTACAAGTTGTCTGTTCTGTAAGATGGACATACAAGGGTAGAAATGTGTAGCTCAAGTTCCGGTGCAGCGCATATGGCATGTGAGCAAGGTATCTTTTCGTAATCCCAAACACCACATTCACACTTCTGATGTTCCAAATCGACAACACGATCCCTATGTCCTCCCTTAACAACGAACTGATACGTATCTACGCGTTCTGCCGTCATCATATCTGCATAATATTCACGAATAGCCAGCAAATATTCAACTCCTCGGGTAAATGTTGTTGAGAGACTCATTGCATCTAGCCGCCTTTTACAAAACCACGTCCCTAGTTTCTCTTGTATAAACTCTAAAAGGAAAGATATGAGATATCCTTTTACCTTCTTAACTGCGGAGTTTATAGATTCAGAAATGTTGCTCGTCTTTATGTTGTACATGTCTCCAACAATTTGAAAGAGGTTTACACGAATAAGAACTATAAAGAATTAAGAAAAACATTACGCTTTCAGACTTCTCCTGTAATCTGGTAAATAATCAGATAGCATGAGAAGTCTGAGTATAATATCAGACATCATTAGAAGTCTGAGTAAAAATATTAAGTCTGATGCTTACATTTCAAACTTCTCTTGCAGTCTGGTAAATAATCAAACAGCAGGAGAAGTCTAATAATAATATCAGACATCAATAGAAGTCTGAGAAGAAATATTAAGCTTGACACTTATTGTCACACCGCACAAGTACCTGTCTCCGCCGAAATGCACGCGTGACCATAGACTCACATCCGCCTCCTCCAAGTAATCAACAAGTTCAGGATTTACCGTTCGTAAGGAAGCCATGTTTCGGTCAAAATTGTATATGCGTAAGCCGCGTTTTTCACCAAGTACAGAAGATGTTTTCCCTTGAACTTGGTAACTATGTTATTTTGTAGATGGTAATAGCATATCCCTCGTTGTGCCCAAGGGAAAACTGCTTCACACGCATTCTTGATCGACTCGCATCTATCCGAGACTATGACCAAAGGATACTGGTCTGAAATGCATTCTTTTTGCTTGGTGAAAAACCATTCCCACGAGTCATCATTCTTAGAGTCTACAATTCCGAAAGCCAACAGAAATATTTGAAATTTTCAGTCTTGTGCGGCCGCCACTAGCATAACACCGCCATACATTCCATTAAGATGAGTACCATCCACCACAATGACTCTTCTAAGAAACAGAAACCCATGTATGGAAGCTCCAAATGCTATAAATAGATATTTGAATCTATTCTTCTCATCTAGCTCAAGAGCAGATACTGTTCCCGGGTTGGTTTGCCTGATTCCATGCAAAAAAGAAGGTAGTCTCTCGTACCCATCTTCCGCTGTTCCTCTCACAATATTTTGAGCATGTAACAATGCTCTGTATGCGGTTGTGTAGCTCATCCTAATCCCAAATTGCTTCTTCATTGATACTTTGACTTGCTTTGGTGTTATCTGTTCAATTATACCAAAACATTCAATAAACAACCAACCAATATAAACTGTTGTATAACGTTTGCGCATAGACATACGGTCCACCACCGAACATGTATGGGTTTTTCAATAGATCATCACCCAATACTTGTTTGGTTTGCTCTTCACAGACGCTCGAAGCATCCACTTGCATCCTTCCATACGACATTTAGCCACAAAACGTGTCTTGTTAGACTTCTCTGTCCAAAATGCGAATTTTTTCATTATCGCCCTCAAACGTAGCTCTGATATTAGGTCTTTCTTGCTATCAAAACACTTATTGAGAAAGATACCCTCGGACAAGTCCCTTTTGCCAACACACCGATTACTCGTACCCTCCAACTCATATTTCTTATAATCGTCATCTTCTTCCACATCTACATCTTCATGTTTCACTTTCCAATATAGGGTATAATCAGCACCGTCACGGTAGGCCTCAGCGTGTTTGTTGAAAACTTTATCAGGCACATCCAAGTTACCAACACCATCATTACCACCACCACCACAAACAGAATCATCTGAGACTAAGTCCACATCTTTCTCATTATAGTCTTCTTCTTTGTCATCTTCATCTACATCTTCATCTTCATATTCATCATGATTCACCGCATCTTCATTTTCCATACCGGATCGGCTCGAGACACAAAGACGGATTAAATGCATATTAGCTAACTCGACCAAGCTCCTTACTTGCCTATCATTTGTGACATAAACCGGAGGGCTATCCGGATCCATTTGTTTCAAGAGTGCTTCCGGCAATGGATATGATAACTCCACCATCTCGGTTTTCTTGTCCAGCATATAATCATCTTGTACCATCTCAAAAAGTTCTTGATGTGTAGAACCATCACGCAAAGTGATAAACAGCAATCCTTTGAGCTTATCAACCACAAAATGCCAAATTTGGTCTCTCACAACCCATTCACCAAAATTAACATGTAACTGAACTATTATCTGTATAAACAAACACGTATAAACAACATTAGAGATCTTTTGAGACAAGCCAAACTTCTTTGCGAAGTCTGATGTTGTTATCTACATTGCCAATATTATACAAAAAATAATTTAAAAATAATTACCATATATAAGACTGTAAAACTCACACAGTAGGAACATAGAAAACTAACACACATTTATAAAAATTAAAATAAAAGAAATTAATCATAAATATACAATAAAATGCATTTTAAAAGTTTTAAACAATTCAGACGTCTATAGCAGTCTGATTATAGTAAAACCAGACTTCTATGCAAGTCTAAAAAAGATGGTATTTTGCAATAGAAATCAAAGTGTCAGATAGCGTACGCAGTCTGCTTTGAAATTTTTTGAAAATTTTGTTAGACAGCTTATTAAGTCCGAGAACAAAAAGGTAGTTTACAAATGACTTTTAAATTGTCAGACTTCTCCAAGAAGTCTAAGAAAGTTCAGACTTTTTGGAGAAGTCTGACAAAAAGTAGGGGGTAGTTTTGTAATTGAATTTAAAATGTTAGACTTCTCCGAGAAGTTTGATAATGTTCAGACTTCTTGTGCTGTCTGACAAGAATTTCAGACAGCGAGGGATGTCTGATAAAAAACTTCGCATATTCGGCTTTTATCCAGCGTTGACCAAAATTCAATTTTTCAGATGTCTATAGCCGTCTGGCAAAAGTTTGAATTTCAGATGTCTATAGCCGTCTGATATTTTTTTCCTTATTTTCATACAGATTTAGAAGTCTGACGTTTTTTCGCTTATTCTGGTCAACATCTGAAAATTTGGGTCAATTGCAGTTTTTACCCCCATTATTTTCAGACATCGGATTCCGTCTGACAAAAAGTTAATGATCGGTCAATTTCTTGCCAGACTACATAAGAAGTCTGACTAAAATATCAAATTTGAATCAATTGCAAAACTACCATCTTCTTATTTAGACTTCTTGGTGAAGTCTGATATACTTCTTTTTCAAAGAAATTTCACAGACTTCTATGGAGGTATGTAATTTAGAGTCAATTGCAAAACTACTCTCTCGTTGACCATATTGAAGTTTACGGAAAAAAATTAGACTTAAACGGAAGTCTGAGATTACAATTTAGATCTGAAAATCGACGGTATGAAAAATTCTTACCAATGTCCGTTTTCAGTTTATTTTTAGCCTCGTCGATTTTCCAGAACGTCTAATATTACCGAAAACCCGAGTCCGAGTCGTGTTTTGTTGTTTTTATAAGATGATAAACGATTCGCAACTTTTTAATCGAAAAATCAAAGGGAAAAAGGAAGAAATCGGTGAGGAGAACGTCCGAGCTCTATTCTTGAGCTTTACTTCAGCTTTAATGGTGGGAAAAAGAGCTGGATTACACATTAACTTCTCGGCGATAGTGGTTGTCGTGGTTGTTGAGCATTCATGGCGATGACATTTTCATGAATATCCAAAATAATTTTGGGTCCTTTTGTATTTTGATTAAAGTATCAGACTTCATATGAAGTCTGACGATGGTATTTCCGTGAATACTCAGATTAGTAAGGGGATATATTAGCGAAGGAGAGGAAGGAGAAGGCCGAGGGTAGTTTCATGGTTGACTTCAATTTCGAGGGCAGTTTTGCAATTGCCCCTTATTGTTTTCCATTTTCTTTAGAAATTTACTGATTTTATTATTATTTTCATTGTATTTAGATACTCCGTTTGTCCAAGATTTATATATTAACTTACAGGTTTACTTTGATCTAGATAATGAAGACGTTCATCTAATGAAATGTGGTAAATGACTGAACTTTTACAATTTTGTTATATAAATCAAATATAGTATCTTAATTACTAACATCATTTAAAAAAAAACTTGTATGAGTTGTTTTACAAAAGCCAGTGTATTTCATTTTAAGCCATAAATTTATCTTCAATTGTGCTTATATGTTGTTCCTTTACCTTGACTTATATATACTATGGTTTTTAATATTTTCCGTATCTTTGGTCATCGTCCATAATATTGGGATCAAATTTAATATGGATTATAACTTAAGACTTTATATTAATTACGGTTATTATTTAAAATTATTGTTATTTGCAATTTGGGTGTTATTGTATGATTTTGTAAGTCAAATGAAGAAGTATAAATTAAAAATATGAAAGAAAAAAGCAAAAAATATGAGACTAAGTTACGACTACATCAGGGAAAAAAATCCTAATTAATCCAGGATATCAAACCCAATTTTAGATCCCAAAATGTTTCAATTACCCCACGTCAATCCTACAATTTTGACTAAGTGCCAAGAAATCCTCAATTGCGACAAATATAAATCCTGATTTTATTTTTGTTCTTCCTCTTTACTGAAATCTTCTTTGAATCATCTGCTAATCTCTCTCTAAATATTCTTCTAGACCTACCATCCATACTAAAACCACTTCTTCAAATCTCTTATTCGAGTCTCTCAATTTCATTGCTAAATTTCGCACAAACCCTTTTTGACCCTCTTAATCTCTTCTTTTAATCTCTCAATCTTTGAATCTCTCAGTGATAAGATGCTTACAGATATGGTTAAGAAAGGACATAAGAGCTAAATTATTCCTAACGCTTCTCAGAGAGTCGGAGGGACAACTGCCCCACTACTTCATCGAGAACACTAAACCCTCGACCAAGTCAATACAACTTCACGTCGGCTGCCGAAGTTCTTTCGACTCATTCGACTCAACGTCAAGACCCAGTTTTTTCCCAACCGTCAACGTTTGCACCACATATCCGGAACTTCCCACCGCCATAAAAACTTATCCATATATCAACTACTATACAACGTGAAGTCTATGCATCTCCTTCGTCACAAGGAGTGCTGAACAACCATACTTCTGTGAAGGACGCCGCAGTTTCGCCACTCCACAACTCTCAGGCTCATAGTAATCCATATTTTCAAGGTCACAACTTCCTTGATTGGGCACGCTTTAGTTTCTAAATACTTTGCTTTTGATGCTAGACATGGATAGCTTTACCACTATCCGCTCTCCCACACTAACGCCAAACTCGCTTGGTATGGCTCTTGTTGTTTATTGTTTCTTCAAATGTTGATATAAATTTTAGGAGGACTTGTTATTCTTTGTATGGTTTCTTGTTATTGTCTTATGAATATTGTAATGATGTGTTTTAAATCGTCTAGTTTTTTCTTGTTTGGTTTGATTTTGAAACAAGATTTCTGTATCTGATTGTTGATTTGCTTAGAATTTGTTTCTGGTTTGTTTGGGTTTTTTTAATCAGAGTTATGATTTTTTGATGAGTCGAGTCTCTGATGGTTATAATGTTAATCGTAGAGTTATCAAGCAATTGGATATTAATGTCTCAGTGTAACTACTATATGTGTTTTGTTGATTTTGAGTGTCTGAGCATTTAAAGGATATTGTCTGAATCATTTGAAACAAGACTATACCATTCAGGAATTTCTTCTATTAAAGCGTTTTTCCAGGTTTACTCATAACAGATGATCGAAAATGGTTTAGAAGATTTCTAAAAATTTACAAACAAATTCAATCAAACCTACTATAGCTGGTCATATGTGCCTCGAGATAGAGCATAAAGATAATTCCACGAGTCCGTGGTACAATTTTTTCATATACCCTTCACATATAGGTTTGCTTGTGTTGTTTTGACTAATTCTACGTTTATTGTATTTGTATTGTAGAAAAAACCACACTTGAATCCCTTGATAACTGGACAATTCAACAGTTTTTTGAGGAGATCTGTTAACACCGGATAAAAGACATGGTTAGCAACTCGAGGACTAGTAGAGAGCGACTTAGATGAATCAACGAGACTCTCTAGCAAACAATAACCGGGTACTGGGATACTGCATAAGCACTTCAAAGGAATCCCACCTATTCCACTTGTCATTTTTCTGACCATGAAGGTTTGATTCTCATATCCACTTATCGTAGCCCAAGTTGTATCAACAAATCCATAAAGAAATGGCTAGTAACTTTTATATATCTATTATTTATGTTTCTTACAGTTTTGCAAATTAAATCATGTAATAGTCCTTGTTTATTTTGTATCACTACAGGAAGAGGAATTGGGAGGACCGGTAAATATTGGTGAGGTTTTCATCAAGACACATAAAATCCCAGCTGGTACGTATGTCGAGCGGAAGGTGGAGAAAATCAATAAATTTTATATGAAGAAAGTGTAAGAGAAGTTGGCAGAGCTCGAGGGAAAGACTTCGGAAATGTTTCAGGACTCTCAAAATATAATATAATACCATATTTCTTCATGTAAAGTAACTTTTTTACAATCCATATTTATAAAATTATGTCATGTTCTTTATTTAATTATTTTTCTCTAGTTGTCTTTAATTTTCACAGGTCACTGAGAAGGATGGACAAGGAACTTATTATGGAGTTTGAAGCCTAACAGAGAATCTTGTAATGGGCAAGCACAAGTAGCCGTGAGACTCTTCAGCGTTTTTGGCCTCGCAAGAGAAAATAAAGGAAGCTCAACGTAAAATCAAAGCGCAGGCTTCCCATGAAGCATAGAACGCTCGAGTTGAGACTGAGAAAAAGGAAAAGCTCGAGCACTTTTCCTTGGTGGAAAAGTATTCGCGACAAACTGATATGTAGTCTATGGACATCATGGAGAATCATACGGCTACAAAACGACAGAACCACTTCCCCAAAATGTCCATCTTCAACTCCACATGCTTTGTAGGTTACTTATCACTGTCTCTAATCCTAGTTGTATTTGGATTTCATATAAATCGATATATATATATATTAAATCAGCCATAAAACAGCCACAAACGACTACGATTATGTGGTGACTATAGGGTAAAATCACATTATAGTCGTCAAGTAGTGGCAGAATCTTTACAATAATAGTATACGGATGTTTCAATTAGTCGTTGTGTAGTTGTGAAGTTAGTCGTTAAACATTCGCCAAATAGTGACCACATGTTTACGACTACGTTATGACTGTAGGATACATTCACATAATAGTCGTAAAGTAGTGGAAAAATCTTTACCATAATTGTATATGGATGTTCCCCTTAGTCATTTTATAGTGGTTGGGTTAGTCATTAAACAGTCACCAAATAGCCACATTGTAGGGGTCAAGTAGTGGCCAAATCTTCACCATAATCGTATATGAATGTTCTGACTAATCGCTATGGTCATTAGGTTAATCATTAAACAGTCGCCAAATAGTCACAAAATATTGTGACTATGTTGTGTCTAAATTATACAGTCACACATTAGTCGGTTATTAATCGCATTATATGTCTCCTAATCGTTTCTTGATATTCGTATTAGTAACCATATTTTTACAATACTCACTAAATTGTCTGACTATTTGGTGAGTACATTTCTCTGACTGCATTTGGACCATGTCTTTATGCGCTCGCTTGTCTCTAATATAGTAAATTAGTCTCTATATAGTGCGACTACGCTACGACTATCGCACGACTACTCATGATTAGTTGTAAAACAGTCATCATTTGGCGAATGACTATGCAGCGACTAAGGATTTACAATAACATGAATTAGTCACTATTTAGTCGTAAAACCTAGTTTAATGACTATTTTGCAGCTCCTAGTCACAAAAAACAATTTTTCTTGTAGTGAAGATGAAGTTCATGCCGACGAAATACAAAAAGACGATTGGACAATGGAGATAAATAAGTATATAGTGGATAAAGATTTACTTGCCGATAGAACGGCAGCTCATAGACTCAAAGAAAAAGCAGGATGCTACATAATGTTGTGCTACATACTTTTCCCCTACAATGCTACTGGAACATTACTGCGATTTGTAGAGGAAAAAGAATCAACAAAGTGATCAAAGAAACTCACGAAGGTGCGGGAGGAAATCATGTAGATGTTTAATTGCTAGCTCTCTAAATTAAACAGATCGGCTTCTTTTGGTCAACAATGATAAAAGACTGCGTGAAATACGCAATGAAGTGCAAACAATGCCAGAAGCATGTCCCAACCATAAATAGGTCTACCGAGATATTAGCCTCCACACCAAAACCCTACCATTTCATGAGGTGGGCCATGGACATCGCCAAACAAATTCACTAATCCGGAAAAATGAGTACATTCTGATCCTAACAGACTACTTCACCAAATGACTAGCGTCCAAATCATACATCAAGGTAAAGGCTCTAGATTTTATCTTTTTCTATGGAAATACATCATTTACCGACATGGATTTCGCTATAAAATCATCACCAATAACTAAAAAGTGGATCATTAGATTAAGACGGTCAGTACCGTACTATCTACAAGGAAACGGTCAGGTTGAGGCTACTAATAAAACAATTATCACCGTACTAAAAAAGTGGCTTGATAAGCAAAAACTGGAATTGGGCGGACGAGTTAGACGGGGTGTTATGGTCACGCCAAACCACCTTGACATGACCCTGAAACCAAACCCCATTATTAGATCACAGAGTTTAAGCAATGTAACCTGCCAAAGCCGGACTTCCGACCCTTCAACGGTCTATGCTCATCAAAATCTCAACCTTAATGATAAAATTCTCCTTGAATCACTCAATGAAAAATGGGACAAAGCCCTCTTATTAATCCAAAATAATCAACATTTTGCAGCAATATACTACAACAAAAAGACTTGAGGTCGGCACATGAAAGAAGGGGGCCTCGTTCTCCGAGACTTGAAGGACCTTATCAGATCTCCAAGGTCTTTAAACCATGAGTCTAAGAGCTCAGCGATCTGGAAGGAACACATGTCGACTTCCCTTGTAACTCGGTGCAGCTCAAGCGCCATGACTACTAAAAAATAGGGTATGCTCACCTAGCTACCACCGATGTAACACAAACTACAAGTGGCTTGATCAATGTTTATAGGGTAAATAGGCAGTCCTTAAAGATTCAGAAATACCTTAAATAAAATCACATATTTATGTGATCCTCTATACGTCGGCATCCTGCTCAGATGAACAATCCAAAACGTGTCCCTAAGGTGCAGTGGTGAAATAATCCGCACCTTTGTTGTATATACAAAAAGAGCTAACTCTAGCTACACAAAGAAGGAGTAAGTCGGGATTGCCCCGCTCACTAAGTCTAGCCGAGTTACATAAGTGATATATCATGGTTTTTACTAGTTTTAGGCCATGATATAGTTGTGTTTTTAGTGTCTTTTGTGTTCTTTTAGAGTCTTTTACAGGTATAATCAGGTTTGGAGCTAAATTGGAGATAATGGAGCATTTTGGAGATTTTTGGAGTGTTTGGCCGAGAGATAGAGTTCACTGTCCGAAACAGAGAAAGGTGTCGATCGTTGCACACCTGCAACGGTCGATGCACCAGCGAGATGGGCCAAAACTCGGCGATTTAGAAGAATCAAGATATTGCACTTTGATCCAGAAGTTCCTGATATTTACAAAGAAGCCCCTGGCCGAGATTATGCCTATATAATAGAGTTTTTAGTGTTTTAATTAGATACGCTTGATACGCTTTACATTACGCTTTCATAATTAAGAGCAGAGGATTTTTAGAGCTTTTGGGGCTGATCTGAACCTATTACTTCATCTGTATTTGGAGACGATTTCGAACCCCTTTTACTCTTATTCTTTTATGCAATTTATTCATCATATGATCATGTTTTCATTATCTATGTCTGAGTAGATTCCTTGTTAGGTTTAGGGTTTCTCACATAGGATTTCATGACTTGCTAGACTTGTTCAATTTCATTTAAGGATTCAAACTATATCTGTTCTTCAATTTAATTATGCTTAAAGCTAGTTCTAACCTGATCAATTAGAATCTAGATCTTAGGTTGCTAAATACGTCACGGAAGTGGGGTTTGGGAATCTGAACTAATTAAATTGGGCAATTAAACTTTGCGCAAACAGAAGTTTGGTTTAGTATAATTGTGAACATATCAAACTTGGGATTAATGCTAGTTTAATTTGTTAGTTCTCGCAAACGAAAGTTTGGTTTGCTGCACTTAGACTTAGAGAATTATCGCAAAGGAATTTGGTTAATTCTATATCTGTGTTTTGAGTTCTAGAACTGTGCTTAATTAGATCCTTGCTGAATGAACTGTCTGCTTGTCTGATTTCCTGAGAATACCCTAGGCTTGACGCTTTTAGTTTATTGCTTCCACAACCGTTAATCTCTGCTACTGATTTACTTTCTCGCACCGCTTTTAATTCAATTACATTGCTTTCTTTCTAGTATTAGTCTCTACTGTTCTGATCTATTGAGACCAAGTGTCCCTGTGGATTCGATAACCCTATATACTACTTTGACATTGCTGTTCACTTGCAGTTTAGAATAGGGTAAAACTTAGAACCTATCAAGTATTTGGCGCCGTTGCCGGGGAACAGATTCTGGATCTACATCCTATCAGACTCCTCCTGATAGTTCCTTGTCCATAGGTCTAATTCAAGGAAGAAGATGTGAATTTCATAGGAGGTTCTGGTTTCCAAGGTAATAGATTCAGTAATCAACAGGGGAACAGATTCTCCAATGGAGGACATACTGGTGGTTTTCAAAAGACCTATGGACAAGGTACTCAGAGAACCTATGGATCTACATCCTATCAGACTCCTCCTGCACCTACAGCCCATGAGAGAAAAATGGAGGCTATGATGGAACAACTGATTGAGAGTCAGACCAAGATTTATGTGGACTGCAACAAGAAGTTGGACGCTGTCTATGAAGACCTCAATGGGAAATTTGAGTCTCTGAGCACTCACATGAAGCAGTTGGACACTCAGGTGAACCAGATGTCCAACTCACTGAAGGGAAAAGGAGTGGCAGACACTCATGTTAAGGCCTGGTCTGTGTACATTAATGATGGATCTCACCTAGGTGAAAGATTTGAGCTAAGTACAGCTGAGTTGGTGACAGAACAAGAATTTTCGGATATTTGTGAAAAACTCTCGGGTGAAATCTGCTGCAGTGCGTCGATCGATGCAACATCTGTGCCGATCGATACACCAGTCGGGATGGCAACGATCGACACACCCTTAGTGTCGGTCGTTGCAGGGCGTGAACAGACAGAACTGTCGGATGATAATGGCATAGATGCTGACTTGGAGCTTGATCGCCTATTCAATGGAGCCTCTGAGATTACTCAACAGGAGATCTACGAACAGATTTTTAGACAACACTCCTCAGTGTCTGAAGTGATTAGGCAAGAGATTGAAGAACTGAAGAAACTAGAAGGGATTGGTGAAGAATTGGAAGAAATTCCAACTTCTGATGATCCACCTTATCATCCATGTGTGCAGAGGTACCTGAACAAGATGTTGCCCCTGGATGATGATCTGAAAGACTGGGTGATAATAGTTCCTCAGCATATTAGTGATGTTCTGCTAACTAAGATCCCGAAGAAGCTGCCTGATCCTGGAGTCTTTGTGCTGGATTGTTCTATCTTTAAGGATAGTTTTAGACGCTCTCTGTGTGATTTAGGAGCTGCTGGAAGTTTGATGCCTTACTCTGTGGCAGAGAAGCTGGGTATGTTGGATTTTACTCCTACTAGGACTTCTCTTGTCCTAGCTGATCAGTCCATACGAGTTCCTGAAGGGCTCCTTATGGACATTCCGGTGAGAGTTGGAAACTACTTAGTTCCAACGGACTTCCTTGTGCTGAGATATGACTGTGATCCGGATGAAGCATTATTTCTTGGGAGACCCTTTTTGGCTACAGCAGGAGCGTTGATTGATGTTAGGAACAGCTTGATAGATCTCCATCTGGGAGATGAACCACTGCACTATGAGATGGATAAGCTGCGAAAGCCACTGATAGATGGGCAGACATTCACCATAAGGGACGCATATTTTGAGCAGCCTGATCATACTATGGTTATAGATCCTGGAGCACATTTCACTCCATCTTTTCTTGGACATGAGCATTCCGAAACAGCCTACTCACCACCTTGGATGAGGAGACTTGAACAGAGACAGAAAAAGTCTCTGTCAGGACCTCCTGGTACCTGAAAATCCCCATCCGTCCGGTCAAGCTATTGACCTTAAACAAGCGCTGGGTGGGAGGCAACCCACCATTAGGTACTGGTGTTTTTTTCTACTTAATTTTTGGTGTTTTTGTTAGGATTTTACGTTTGTTTTTGTTTCTGGTGAGTTTATGTTTGCAGGTCTCGGACAAAATCGCAGTGCAACGATCGACGCACTTCTGTGTCGATCGTCACAACACGAAAGGAATCGCATTGCAGCGATCGTTGCGGTCCTGAGCAACGATCGACCATACACGAAAATCGCCAAGTAACGGTCGATGCACTTAGTGCAACGATCGATGCATGAGCGACAGAGGTAAACCCGACAGAACTCAACAGAACTTTAACAATTTTTCTTTCTTTTTACCGATCCTTCGCTTGACACTACTGGGGACAGTGTGTCTTAAGTGTGGGGGAGGTGCTACTGACTTTTGTTTTCTGTTTTCTTAAGAGTCCGTCCGTTTTTCAAAAAAAAATTTTGTTTTATTGAGTCAAAAATTGTTTAAGTAAGAAGCTATGATTTTCTGAGAAGATTTACAAGACTTGCAGGAACTTAAGTAACCATTGGGATGAAGTTGCAGGATCTATCTCTGACTATTAGAAAACCCCATCACAGATCAACCTACTGGGAACACCCACATCACTTCAGGTATCAGAGGATCCTTTTACAGGCTTCAATTTAATACTGACTTAGATTTCTCACCTAAGGGCTTGGTATACTTTGTGTCGGATTTCCTTGTTAGTTCTGACACAGCCTGTCAACCTATCCTATTTAGTTCCCTTCTCCCCTTCTATAAAGTAAAAAAAAAAAAAGATAATAAACTGAGGATGAGTTAGTAACTCCGAAGTGGTCATGGGAATGGTAGCAAACACTATTTTCTCTCATGTGATCCATGGAATGTGTCCAAAGTACACCCCATAACGGGAAGAACACTGATAAAAAAAAATAAAATGATACCCAATGGGGAAAAATCAGTTGTTAAAGAAGGGAAAGAGAAGAAAGGGACTAGAGAAAGATAGTATGGTGGTCTAGAGCTGATAAGGTAAGAATCCATGTGCCCTTTGATCGATACTCCTTAGGTGAGACCGCACTTAAATACTTGCAGAAGTCAGTAGGGAGAATTTGAATGCTTGAATGTGATTGTGGAGTTTACCTAGGACAGTTGCTAAGTGTGGGGGAAGTACATGTTGGTCTTGATATCCTGTGATTGATTCTTTCAGTGGTTTACTAAGGGGAATCTGAGTATTGTAGCTTCTAGGATGAAATGAGTTTCTGAAAAGTTTTCAAACCTCTTCACCATGTTTTAGATCTCTGTTTTGCTTGAGGGAAAGCAAAGGCTAAGTGTGGGGGAGTTGATATATCATGGTTTTTACTAGTTTTAGGCCATGATATAGTTGTGTTTTTAGTGTCTTTTGTGTTCTTTTAGAGTCTTTTACAGGTATAATCAGGTTTGGAGCTAAATTGGAGATAATGGAGCATTTTGGAGATTTTTGGAGTGTTTGGCCGAGAGATAGAGTTCACTGTCCGAAACAGAGAAAGGTGTCGATCGTTGCACACCTGCAACGGTCGATGCACCAGCGAGATGGGCCAAAACTCGGCGGTTTAGAAGAATCAAGATATTGCACTTTGATCCAGAAGTTCCTGATATTTACAAAGAAGCCCCTGGCCGAGATTATGCCTATATAATAGAGTTTTTAGTGTTTTAATTAGATACGCTTGATACGCTTTACATTACGCTTTCATAATTAAGAGCAGAGGATTTTTAGAGCTTTTGGGGCTGATCTGAACCTATTACTTCATCTGTATTTGGAGAAGATTTCGAACCCCTTTTACTCTTATTCTTTTATGCAATTTATTCATCATATGATCATGTTTTCATTATCTATGTCTGAGTAGATTCCTTGTTAGGTTTAGGGTTTCTCACATAGGATTTCATGACTTGCTAGACTTGTTCAATTTCAGTTAAGGATTCAAACTATATATGTTCTTCAATTTAATTGTGCTTAAAGCTAGTTCTAACCTGGTCAATTAGAATCTAGATCTTAGGTTGCTAAATACGTCACGGAAGTGGGGTTTGGGAATCTGAACTAATTAAATTGGGCAATTAAACTTTGCGCAAACGGAAGTTTGGTTTAGTATAATTGTGAACATATCAAACTTGGGATTAATGCTAGTTTAATCTGTTAGTTCTCGCAAACGAAAGTTTGGTTTGCTGCACTTAGACTTAGAGAATTATCGCAAAGGAATTTGGTTAATTCTATATCTGTGTTTTGAGTTCTAGAACTGTGCTTAATTAGATCCTTGCTGAATGAACTGTCTGCTTGTCTGATTTCCTGAGAATACCCTAGGCTTGACGCTTTTAGTTTATTGCTTCCACAACCGTTAATCTCTGCTACTGATTTACTTTCTCGCACCGCTTTTAATTCAATTACATTGCTTTCTTTCTAGTATTAGTCTCTACTTTTCTGATCTATTGAGACCAAGTGTCCCTGTGGATTCGATAACCCTATATACTACTTTGACATTGCTGTTCACTTGCAGTTTAGAATAGGGTAAAACTTAGAACCTATCAATAAGCCGACATGCCTCGCTTGACCAATCCCAAACTTGTGATAGAACGGTACGAAGTTGATAGTGCATCACTCGTATCACAAAGGGTTTTCACCGAGGCATACCTAGGCAACCCCCCCCCCCCCAAACAACAAATCAAGAATTATTTTCGCAAACATTGTTCATCCTATCATAATTAATAGTACATTGCCAATTAATAGTACATTCTCTACAGCATAAGCAAAAAATAAGTCAAGAGTGACGATCTATGAGCTACAAAAAAAGAAACATAAAGGTACTTACGCAGGTGGCAATTGATCTTGGAAAGAGCAGACCAGAACCCATTACCAAGACAAACAACACATCCAATAGATCCAAATGAAGGATCTGAGTGTCGCCCTTAAGTTTGGAAAGGTGACAAACGAGTTAACCATCAACATATTTTGATATATTGACGTGGTACCCTTTAGAAAGAAAAAAAGAGCATAAGCTCATCGACAACATCCTCAACCAACATATGAATTCATGAGGCCGGCATACCCATATTTATAAGAAACAAAGAGTATCAGCATCGAGACTAAAAATAAAGAAAGAAACAAGGCAGGAAAAACAAATCGGATAAAACTCTTAAAAGGAAAAAGAAAAGAGAGAGATTCAGTTGAGGAAACTAAGAGCAAGGGTTCATACTTATAGTTGAGGAAGCATGCTAAAGAGGAAAATGGTCAAAGCATTAAAGTAACTTGACCAAAAAATACCGACCCATGAGAAGCCAATTCATGATGAGCTGGATGCAGCACCGAGAAATGAACAGACCCCAAAAATTCGCCGATCAAGTCTTCGACCCAATTCTTCGAACTGGGGGGGGGGGGCTTACTGTTGGAGGTGGGTTTAGCACCCTTTTATAGGCCGGCCCAACAATAGATTGATCCAATAAGCTCAAGCCCAATAACAAGGGAGGAAGGCCCAACTCAGCGAGCTCAGTGAAGTCCATGACAAAGTCTTCCACCAAGTCCATGACGAAGTCCTCCACGAAGTCCACGATGATATGAACAAAGGAAAAGGAAAATATGATCAATGTACGTTAATTATATTTATAAAAGATAAAACATAAAGACAAATCCTCAAAAAGGAACGAAATCCAAGATTATTCGGATTTACATTATCTGATCACAGAGAATCTAGAAAATTAAAATCATTCTCCTGATATATATACTTCTCATATACGGAAAAATGAGGGATCTTTCATTCTTATACTCACCAACCTAATTTTAGAGCAGAGAATTAAGCAATCAATTATCGAACTCTAAATTAATAAAACAACTACGTTTTCGGTTTTTCTATTATTGCCTTTAAATTTTTAAGTGTTGAAATACTCGATCCCCTAAATCAGATTAATGATCAAATTGATCCTTCTGAAGATACACCCTCACCACATGACCATGTATTAATTCATTGTTACCCTTTGAATATTTGTCTATAAACGAAAAACATGAACTTTATTGACGAATATCTTTAGTTCTTGAATCATTCAAAGATCAAAAACAACTAAAAAAAAAAGAAAAGAGAAAAAAATAAGTAGCGCTTGAGCTGCATCGAGTTCCAAGAGAGTGTCGCCCTTAAGTTTTGAGAGGCGAAAAACGAGTTAACAATCAACATATTTCATATATTGACGAGCTACCCTTTAGAAAAAAGAGCATAAGCTCATCGACAACATCCTCAACCAACATATGAATTCATGAGGCCGGCATATACCCATGTTTATAAGAAACAAAGAGTATCGTCATTGAGACCAAAAAGAAAGAAAGAAGCAAGGGTGGAAAAAAGAAATCGGATAAAACTTGTAAAAGGAGAAAGAATAGAGAGAGATTCAAATGAGGAAACTAAGAGCAAGGGTTCGTATTTATAGTGGAGGAAGCATGCTGAAGAGGAAAATGGTCAAAGCATTAAAGGAACTTGACCAAAAATGCCGACCCATGATAAGCCGATTCATAATGAGCTAGCTGCAGCACCGAGGAGTGAACAGCTCCCAAAAATTCGCGGACCAAGTCTTCGATCCAATTCTTCGAACTGGGGGGCTTATTGTTTGAGGTGGGTTTAGTACCCTTCCAAATGGCCCATTCAAATATTAAGATCGGCCAAAATAGAAAGCATATATAAAGTATCCAACATACAAAGGGATAATTACAACGCTGATGAAGATAATAATAATCATCGAGGATAAATACAAAACGAAAGTTGTGGTGGCACTAAAACTGTTGGAAAGCCTAGGATCTAGGGTTCGTTGTATTGAATCACTAACCTCGTTCTTACCTTGTATTGGCAGCGGAATGATTGGTGAAACGAGATCAGTAGCGACTCAGATGCTTCGCCTCTACCAGATACACACGCACACAAACCTGGAAAGCCGGGATGCTAGTGCTGGATCTTGGGATTTCTGAGTTTCTGGTGTTTCTGCTTTCTCTGTGAAGAAAAAGTGAACGGCTAGGGTTCCAGGTCGAAATTATATGTTTATATAAAGACCTGGAATGACTTAAACCGAGCTTTGGTTAATCCAATTCGTTTAAGTCATAAAATCGAAACGTCAGTTTTGAAACCCGATCTGTGCCGATCGACACACATACTGTGTCGATCGACACACCACTCTAACCTCAATATTAATGTGTATCCAATACACATCAACATGATCATTACCATAATGATCATTCCCATATTTATGCTTCTAATTTGCTTAGGTGTATGACCCTATAGGATCATATAATAATGGCAGTAAGTCTACAACTTACAGATTGCAAGAGGCTTCTAGCAAAACATTGCAACCGCCCAGTATTATATGAATGTCTGATCTCGACACACAACTATCATCAGGAGTGAGTACAAGTGTGATTTCAGGACACTATCCCAACAATCTCCCACTTGTACTGGAATCATCAATTCTTATAATCCTTTTGTGTCTATATCTCGATTTGGCATAAGGAAAGATTAGTGTCATCCTTATTAAGACAACATCGTGTTTATCGAACTCCTGATCTTATACTGAACAAGACAAACAACTGAACTACAATTCGTTTGAGTGCGGCCACACATTTTCTCAGTATCAAATCTTCGATAGGCCCTGAGATATTTATCTCCCGTTATTCAGGAGGGACAAATCCCATCTCGTTCCATCCCTATTCCTATACACACTTCATGATACACCTGAACAATGCCGTTATAGCCGCCAGTTACGGGTCGACGTTTGACAAGGTCAAAGTGCACCAATTCATATGCAAGAAAGCATGATGAACTCAGGTCTAAGGACTATACTCTATAGTCGTAATGAGAATCTCTCATGACACAGATATAACTATCTTGGAGACTTCTCATTAGCGGGTCATGTCCGATCTTATGTTCATCAACATATATCTATGTGACTGACTGTGACACTCATATCACTGACTCCATGAAACTTAGTCAACAGTCACCTCACAAACTAGTCTCTCGCGGTTGTCAGTGTCCCACATTGACAACCTCGACTAGGGACATATCATAATTTATGACATCTATAACTTATAGGGTTTCATGATCAAGTCCTCAACTTGACGACCTATAATATGGCATAAACTTATTTTGGGACCATTATTTAGATCACAATAAATAATGCTGAAATCAAATTTCATTAAACATATCCAAAAGTATGTTTACAAGAACATCTTAATATAACTAAAATAAAACCATAATAACTCCCACTAGAATCAAGATTACATCTTAAGATCTCTAATGCCTACAGCAGTAGTGTGACACTCATGCTTAGGCCTTGGGAGTGGCTTAGTTAGAGGATCAGCGACATTCTCGTCCGTCGGAACTCGGCTGATCTTTACTTCTTCTCTATTGACGATATCACGAATCAGGTGATATCTCCTCTCTATGTGTTTGGACTTCTGGTGTGACCTGGGTTCTTTCGCCTGAGCAATGGCTCCATTGTTGTCACAAAACAAAGCCACTGGCTCCAAGATACTAGGAACCACACCAAGTTCAGTCATGAACTTTTTGATCCAAACAGCTTCCTTTGCCGCTTCTGAAGCAGTAACATATTCAGCTTCCGTCGTGGAATCAGCTACGGTATTCTGCTTAGAGCTCTTCCAGCTCACTGCACCGCCATTTAGACAGAAGACATATCCAGACTGTGATCGGAAATCGTCTCTGTCCGTCTGAAAACTTGCATCAGTGAATCCATTCACCACAAGCTCTTCACTTCCTCCATATACCAAGAACTTATCCTTGGTGTGTCTCAAATACTTGAGAATATTCTTGACCGCTGTCCAGTGATCTTCACCTGGATCAGATTGGTATCTACTCGTCATGCTTAGCGCGTAAGCTACATCTGGACGAGTGCAGAGCATGGCATACATGATAGATCCTATTGCAGAAGCATAAGGAATCCTATCCATGCGCTCTCGCTCAGCATGTGTCGCCGGACACTTCTTCTTGCTTAGACTAATGCCATGAGACATTGGTATGAAGCCCTTCTTGGAATCATGTATCTTGAATCTGTGCAACACCTTATCAATATAAGTGTCCTGGCACAATCCAAGCCTATTCGCTCTATCTCTGTAGATTCTGATTCCAAGGATGTACGCGGCTTCTCCCATGTCTTTCATGGAAAAACAACTTCTGAGCCAAGTCTTAACAGACTGAAGCAACATAACGTCATTACCGAGAAGAAGTATGTCATCGACATACAATACAAGAAACGCAATTCCGCTCCCACTAGTCTTCTTGTATACACATGGTTCTTCTTCGTTCTTGATGAAACCAAATTTTTTTACTGCTTCATCAAAACGAAGATTCCAACTCCGTGATGCTTGCTTCAATCCATAAATGGATTTAAGAAGCTTGCATACCTTCCCAGCATTCTTAGGATCTACAAAACCCTCAGGTTGTGTCATATACACATCCTCTTCCAAAATACCATTCAGGAAGGCGGTTTTGACATCCATCTGCCAAATCTCATAATCATAATAAGCGGCAGTTGCTAGAAGAATCCGAATGGATTTAAGCATAACGACTGGGGAATAGGTTTCATCATAGTCAATACCATGAATCTGCTTGAAACCTTTAGCCACCAACCTAGCTTTCTAAATTTGGACATTGCCATCCACGTCAATCTTCTTCTTGAAGATCCATTTACACTCAATGGCTTTTGCACCATTAGGTAAATCGACCAAGGACCATATTTGGTTTTCTGACATGGATCCCATTTCGGATTTAGAGGCTCCAAGCCACTTTTCGGAGTCCGGGCCCATCATTGCTTCCGCAAAGGTCGCCGGTTCGTCACTTTCAATGATCATCAGATCATTGCAATTAGTCACGAGAAATCCATAATATCTTTCGGGTTCGTGACGGATCCTTCCGGATCTGCGAACTTCAGGCTCCATAGGTGTGGGCTCCACAGAACTTTGTGGATCCAACTGCTGCTCTTCCTCAGCAGGTTGAGCAGTCTCCTGTGCATCTTGAATTTCTTCGAGATGTACTTTACTCCCACTGTTTTTCTTAGAAAGAAACTCCCACTCAAGAAAAGAACAGTCCCGAGCAACAAAGACTTTGTTCTCAGATCGGTTGTAAAAGTAGTATGCCTTGGTTTCCCTAGGATAACCAACGAAGTAACATTTATCTGATTTGGGTGCGAGCTTGTCAGAGATTAAACGTTTGACATAAGCCTCACAACCCCAAATCTTCAGGAAAGACAGACTTGGAATATTTCCAGTCCACAATTCATGTGGTGTCTTTTCCACTGAATTAGATGGCACCCTATTTAGTGTAAACGCAGACGTTTCTAGAGCGTATCCTCAAAAGGATAATGGAAGATCTGAATGACTCATCATAGACCGAACCATATCCAATAAGGTTTGATTCCTCCTCTCTGACACTCCATTCCATTGGGGTGTTCCAGGAGGAGTGAGTTGTGAAACAATTCCACACTCGCTCCGCGATCCGACCGCAGAACTTTGATACTTTTCCCAAGTTGGTTATGTACTTCATTCTTGAACTCCTTGAATCTATCAAAGGATTCTGACTTGTGTCTCATCAAATAGACGTAGCCATACCTACTGAAGTCATCAGTAAAGGTAATGAAGTACTTGTAATTTCCTCTGGCAACAGTGCTCATCGGCCCACATACATTAGTATGAATAAGGCCCAATAAGTCACCTGCCCTTTCATTCGGTTTGTTGAAAGGGGCCCTAGCCATTTTGCCCATCAAGCAAGATTCGTATTTCTCACCTGATTCAAAATCAAATGAGCCCAGAAGCCCTTTTCGATGGAGTCTCTGAATGCGTTTCTCATTGATATGGCCCAAACGACAATGCCATAAGAAAGTCGGGTTTTCGTCATTTGACTTAAACCGCTTTGTATTTATGTTAAAGACAGGCATTTCTTGGTTTAAGACATATAACCCATTATCTAATGGGGCGCTACCATAAAACGTACCATCACGATTAAAAGAACAAACTTTATTCTTAACTGCAAAATCAAAACCTTCCAAATCCAAAACGGAAACTGAAATTATGTTTCTGCTAATCGCAGGTACAAAGTAGCAATTATTCAATTCTAAAACCATGCCAGAAGGTAAAGACAAATCATAAGTGCCTACGGCCAGTGCAGCAACCTTAGCTCCATTCCCGACCCGTAGCTCCACTTGTCCTTTCTTCAGCGTTCTACTGTTTCTTAGTGTCTGCACATTAGTACAAATATGAGCACCGCAGCCGGTATCCAATACCCACGAAGTAGAACTAGAATACATAACATTAAGTTCGATAACATAAATACCTGAGTCAAACACATCATACGTCTTCTTCAGCTTCTTGTAATCTTCCATGAACTTCTTGCAGTCTCTCTTCCAATGCCCTAGCTGCTTGCAGTAGTTGCATTTGTCCTCAGGAGAAGGCCCGGATTTGGGCTTGGGCTTGGGCTTGTCTTGACTCTCAGTCTGGACAGCTTTAGCTTTTCCCTTATCCTTACTAGGTTTCTTAAACCTTTTACCCCCTTGTACCATCAGTACACTAGGAGTTGCCTTCTTGAGATTCGGCTCTGCTGTCTTAAGCATGCCGTGTAACTCAGTCAATGTCTTAGTCATGTTTTGCATGTTGTAGTTCATGATGAACTGATCAAAACACGACGGCAAAGACTGCAAAATCATGTCAGTGGCTAGCTCATGGCTAATGGCACAGTCCAGTTTCCCCAGGTTATCAATGTAACCCATCATTTTAAGGACATGAGGACTTACTGGACTGTCCTTAGCCAGCTTGCAATCCATGAGAGATTTAACCGTCGGGTATCTCTCTGTGTGAGCTTGCTCCTGAAACAAAGCTTTCAGGCTGTTAATCATCTCAATCGGTGACATCACGTTCTCATATTGCTTTTGCAGCTCAGATTTCATAGTCACCAGCATTAGACAATTAACGTCTTTGACATCAGCTGAATGTTTATCCCAAGCATTCTTATCTGCATGCGTGGCATTGGAACGTGGCCTCTCGGGGAGAACTCTTGTAAGGACATATTCCTTGTTCTCCTGCCTGAGAACTATTCTCAGGTTCCGATACCATTCCAAGAAATTTGATCCATTAAGCTTGTCCTTCTCAAGGACGGATCTTAGCGAGAAAGTGTTGATGTGAGTTGGGACAGACATAGCTGCAATTAAAAGAGGTAGAGGTTTTAGTTATGATGCTCAAGGAAATGATAATTCTTATCTAATAAGAAAACTCGCATTGTATTCAAAAACTATGTTTCCTCAGATGAATACAATGAACCAAGATCCTCAGCTCACCAAAATTTGAGTGGGCGACTCGCCATCACCCAAACTTTAGTTATCTAGGTAAGCAAATCATTGCTAATTGTACCCAGTACAACTCTTGGTCGCAGATAAGACAATCCATGTCTTATCCACTCTGATGTCTCTGGGCCCAGAACTTCTGATAGCCCAATCAAGTAAACCAATCTCTTCAGTCTTGTGATCATTGATAATCGCACTGCGAGTCTATCAATGATCACCTGCCTTACTCATGTAGTTGTGGATACCAAGGACTCCAAGGCTATCCAACAACGAAACGAGTCTTGACAGTAGACAAGATCGGGCAAGACATCAAGATCACTTGATATTTAGTTGAGGAAAAGAACTATTTAATCTTGATGCATATCCAATATGCATCCAAGAAGTTTTTAAGTTGTTTAAAACATCTAGATTTATTTAGTTTAGGTTAATCTAGAACTTTAGGAGTAAATTTGGTCCGGTATTTGCAAATTTGAGGTCCAACCATCAAGTCTGTGATTGGTGTGTCGATCGACACCAACCATTGGCGTCGGTCGACACAACCCAATTTAAACCAGACTTTGATAGCCGGTCAAACCGGATCGAATTTCCTTAACCGATTCAATCTAATTGAACCGGTCCGGTTTAATGGTCCATGTCGATCGCCACACAACACTGTGTCGATCGACATTACCCAACCAGAACCAAATTGGTTAATTAACTTAACCAAGCGAGATAACCGGTTCAATCCAATTGAACCGATCTATCCTTTCGCATTGCCTGTGTCGACCGACACACCCAGTGTATTGACCGACACAGCATGGATACGGATATTCGATCACTGATCGAAACCCTAAAAACTTTTACGCGTTTTTGCGGTGTGTCGACCGACACAAGATCTGTGTCGATCGACACTGTGCGAAAACACAGGTTCATCGTTTTTCAACAGAGACTTAATCTGAGATTAAATTCTACAAAACACGATTTAACAGGCACTAAACTAATCAAATTCATCAGTATTTGATTTAAATGCCTTAGATTCAATAGATTAAACCCTAATAGCTCTGATACCACTGTTGGAAAGCCTAGGATCTAGGGTTCGTTGTATTGAATTACTAACCTCGTTCTTACCTTGTACTGGCAGCAGAATGATTGGTGAAACAAGATCAGTAGCGACTCAGATGATTCGCCTCTACCAGATACACACGCACACAAACCTGGAAAGCCGGGATGCTAGTGCCGGATCTTGGGATTTCTAAGTTTCTGGTGTTTCTGCTTTCTCTGTGAAGAAAAAGTGAACGGCTAGGGTTCCAGGTCGAAACTATTTGTTTATATAAAGACCCGGAATGACTTAAACCGAGCTTTGGTTAATCCAATTCGTTTAAGTCATAAAATCGAAACGTCAGTTTCGAAACCCGATCTGTGTCGATCGACACACATACTGTGTCGATCGACACACCACTCTAAACTTAATATTAATGTTTATCCAATACACATCAACATGATCATTACCATAATGATCATTCCCATATTTATGCTTCCAGTTTGCTTAGGTGTGTGACCCTATAGGATCATATAATACTGGCAGTAAGTCTACAACTTACAGATTGCAAGAGGCTTCTAGCAAAACATTGCAACCGCCCAATATTATACGAATGTCTGATCTCGACAAACAACTATCATCAGGAGTGAGTACAAGTGTGATTTCAGGACACTATCCCAACAAAAACATGGGTTAATTACTATAAGAGCATTTGAGATTTTAATTATTGTTGGTCAAAATTTTGGTCTAAAATGACCAAACACGTCCTTATTAAGAAAAAAATAATTACAAGAATGCCATTGCTATTTAATTTCCACATCAGCAAAAACAAAATTTATTTACGAAAATGCCACTTTCCCAGAATAATAAATCCGCACAGATTTATGATATTCTTTGTTACAGATTTATTGAGATTACGGATGTTCAAATAAGTCTGCACGGAGTTATTGTCTTTTGTTGCAGATTTCTTTTCTTTGTTGCAGAGTTTTAAAAATCTGTAACACGTTATAATGTTTCTAAAAATTACTATACTAGCATCATAGTGTTACAGATTTATGTTCTAATGTTGCAGATTTTTTTGTTTTTTTGCTGACGTGGCACAGATTTATATTAACGTGTTGCAGATTTTTGAAAATTTTCAAGTTTTGTTTCCTTGGTTTTGAATAAATGTGGAATTTAATGTTACAGATTTGTGATACGTGTTACAGATTTATTAAAGTCTGCAACAAAGAAAATTGTATAAAATAATTATTATTGTAGCACTGTTATGTTACAGATTTTCTCTTTTTGTTGCAGATTTATGTATAATGTTGCGGATTTATGTTATGTTACAAATTAATTTTAATGTTACGGATTTATTGAAGATGTACATAATTCGAATATATTTTGCGTGATCTTCTCATGATTTTTAGGAACCATTTTTGCAAATTAGTAATTGTTTATTTTGCGTGATCTTCTCATGATTTTTAGGAACCATTTTTGCAAATTAGTAATTGTTTCTAAATTTCAATATTTGGCGAAAAAATAAAAATAAAAACCTTAATTTTGAAAAATAAAATCTTATTTATTATGTTTTATATTAAATTTTTGTTTTCAAAAAAAAATAACGAACAAAATAGAATTTTTTTATCAATTTTTTTATTTAATTTATAGATTTATTAAAACATTACGTTGTATTTATTTCTTATATTTAAAAGTAAAATTATTTCAAAAAAATTAACAAAAAAAATAATTTGTGTTAATTTCCTATTTCTATGATTTATTTATAAAATATATTTTGTATTTTTTGGAATAAATAATTTAACCACTGAAAAATAATATTTGTGTTTTGTTTTTAAATGATTTATTTATAAAATTATTTTTATTAGTTTCTTACTTATTATTTTTTTAAACGATTTTATAATAATTATTTATTTTGAAAAACGAATTTTATATTAATTATTTATTTTCAGAAAACAAATTTTATATTAATTATTTATTTTTGGAGAACAAATTTTATATTAATTATTTATTTTATTTTAATGATTTATTTATATTTTTTATCAAAAAATAAGTTAAGAAAAGGACAATATAGTCTTTTAAACCATCATAGAATGCTACTCTAGTAAAAAACACACCCTTATGCTATTATAGTAGTTAACCTTAAAATTTGTGTTACTAGAAGTAATTTTCACATTTTCTTTTTTGAAAAATACCTGTTTTTTAATAAATATGATTTTTTCTGTCGACTTGAGACTCTATATAAAGACAAGTAGGGCATTCAATGAATCATCTAGAAAATACTCACAATTCCTAGAGAGGCCATAATCCTCTCACCATGATCTCTTCACGACCCTTCGACGACCTTTCTTATAGAACTACGAATAGCTTGATCCCTTTTTTAAAGGTATGTAAGCAGCCTTTCAAAAAGTTCAGCTATAACATCTAATTCCATTGATTCTGCCGTTCAGATTCATTGGAACTCAAATTATTCCATAATCTCATTATCCGCCGAGTTAGCTTAAAAGACTATGAAGAATCCCTAAATAAAAACCCTAAATTCTTGTTATTTTTAGATATGCAGAACTGAGATCTTACAATGACAACAAAAAATACAGGCTCCATCCATGTAATCAAGGTGAACATACTGAAGATGCAGTGAACTGGATAAGGAACTATGACATCATCTGACTCAATTAAGGCGCAGAACACCAGGAAGATCAATGATAGAGACCATCTTTCAGATGAGCTGGATTTGGAGGATATGGAAGTTGAGGATACGTGTAGCTGACAAGGAAAATGTCCAATGATTGTATCCGATCTGGAGAAAAACTTCATAGAAGATATGCACAAGGATGTTTGTGTGAAAAGGCTTAGGTAAATATGCATTTTCCTAAAAGAAGACATATGGAAATGTTTGTTTGGGTAGTTAGGAAAATAGAAAACGACCTATGAAGTACAAATAGGTCGTCTAAGGAATCCTTGTTGGTTGTGCCATCTATTGAGAGAGATTGCTATTTTCTAGGGTTTGAGAGTCTTGTAAGGGAATCGAACTTGGAGCTAAGGTTGAATCTAAGTGGCTTTAAGATCATTTTGAAATCGAAAAGCAAGTGAGAGACAAGATTGTTAAGGTAAAACTGTAAGTTTGCTTTGCAAAAAATTCTTGGAAAAAGAATATCATGTGTTACATCTTGTATCAAGTAGCTCCTGCTTTTTCATTTGATATCATAGCGAACTCTTTTTTGCTTATATATATGTGTGTGTGTGTGTGTGTGTGTGTGTGTGTGTGTGTGTGTGTGTGTGTGTGTGTGTGTGTGTGTGTGTGTGTGTGTGTGTGTGTGTGTGTGTGTGTGTGTGTGTGTGTGTGTGTGTGTGTGTGTGTGTGTGTGTGTGTGTGTGACCCTATGGAAGAAGTGGAGAACAACGAGTTAATCAACAGTTCCAGAGTGATACTTGATGCAAACAACTATGGCTTTTGGAAAGCACGGAAAATATCACAAATCAAAGGCATAGACCCACTCGCATGGAAGGCAGTAGAGACAGGTTGGAAGGCTCCCACTACCAAGAATGATGATGGAGTGGATGTACCTAAAATGAAAGAGCTCTGGACAGAAGTGGAACTCAAATTGTCGAAATACAATTCCAGAGCACTCACTGCAATCCATTATGGTATAGCTAAGAAACAGTTTGAGCTGATCCAAAGGTGTGAACTAGCAAAAGAAGCGTGGGACATTCTCCAGATGTACTTTGAAGGAATAGAGAAGGTTCTGAAATTCAAGGAAGGATCTTCTGACAACTAAGTTTGAGGACTTGAAAATGGAAGATAAGGAATCAATTTCTGATTTTAGTGTGAAAATCAGCTCACTAGATCAGGAGGCATCTCTTCTTGGAAAGAAGTACCAAGATAAGAAGTTGGTCAAAAAAATTATATGATGTCTTCCAGCAAAGTACATGGCATACAAAGCAGTAGTAAGAATTTCAGCTAACACTGAAAGCATGAGCATTGATGAGTTGGTTGGGATGTTGCAAGTTCATGAACTGGAACTTGATGGAGTCAAGAAACCTAAGAGCATTGCATTTGTTTAACAAGAAAACACAACTCATGAGACTAACGAAGATGATCTGGTTAGCCTTATTTTTTAAGGATTTGATCTCGCTCTAAGAAGGGTAGAGCAAGGACACAGCTCTAACAAGTACAGTAAGAAGGCCTTTGATGGTGAGTAGTTGATCAAGAAAGAAGAAATGAAATGTCTTGATACAAAGGATTCAGCCACTTCAAAACTGAATTTCCAATATTTGAGAGACGAGAGATGAAGTGATTTGGGTGCAAAGGAATTGGACATACTGATCTGGAGTGTGCTAATGATCAGAAACGGAGACAATAGAAATCAATGCTAGAAGTGAACAATGATGAATCCGAGGATGACAGTGATGAAGAAGAGGTGAACAACTTTGTAGCATTTCTGGGAATTACCGAGGTTGAAGAAAAAGGATATGAGTCAAAATGAGAACCAGAGGCAGATCTTGCAAATAGCTACAAAGAAGTAAGAGATGCATTGATCAAAATTGGATTAGAAACATGGCATTGATACATTTTAAGAAAAGACTTGAAGTACAAGTTGAGTCTCTACAATAAGAACTGAAAGCTGAAATGAAACTTAGTCAAGAGAGTGTCACCCTTATAAGGGAAAAATTGACATTGGCCAAGAAGTCACAAGAGCTAGAACTGATTCTAAGGAGAGAGAAAGAAGTAACTAGGCGGCTTTAGTTTAAGCTATATCAACATCATCGTAAAATCCACATGTTCGATGGAACTAAGAAGCTAGATAAAATTCTGAGTTACAGAAGAACTGAAAATGTCAAGTCAGTCCTAGGATATACTGGACGAACCGCAAGAAGCTCAGGAAGACAATGTTTGTTCAAGAAAGTACAGCAAGCTTGACACAGAAGGTGTATGGCACATCATCAATGGGTTGTTACTATTGTGGGAAGAATGGTCACTACAAAGAGTATTGCTATCGATTTCTGGAGAGAGTCAAACAACTCAGAAGATTAGGAAGATTCAACTAGAACATGGATAAATATCAGGTATGGATCAGAAAAGTATCAGCGTACGGAAGCATGTCACACATGAAATGCTACGACACATAATGGCCGATGTAGTATGGTATTTGTAGCTGATGAACAAGAAGACACTAGCCTATGTTGTTTTGACAGCGGCTTCTCAAGGCATATGACATGTACAAGGGATCACCTTGAAGAAGTCAAAGTTATCAAATTAAGAAATGTTACTTTTGGTGATGGGGGACAAGGAGAAATACAAGGAAAAGGTAAAACGTGTGACTCAGAACTACGTAAGCTGATGAATATCTATCTTATAAAAGGTCTCAAGTCAAACATGATTAGCTTAAGTCAACTGTGTCATAAAGGATTCATGGTATGCTTCACAAGTTATGACTGCAAGGCAACAGATGAGTCCGGTGACACCATAATGCAAGGTAAAAGGTCAGGTAACAACTGTCACATGTGGGAGAACAACGCTAAATGCTCAGTGCAAAGGGTGATGTTCATATCACTACAAGAAAAATCAACATTCATAGCTGATAGGTTGTAAGTTTTACCCTATTCTAAACTGCAAGTGAACAGCAATGTCAAAGTAGTATATAGGGTTATCGAATCCACAGGGACACTTGGTCTCAATAGATCAGAACAGTAGAGACTAATACTAGAAAGAAAGCAATGTAATTGAATTAAAAGCGGTGCGAGAAAGTAAATCAGTAGCAGAGATTAACGGTTGTGGAAGCAATAAACTAAAAGCGTCAAGCCTAGGGTATTCTCAGGAAATCAGACAAGCAAACAGTTCATTCAGCAAGGATCTAATTAAGCACAGTTCTAGAACTCAAAACACAGATATAGAATTAACCAAATTCCTTTGCGATAATTCTCTAAGTCTAAGTGCAGCAAACCAAACTTTCGTTTGCGAGAACTAACAGATTAAACTAGCATTAATCCCAAGTTTGATATGTTCACAATTATCCTAAACCAAACTTCCGTTTGCGCAAAGTTTAATTGCCCAATTTAATTAGTTCAGATTCCTAAACCCCACTTCCGTGACGTATTTAGCAACCTAAGATCTAGATTCTAATTGATCAGGTTAGAACTAGCTTTAAGCACAATTAAATTGAAGAACAGATATAGTTATGAATCCTTAACTGAATTTGAACAAGTCTAGCAAGTCATGAAATCCTATGTGAGAAACCCTAAACCTAACTAGGAATCTACTCAGACATAGATAATGAAAACATAATCATATGATGAATAAATTGCATAAAATAATAAGAGTAAAAGGGGTTCGAAATCTTCTCCAAATACAGATGAAGTAATAGGTTCAGATCAGCCCCAAAAGCTCTAAAAATCCTCTGCTCTTAATTATGAAAGCGTATCTAATAAAAACAACTAAAACTTGATTATATAGGTATAATCTCGGCCATGGGCTTCTTTGTAAATATCAGGAACTTCTGGATCAAAGTGCAATATCTTGATTCTTCTAAACCGCCGAGTTTTTGGCCCATCTCGCTGGTGCATCGACCGTTGCAGGTGTGCAACGATCGACACCTTTCTCTGTTTCGGACAGTGAACTCTATCTCTCGGCCAAACACTCCAAAAATCTCCAAAATGCTCCATTATCTCCAAATATGCTCCAAACCTGATTATACCTGTAAAAGACTCTAAAAGAACACAAAGGACACTAAAAACACAACTATATCATGGTCTAAAATGGGTAAAAACCATGATATATCAATAGCACACGATACAAGCTATGGTATGTAATAGATAGCGTTTTCACAAACGCTCTGACAGCGGCAGCTATAATAGACCCCCCTCCTACCATAGCATTTCTTTTGGCTATGTTATTATTGCAATGTAATAGCGTTAATTTTAGCTTGCTATGTTTGGTGCAATCTATTATAGCATTATATATGTGTGGTACTATTATTATTTGCATCTACAATTGTTTTTGGTATTAAATTATTATTATTTTATATATATTGTATTTATATAAAAAATTATATTTCAAATGATTTTATTAATGAACCAAACATGTTTACAAAAAATCATTAACAAAACTATATAAGTTAACATAAAACTAAGTCTTTCTTCTTTGCTTCTTCCTTTCTCCTCTCATATTCTTCCATCTTCTGCAGGTAATCTCCATGTTATTCGTTGCCATCATTTTAGTCTTGTATTCTGCAAACCAAAGTCATAAGTTTAATGATTCACAAGCTATATCACTTGTGTTTGATTACAAGTACAAATGGCGGAAGATTAAACCAACGAGTAGCAGAGACAGTAAGTAATCCTCATCATCTTCGTCATCCTCATAATCAACCAAACCTCCAGATCTATGATTAATAAAAAGTAGCAAGCAAATCTGTTAACCCCTATACTTGTTGCTTGTGACACACCTTCTGTGACTTTCTATCGAGAGAGGCTAAAGAATAAAAATACCTCGAAGGAGCAGAACTTGCAGCTTCTACATTGGAATTATGGGCAAAATCTTCCTCTTTTTGTGTATAAGAAGCAAAAGCTGACTTCTCTTCATCGCTGTCCGTGTAGAACGTATTGAGAAAAGGTCAAGAAAGAAAAAACAAAATCTATTAATGTTTTTAACACCATAGGGGATGCATGCACCTGTTTCGTTTGACGTAATTATCCTCCTCTTTATCCAGAGCAGGCTAATTTTCTCTCATATCAACTGGATCAGCGGTGCTCTTTGGTCCAGACACATTCATTATTAAAACAAAGAATAGTGTAGGAAAATTTCCTAAGTAGAAGTTAGATCGAAGAATGATACCTGCTCATTTTTCCCTTTCAAAGCGTGGATGGAGGTTAGGTGCTCAAACGGAGCCAGCTGGTCCCAAAATGTATCAACTACGTATTTGAGCAACACAATTGTCTTTGCCTGCAGACCAAACTGTCATATGTACGGTGAAACACCTCTAAGAAACAAATGGAGAAAAGGATGAAAAATGGAACCTTGCGTATATGCTCCAGAAGCTCCAAGATAGCAGAAGACAACAAATCGTCATGATTACCACCGTCAACAAGAACATCTATGATCAGTTTCATCAATTTGTTCTCAACAATGTAACTCTAGACATTATCATCCTGAAGTAGAACAATACCTTTTAGAACTTGCATAGACATTATAGAATCTAATTTCAACCTGTTTTCTATAACATGACATGTGACACTGAACTACAACTTACCAAAGTAATTTCATGTAATGACTTGGAGTATATGTTTACAAGAATCGAGTTTTTTAATACAAAAAAAAACTCAGAGATTCAATTTTCAACTAGTCCAGATAACCAATTTGCATCTTGTCAAATTCATTCTCATACGAGTATAAGAAAAAATGCTGGCCGAAGACCGAAGACTACTTACATGGACAGAGAGGAGAGTCGAAAGTAGTAAGTAGCTTTCTCAAAGTGATCTTTAGAACTGAATCAGGAGTCAAAACCCATATGAAGTATGAGCATTCCCAACGCACCAAAACACATTGTGCTTCTTTGGATCGATTGACAACGCCTCTTCCAGCTTCGAAATGACATCTGCACAGGAAAATATAAACCAATTAATATCAGATTTCACATTTCCAAACAGATTCGATCACAATTAGGTTCTTGTACATATATTCAATCAAATGATTTATCATCAAAGCTAGCCTGAATCTAAGGTTTCTGAAACTGGGACAATTCCTAACGCTCCCCCCCCCCATCTCGTCAGGTTCTACAAAAATCAAACACTGTTAAGAATCCAGAAACCCTATTCGATTTCACAAGTGGAACTCTTCAAAACACCAAATCAATTGAATTGCTCCCAGAAACGAAAACAATAAAAGGGGAAAAATTTTAAACGATAATCTTTAGAACCATTACAAACAGAATAAACCAACCCAGGCACGCGAAATCGATCTGCATCATGAAACCCAGAAATGAAATCGATTTGCATCATAAAGCAACCCAGACACACGAAATCGATCTGCTTCAGCCTCAGGATTTTGTTGTTTCCTTATTTCTGTAGCCCTATACTGTCATCTAAACGGTTCTCCATCAACAGTTTATTCATAGTCGAAAGCTTCTCGTTTACGCTCTGGAGCCTCAGCGTAGATGCGTTCAAGCTCGTTTAGGGTTAGAGATACAACGATTCTGGAGGTTGAAGAAGATACGGGCTCATTTAGGGTTAGAGAGAGAGATGAGAAAAGTGAGAAGAGATGATTTTTTTGAGCTGTTGATTTAGTGTGAGATGATTTTGTGCTCAAGCAGTAAAATGAAATTGGAGAGGGAAAATGAAGAGGGAAATGAGACTCAAGAGGGAAAATTAGTTGTGTTGTTCACGACCCTAAATTTTCATTAAGTGTTTGGGCAGTTCAGCTAAATTTGGGTTCCCGCTTATAGAAACTCTATTATAGCGTTTATCTAATGCTATTATAGAATTTGGAAATTTCGAAAACATCTACGATAGCAGTTCAGTAAAACAAGCTATAGTAATCTGCTATGAATGGGAACTTTTTGTAGTGTATATGGCATCAACGTCTTGGTCACATGAATGAAAGGAATTTAACCGGCCTGGTTAAGAATGATATTGTTTTAGGGATACCACAGTTCAAAGGGAAGTCACAAGATAGTGTGTTTAGCATGCAACAAAGGAAAGCAAGTCAAAGTTCAGCATAAGAAAGTACCAGATATTCAATCTAAACAAAGACTGGATTGGTACCCATGGACTTGATGGGACCGATGCAATTTGAAAGTGTGGCTGGTAAACGATATGTGTTTGTGTTGGTGGATGACTACACAAGGTATATAAGGGTTGAAAGCTTTCGGATTTGGGTACTTCAATTGATCAATGAGAAAGGTGGGATCAAACGAATCAGAAGTGATCATGGTGGTGAATTAAAAAATTGAATCTATGAAAGTGTTTTGTGAAGATCATGATATTGCTCATTAGTTCTCAGCACTAAGAACACCACAGCAGAATGGAGTGGTTGAAAGAAAGAATCGGACTCTCCAAAAAATGGCTAGAGCCATGATTCACGGAAATGATGTACTAGTGAAATTTTGGGCTGAAGCAGCTAATACAGCCTGCTACATCATCAATCGGGAGTATGTAAAGAAAAGAACAACCAAAACACCATACGAGCTGTGGAAAGGAAAGACTCCCAACATAAGCTATTTTCATGTTTTTGGTGGAAAGTGATATATTCTAAATGACGAAGATCACCTTGGGAAGGTTGATTTAAAAAGTGATGAAGGTATCTTTATGTGGTACTCAGGGACTAGTACAGCCTTAAGAGTGTACAACACAATATCTCGGATGATTGTTGACTCAGTCAATGGGGTATTTGATGATCTATGTCCAGTGAAGTCAACTGATGCAACCTCCGATAGTGACTCAGAACAAACTGAACAACGCATGCTCAGAGAAGAAGTCACAGAGGAAATTGAAGAATTTCCAGAACAAAGTCTATCGGAGGAAGTAGGTTTAAGAGAAAAGGGTAAACTTATCAGAACGCAAAAGAATCAGCTATCTCTAAGGTCCTATGGGATGTGAATGATGGAGAGTAACTAGGAAAGTTCACTTGAACTTCAGATAAATGGTACACTTTGCATGTTTTTGTGTCAACGACTGAGCCAAAAACACATGTTCATGCATTGGATGATGAGTTCTGGATTGTTGCAATGGAACGAGAACTGAATCAGTTTGTGGGAAATGATGTGTGGGAACTTTTACCACGTCATAAAGGAGTGAATGTTGTGGGAACCAAGTGGATCTTCAAAAACAATATTGATGAGAATGGGGTGGTAGTTCGGAATAAAGCTCGCCTTGTTGCTTAGGTACACTCTCAGATTGAAGGTGTCGACTTTGAAGAGACATTTTCTCCTATAGCACGTCTTGAGTCAATCAAGATATTTCTTGGAAAGGCTTGCATTATGAACTTCATAGTATATCAGATGGATGTGAGGAGTGCTTTTCTGAATGAGTTTCTACAAGAAGAGGTGCATGTAGAACAACCAAAAGGATTTGAAGATTCAATCAACCATGACTATGTGTACAAACTTAAGAAAACCTT
This sequence comes from Orychophragmus violaceus, assembly GCA_030180135.1. Taxonomy (NCBI): domain Eukaryota; kingdom Viridiplantae; phylum Streptophyta; class Magnoliopsida; order Brassicales; family Brassicaceae; genus Orychophragmus; species Orychophragmus violaceus. Next base: position 17,932,290 of record CM058232.1, on the reverse strand, counting down.
TTATGGTCTGAAGCAGGCACCTAGAGCATGGTACAATACTCACAATCTTTCTTCTAGGAAAGGGGTACGCGAGAGGAAGTGTGGACAAGACTCTCATTGTGCTTGAACACTCAAATGGAATCATCATAATGCAAATATATGTTGATGACACCATCTTTGGAGGAACTTCTCAAGTCTTGGTTGATACCTTTGTAAAACATATGACTCAAGAATTTGAAATGAGCATGGTAGGAGAATTGAAGTACTTCATGGGATTGCATGTTAGCCAGACTGATGGAGTGTTCATGTCTCAGAGTACGTACGGTAAAAATCTGGTGAACCAGTTCTATTGGATTAATGCAAAGAGGCTAAGATACCAATGACTACTAAAAAAAATCTGTCATGAGATGATTATGGAACTGATGTGGATGTCAAACTGTATCGTGGAATGATTAGTAGTTTGTTGTATCTGACAGCCAGCAAACCAGATTTGTATCTAAGTGTAGGAATATGTGCGAGACATCAAGCAAAACCAAAACAATCTCATCTAGAGGCAATTAAAAGGATCATCAAGTATGTGAAAGGAACGGATAACCTGGGTATTTTGTACTCAAAAGGATCCAACAAACACATGGTTGGGTATTGTGATGCAGATTGGGCAGGGAGCAAGGACGACACGAAGAGCACTAATGGAGAATGCTTCTTTCTTGTAAATAATTTGATTTCATGGATGAGAAAGAAGCATAACTTTGTTTCACTCACTGTAGGTGAAGCTTAATATATTGTGATGGAAAGTTTTTGTGCTCAACTACTTTGGATGAAACAAATTTCAGCCGACTATAGAATTGACTCAAGACCACTTCTACTTCGTTGTGATAATAAGAGTGCTATAAGCATCTCAAAGAATCCAGTTCAACACTCTCGGACCAAGCCTATTGACATAAGGCACCATTTCATTCGGAAGTTAGTGAAAGAAAAACAGGTAGTGGTTGAATACATTGTTACAGATTTGAAACTGGCGGACTTTTTCACAAAACCTTTGGATTTTAGTCGTTTTATTACTCTGAGAAACTCAACCGGTGTCAGTTAAATGTAATGGGTTTTTAAGTGTACAAGACTGACACGGGTGCTGACTCAAGAGGGCATCAAGTTCTGATTTAGTTTGGAGTCAAGAAAACTAGTGGTAGAGTTACATGTTTTGTCGTCTTGTCTCATGTACAATACAAGTTTCTCGAGATAGGCACAAAGCCAGAAACACTGAAAATCTCTGAGTTGAATCCTCAGATGTCACATGATGGATCAAGTCTTTAAATAACTCATCTACCGATTCAAAAGCAAAAAAAAAAAACAAGAAAAAGGGCAGCCTCACTCTAAGGATAAAGGCTGAAAACTTGTTGAGGTAGGATAAATGCATGAGAGTGTGAAAGATAGTCACTGGGAGAATGATAACCAAATGCAAAGAATCATATGAGCAAAGGTGTATAGGCTGAGTCATGTGAAGTTTCAAGTAAGTGTCTGTACCTGATACGCACAGCACTAACCTGTGGATTTAAAAGAGAAAGGTATGCTTTATTTATAAAAACCAGAGTTTCAGTAACATGTAGGAAATTCACTATAGTTATTATTCCCATTACTCTTGATATAAATGTGGTAGCTCTTACATGTTAATCGTTTTATGTGTGCAATTAATGGTCTATGTGAGTGATGCATAAAACAAAGAACTGGTACGATTTGGTTATGTTTGGTTTAAATTCGGTTGACAAGAAACAGAAATCCGGAATTTTCGGGCGCAGAAAAGGAAAAGTGGATTTGAATTTAAAATTTAAAATCTTTGGAAAATTTATCTCTGACACAAATTCTACCTCAGCTCAATAAAAGAGGAGAGAAGGTAAAAAGAAAAAAAATCAGTTTTTTTAGAAGTCAGAAGCTCCGACGAAAATGTGTCTCTTCCAAGCTTCGGAAATCACCATAGTGCATGCTACTAGAAGGGGAAAAGTTGGAACCATCTCAGCACATCGACACACGCAGACAAAGTCGGACCAGGCGACGCCTCAGCTCATCGATGATTCAAGTTCTTAAGAAGAAGTACCACCACCCAGAAACCCTAATCTCATCTCCGATCAGATTCTTGATGAAAACCAAGCAGTCAGCACGAGCTCCTTCGCAACAACACATGATGACGAGGTAGCAGATATGGTGAAGATGGCTACGCAAAAGAAAAGGGATATGAAGAAATCTAGTCAGGTCATGTCTCTAACCCAGACGAACAAACGTCTAAGCCACCGTCTGATCCATAAACAAAGCAGATGACACTCCGTGAGTCACCCAAATATGGTGAAAAGGAAGTTGATTCAGCTCAGCAAGATGTCGAGGCTGAAAAGATTGAATCTGAGGAGATGAACGATGAGGAGAAACAAGCAATCGATACCTTAGCTTCCTCGGACACTGATGAAAATCCTATGGCCATTGTTTCAGCAGATACAGTCGATAAGGAACCAATTGACGACGAACTTCCTGAGAAGAATAATGTTGGTGAACCATCTGATCTAGTTTCGGTTCCCAAGAAGAGGAAAGCCATGAAACAAGTGGGACCTCTTTATGATCAGAAGAAACCACGCACTGAGAATACATAGGAGGCCAAGCTTGGTAAGAAGAAACCCTCTAAGTCAACTGCCATGTCTAGCTCAGCCGGTACTTCATCTCCAGCTAATAAGGTGCTCGTCTCCAAGCGCTTACCATCCAAAGAATCCAAAGCCTGGTTTGCTCTATTTAGGGAAAGAGGAATCTTAGTTGAGAGGATTGTGGACTTTCATGAAGTACAACTTGCTACTTGTTTACTTTCTTGCATTGCTTTTCGTTTCTCAATACAATTTGCTTTCTCCTAGTTTAAGCTTGACCGTTCTAATTCCTTCGTTGCCTAGAGTCCTCTTGGATTCGATCCCTAAGTACTACATTGATATTGATCTGCACTTGCAGTTAATATAGGGTTAAAACTTTACACCTATCAAGTTTTTGGCGCCGTTGCCGGGGACTCTTTGTAGTCTTCGATAGATTCGAACTTAGGGTTTTTACTAGGATTTTTATTTTTTGTTTTAGTTACTGATTTTTCTGTTTCTTTCTCTGTCGCAGGTTTTAATTTCGCATAGCATCGATCGTTGCACCTCTTGTGTCGATCGTTGCTAGGCGATTGGAGTTGAATCGATCGTTTCACTGTTAGCATCGATCGTTGCTTGACGATTACAGACGGTTTATGTAGACGCGTGATACCAGAAGTAATCCGAACACTAATCTCATTAACCTCCAACTTGAAGAGCTTGCTAGACTAGAGAGGACTAACAGAAGAGTTCAAAGAGCAAGGATGGTAGTTGAACGTGTGATTATATTGCTTGATGCTCAAGGTGTCCTAAGGGACCGTGCTGGGAATCCGTACAATGCTGCTGAAGGGAATGTTATCCCTGATCCTCCTGAGCAACCACGCTAGGAGCAGAACCAAGGCCAAGGACAGGCCCAACGTAGAGAGATGGTTGTCCATGAGAGGACTTTGGATGACTATAACCGTCCGGATGAGTTTCATGCAAACCGGTCAGCTCTTGTACCTCCTGATTTTGATAGGAATGATTTTGAAATCAAGACCATCTACTACTCTCTTCTGAGGCAGAATGCCTTCCATGGTTTTCCTAATGAGCAGCCGATGGATCACATAGATGAGTTTGAGGACATAGTCACTGGGATGAAGTATGATGGAGTGAACTATGACTATTTGTTTCTCAAACTTTTCCCCTACTCTCTCGCTGGAGATGCTGCTGCCTGGCTGAAACAGCTTCTACCTGGGAAGTTTGTTACATGGGATGCTTTGAAGAGTGAGTTTCTGCGACACTTCTATGATGATGCTCGCTCTGATCAGTCAAGGCAGGACATTCTCACTTTTTCTCAAGGTCCGACAGAGCCTCTTAAGACTGCCTGGATGAGATTTAAGAAGTACCAACGTGACTGCCCGCATCATGGATTCACTGAGGTAACATTGTTAGGCATCTTCTTTAGAGGTATAGATCTCCCATATCAGACTGCATTGGACAATTCTAGCAATGCAAATTTCAACACTAGGACTCCTGCGCAAGCTAAGCAGTTGATAGATAACTTAGTAAGCAGTAATAGCTGCAAGACTACTGATGAGAGAAGGAAGAAGTCTGGTGGAAAGATAGAGAATTTGGAGATAGCTGATATTAGATCTAAGCTGGACACTGTCTGTAATCTTCTAGCTGGGAAGAAGGCTGTCCATTTTGCTCAAGATGTTGAAGTAATCAATGCTGAAGAGGATGGTCAGGAAGAGGATGTGAACTACATCGGAGGATCTGGATTCCAAGTAAATAGGTTTGGAAATCAGTCTGGTAATAGGTTCTTCAATGGAGGACAGAAGAGTGCTTTCATCAGCAACCAAAACTCTTCTGGATTTGGACAGACTAGTGGATTTCAGAAACCTTTCCAGCAAGGTAATCAAAGGACTTATGGATCTTCTTTTTACCAGACACCTCCTGTAGCTACTACTCATGAGACTAAGATGGAGGCTATGATGGAACAGCTGCTGGAAGGACAGACTAAGATTGATGTGGACTGCAACAAGAAGTTGGATGCTGTTTATGAGGATCTCAATGGGAAGTTTGAGTCTCTAAGTACTCATGTGAAGCAATTGGACACTCAGGTGAGCCAAATTTCGAACTCTGTCAAGGGAAAGGGAGTTGTAGACACCCACATTAAGGCCTGGTTAGTATACAATGATGATGGATCACACCTAGGTGAAAGATTTGAGCTAAATACAGCTGAACTGGTAGAAGAGGCTGAAATTTCTGATTTTGAGGAAAATCTCTCGGGTGGAATCTGTGAAAATTCAACTGCATCGTTCGATGCACCCTTAGCGTCGATCGTTGCATGCCGTGGACAGACAGATTCACATGATTCTTATGGCAATGATGCAGATACAGATTCGGAGCTTAATCGTTTATTCCCTGGAGTGTCTGAGATAACTCAACAGGAGATTTATGCACAATCTATTCGATTATATCCTAAAGTGTCTGAGGTTATTCAACAAGAGATTGATGAGCTTAAACAGTTGGAAAAGATTGGTGAAGAGATGGAAGAAATTCCACTATCTGATGATCCACCTTATCACCCTTGTGTCCAAAGGTACTTGGAGAAGATGCTGCCAATGGATGAGATGCTAAAGGATTGGGTTGTAGTTGTTCCTCAACATATAAGTGATGTGCTATTAACCAAGATTCCTAAGAAGCTACCTGATCCTAGAATTTTTGTGCTGAGTTGTTCTATCTTTGAGGATGGTTTTAAGCGCTCTCTATGTGATTTAGGAGCTGCTGGAAGTCTCATGCCATATTCTGTGGCAGAGAAGCTGGGTATGATGGCTTTTTCACCCACTAGGACCTCTCTTGTCCTAGCTGATCAGTCAATAAGGATTCTGGAAGGAGTTCTTGAGGACGTCCCAGTAAGAGTTGAAAACTACTTAGTTCCAACAGACTTCTTGGTGCTTAAGTATGACAGTGAGCAGGATGATGCTTTAATTCTGGGTAGGCCATTCTTAGCCACAGCTGGAGCAGTAATAGATGTGAGGCACAGTTTGATTGATCTGCATCTGGGAGATGAGCCACTGCACTTTGAGATGGACATGCTGCGTAAGCCGCTGATTGATGGGCAGACCTTCACTATTAAGGATGGATATGGAGAGCAGATAAGCGAGACTTTGGTTTCAGATCCACCATATCAGTTTACTCCTTTTCTCGGACGAGCTCACACTGATAAAGCTTACTCTCCACCGTGGATGAGGAGACTTGCACAGAGGCAATCACAGTCTCTGTTAGGATCTCTAGCAAACTGATCTTGTTCGTCCGGTCAAGCTAATGACCTTAAACAAGCGCTGAGTGGGAGGCAACCCACTGTTAGGTTTTAGTGTTTTCCTTTCTTATTTTTGGTGTTTTTCTTAGGATTTCACGTTTTTTATTTGTTTTTGCTAAGTTTTTGATACAGAACATTGTCTGGAGATGTGTGACGATCGTTGATATATGTGCAACGGTCGTTGCAGGGAGATATGACAAAGAGATGGGATCGCCTTGTGACGATCGTTGCTGTCATGTGCAACGGTCGTTGCAAATGGTTTAATTGCAAAATTAAGGTACGCGTGCCAAACCGGAACCAATTTGGTTCAACAGCGTCGATCGTTGCACCTATGCATCGATCGTTGCTCACACGACCCAGGTAAGTGCCTTAAACCCCTCTTCTCTTCTTTTCTTCCCCATTTCTCCGTCCGTACAACCGCGAGTGCACAACCCTAAATCTCTCATTTCTTCATCGTTTTTCTGATTCAAAGCCCGATTCTACTTATTTTCATATCCCATGTCTATTTCTCTAACCTATTTGCAGTGAATCCAAGGTAAGAGCTCTCATTTTCATCATTTTCGGATTCGGTTTTAGGGTTTAGAAATTAGAGATTTTTAGGCTTGAAATTGATGAACCCATACTGATTAGACTTGATTAGGAATGTTTGATGATGGTATTTGGCTGTTTGTGAGGTTTTGGAACGAATTTAGAACTGATTTTTGAGATTATTTGTCGGCTGTGAAATTGCCCTGCAACGATCGACGCACTTGTGCAACGATCGTTGCATTGCGATTCCACAGGGAGTTTCTGCCGTGACTTATATTGTTTATTTTCTTGCAGATGCCTCCTTGACCAGCTCGCAACCGTAGAACTACCACAGCCACAGCAGCTACAGCTCATCATCATCCACCAGCTGAGTGGTTCCATCGAGAATCACCATATCCTGAGGACTATCAGAGAGATCAGGAAGCGATACAGCCGCCCTAGCCTAGAGCAGATGAGCAGTTGATTCCGACAGATAAGGTCTGGGGCATGGAGATTGATGAGCTTCTCAAGACTGACACGTTCACAGAGAGGCCATTGCTTGACCATTGGGACGAGTTTGACACATTGCTCTACAATGGTTGGTGTGGCATGACGCTTAAGCCGACCAAGTTTGCGGATTATTCGACTTGTAAGAGTCTGGGCATCGATGAGCAGGTTCTTGCACTGTGTAAGGGCATTGGTCTGGGGACAATGCCTATGCAGCCTTACGACTTGTATTCTGATCTGGTGAGACAGCTGCTGGCCACCTGTAGAGTGATATACCCTGACCCAGAGAGCAGGAGAGCTTCAGGAGGTTTCTTTACCTCCATGTGCTTAGGAGCCAGGTATCGGATTCCCCTTCTCGATATCTGTAGGATTTATGGATTCAGCACTGAGCCGACGCGTATTGGTATGACTCTTGAGTGGGATGTGGAGGAAGCTCAGTATTTCTGGGAGTGTATTGGCAATGGTCGGTATAACTCGAGGACGACAAAGCTGATACAGGTCAGACATCCTGTTCTCCGATATGTCTTGCGCATCTTGGGATGTACTCTGTTGTGAAAATATGAAGCCAACAAGATGTGTAAGAACGAGATGGAAATGTTGTTCATTGGACTGAGGGACCAGTTTGAGGATACTGTTCTGAGAGATCCCACTAGAGGACTCAACTTGGGAGCTGTTTTTGCTCATCATTTATGCGACCTGCAGAAGAAGTCATTTGATGGTAAGGGCACTGTGACAGTAGAGAGTCTGCTTACTCCCATTTTCAGGCATTGCAGGATTCCCTTAGAGGGTACGGAGTGTAATGACAGCAAGGAGTTCCTTGATTTTATCCACCTGCAGAGTACTACATGGCTGAAGGAGGGGCGTGTATGGGTCTATTATGACCACTGAGAAGCGTGGTGTGGATCTTCCTACTGCTGGTTTGACACAGATCGATACGCTGGATGCCTTGAGATTCCAGCCCCCTACGAGAGATCAGCGCAGAGTTCCTTCTATGGCTCATCCGCTGGGAGAGCCTTCTACATGAGCTTCTACTTCATCTGCGCCTGCGCCTGCTGTCCCTGTTGATGATGTTGGCCCTTATCCCGAGCCTTCGATGCCTTTTGGTGATATGTCTGAGGCAGAGTGGAGAGAGCGTGAGGATGGTATTCTACGGAGCATCTGGAACTTCATGCGTACCTGCACTTGCAGGAGACAGCCGCAGATACACCATCCAAGACCTTCTCGACGTAGACAGCGATCTCCGACTCTCGGTTCTTCGAGTGGTACTGATCGAATTGATGGGATGGAGGACGAGTGAGAGTAGCGAGCATTTTCAAACTACGGTTCTTTGTATTTCTTTTTCACTTTTCTTTTGCATTTTTCTTTTGATTTCTTAGGATACTTATGTTTGGATGTTGTGATTGGTTTGAGACTATTAGTTGCTTTGATTTTCTCTATTTTCAGTGATCTTCAGCTTGCAGGTTTGAAATTTGATGATTTCTCATGGACTAACCTGCTAACTTGCTGACTGTTCTCGGATATCGCAGTGCGTCGATCGACACAACCTTGTGTCGATCGTCACAAAACGAGAAATCGCATTGCAACGATCGTTGCGGTCCTGAGAAACGATCGACACATGACGAAAAATCGCCTAGCAACGGTCGTTACATTTATGTAACGATCGATGCATGAACGACAGAGGTAAAAATCAGATAGAACTCAACACATCCGTTAACATTTTTGCTTTCTTTTACCATTAGCTTAACACTACTGGGGACAGTGTGTTTCAAGTGTGGGGGAGGTAGCTACTGACTTTTATCTTTCTGTTTTCTTAAGAGTCAGTCCAGTTTTCAAAAAATTTTGTTTTATTGAGTCAAAACCAGTTTAAGTAAGAAACAGTGAATTTTGGAGAAGTAAACAACATCTTGCAGGAACTTAAGTAACCATTGGGATGAAGCTGAAAGATCTATCTATGACTATTAGAAAACCCAACACGGATCAACCTACTGAGGACACCCATATCAATTCAGGTATTCAGAGGATCCTTTTACTGGCTTCACCCTTAATTTGACTTTAATTTCTCACCTAAGGGCTTGGTATACCTTGAGTCGGACTCCTTTGTTAGTTCTGACACAGCTTGTAAACCTGTCCGAGTATGGTTCCCTTCTCTCCTTCCATAAAAAAAACTAATAAACTGAGGATGAGTTAGTAACTCCGAAGTGGTCACGGGAGTAGTAGCAAACACTATTACCTACTGTGCTATCCATGGAATGTGTCCAAAGTACACCCCTTAACGGGAAGAGCACTGATAAAAAAAAAAAATGATATCCAATGGGGAAAAATCAGAATGCTAAGGAAGGAAAAAGAGAAGAAAAGGAACCAGAAAAAGATAGTATGGTGGTCTAGAGCTGACAAAGTAAGAATTCATGTGCCCTTTGATCGATAATCCTTAGGTGAGACCGCACTTAATATGCTTAAGAAGTCAGTAGGGTGAATTTGAATTGCTTGGATTGATTGTGGAGTTTACTTAGGACAGTTGCTAAGTGTGGGGGAAGTACATGTTGGTCTTGATATCATGCAGTTGATTCTTTCAGTGGATTTCTAAGGGGAATCCGAGTGTTGTTGCTTCTATGACGAAAAGATTTTCTGAAAGTTTTCAAACCTCTTCACCATGTTTTAGTTCTCTGTTTTGCTTGAGGGCAAGCAAATGCTAAGTGTGGGGGAGTTGATATATCATGGTTTTTACCGGTTTTATGTCATGATATAAGTATGTTTTAGAGTCTTTTGGTGTTCTTTTAGAGTCTTTTACATGTGTTATTAGGTACACACACGTTTGGAGTGTATTTGGAGATTATGGAGCTAAATGGAGCATTTTGGAGTTTTGACCCGAGAGTTTGTGCTCACTGTCCGAAACAGAGGAGTGTGTCGATCGACGCACATCAGCATTGATCGATGCACAACGTGTTGGGCCAGACTCGCGAGAGTTAATGAAGAATGATGATATTGCAAAAGTGCCCAGAAGTTCCAGATATTTACACAGAAGCCCCAAGACGTGATTTAGCTATTTAATTAGGTTTTTGAGTTTTGTTTTAGATACGCTATCATATTTTAGAGCAGAGAGTTTTTAGAGCTATTTGGGGCTGATCTGATCATGTACTACATCTTGTTTTTGGAGAAGATTTCGAACCCCTTTACTTGTTTAATCTCTTTTATGATATCTAATTATTCATTGATCATGTTTTCATTATCTACGTCTGAGTAGATTCATAGTTAGGTTTAGGGATTCTCAATAGGGATTTTATGACTTGCTAGATATAATTAATTCATATCAATAGATATTCTTCAAGCTAAATTGTGTTTAATGCTAGTTCTAACTTGATCACTTAAAATCTAGATCTTAGGTTGCTAGATTGACACGAAAGTGTGGTTTAGAATCTGAACTATTTAGGTTGAGCAATATAATTACTCGCAAAAAATTTTGGTTTAATTAGATTGTGAACATATCGAACTTGATCATTAAAGCTGGTTTAATCTGTTAGGAATTACAAAGACATTTGGATTTCTGCAATTAGGCTTAGAGAATTCTCACAACGAAAGTTGGTTAATTCTATATCTGTGTTTTGAGTTCTAGAACTGTGTTTAATTAGATCCTGACTGAATGATTTGTCTGCTTGTCTGATTTCCTGAGAACTCCCTAGACATAGCGCCCTTAGTTAATTGCTTACAACCACAACTTGCTACTTGTTTACTTTCTTGCATTGCTTTTCGTTTCTCAATACAATTTGCTTTCTCCTAGTTTAAGCTTGACCGTTCTAATTCTATCGTTGCCTAGAGTCCTCGTGGATTCGATCCCTAAGTACTACATTGATATTGCTGTGCACTTGCAGTTAGTATAGGGTTAAAACTTTACACCTATCACATCACGCAAATGCAAAGTCTTTTCAGCCACTACCGCAGCTGCTCATTTTGCGTCCTTTGTCTCTACTTTTGTCGGTATTGTGGAGGTGATGCATCTTGGTACAGTTTGTATGCCAACCAGATCTGGTGTAACTATGGTGTCAATTCAGAATGCGCTTCAAGATATTGCTGAAGGTCTCCAGAACCTGAGTGACATGGTGTTCCATCTCCGAGACAGAACTCAAGGTAAGTTGTCTAATCCTTTTTGTGATTTGTATATTAATGTCAGTGTTTTTAACTTGTGTGCTCTCAATCAGGGGAGAAAAGGGTGAGACGGTTGTGGAAGACTCTGAAGAAGAGTCAGATCAAGAGAAAGAGTCTCCTAATGGAGATGATGATTTCGATTAAATGACCTCGAGTGATGCTTAGGTCGTGTAGGCTTGGCTAGTGGGGAGTGACTAAGTGTGTTTGGTGTTTTTTTTTTAACTTAGTCACGGACCATTGGATTCTGGAGGAGTAGGGCATTTCTTTGCAATTATTGAACCATATTTTAATCTCTGTCTCTTGTTGTTGAACTTATTGCAGATTTTCAATAAGTTGGTTTTCATGATTTGATTTGTTTTTTTTTTGCCTTAGGTATCAGTCATAATTATGTGCTTTGGATATGTGTGTCTTTGTGAGATGGTTGATGCAGGTACTTGTGAGGCATACAAAGCTAAAACTGGGGAGACTGAAAATGCAGTGAATTGGATCAGGAATTATAACAGCATCTGACTCAATCAAGGCGCATAACACCAGGAAGATCAACGACACAAACCATCTTTCAGATGAGCTGTAGTTGGAGGATATGGAAGCTTAGGATACCTGTAGCTGACAATGACAATGTCCAAGGACAGTATTCGAATAGGAGAAGCACTTTAGATAAGATATGAAGGATTTTTCTGTGAGAAGGTTTAGGAAAAGATACATTTTCCTAAAAGAAGAAATGTGAAAATGTTCATTTAGGTAGTTAGGAAAGTAGTAAACGACCTATGAAGTATAAATAGGTTGTCTAGGGTATCCTTGTTGGTTGTGCTGCCTATTGAGACAGATTGCTATCGGCTAGGGTTTGAGAGTATTGTAAGGGTATCAAACTTGGTGCTAAAGGTGAATCTAAGTGGCTTTGAGATCATTGTGAGATCAAAAAATAAGTGAGAGACAAGATTGTTAAGGTGAAAGTGTAAGTCTGCTTTGCAATAAAAGTCTTGGAAAAAGAATACCATGTGTTACATCTTGTATCAAGTAGCTCTCGCTTTTTCACAGACAACGTCCTCAGTCTAGAAACTGAAACTTATTAATAAGGTTGACGCCTATGGCTTTGTCTCGTTTAGGGGAGCGCGATGATGGTCTCGGATTTCCAAGGTTCCTCACGGATAAAAAGATATGACGATTTTAGTATTCGGGTTGGAGAAAAGCAGATATGAAAAATGGCTTACCGGAATACTTTCGACATCAACCGACGGAGGATGGGTAGATCAGGCTTTTGGGTGTGACGGCTGAGACAGAACGGAAGCAGAGCTTTGCCGGAAATCATTTCTTTTGTTTTTCTAAAGGTGTGGAGGCTCAATTTATAAGGAGATAGCCTAGGGTTTTGGGATAATGAAAATGGGCTTGGTCTTGGACTAGGCTTTTCTTCTTCTTTTTCAAAAAAAAACTTAGTGGACCAGGGAACGGGCCATTACAATTCCCCCCCCCCCTTGAATAGAATTCGTCCCCGAATTCTGGGGCGAGAGTTCTCCACTGCAACTCCTTACCAACAGCACTAAACAACTCCACTGAACCGAAACTGCGCTTGATCGCTTACCCGCTTGAAGAAAGCTTATCTTTGAATCCAGAAAACTGCTTCTCCCTCCCCCCCTTTATTCCAAACCACACTATGCAGTGTCCTTCTCCTCGGTATCATGCGAACAACATCCTCCGAGCTGCCTTATGAATATCTCCTACCACCGCCCATGTTCATTAGGCCGGTTCCTTGATGAGGTGGTTTACATTCTCAGCGTCCATTGCTAACAAAAGTCCACTACCACATTCCTTTTACCGCTTGAATCGAATGAGTTACTATTTCTGTCTTTGAGGCTGGTCAACCTTGACGCTTAGCAATATGACAAAGGGAACGACCAATGTCATAGCTAATACTCCCAACATTTAGAAACAACACTCATCCTTCGAGTTGTTCTAAGACCTGAATGAGATGCTTCGCTTCCAATCCAATTCTCCTCAACGGTTTTCGTCACCGTGCCAAAATGTATCATCCACTTCCAAATGGATTCTCTATGACGGTTCTCCATTACCGTGTACTATGACGTTGACTGTCCCACAAGCAGACATCCTTGCTTATCCTTGGTGAGCGATGAGGCCAACCATGTCCATTGTGGCTACCTGACAAGTGGGGGAACGACCCACCTAACTCCTGATATGTTCCCATGCCACGCTTCCGATGCGCACTCTGATTTCCAAACTGATTTCCAATCTATCTTCCAAGTCAAAGTTTCCTACCTTGTGATCCAGTTGTGGTGCTTTAGCAACACTATTCTTTGGGTTTCCTTCCCCGTTTAAACTTGCCCTCCTTTGCTCTTCCTTGCAGCTTCTCGCCAATCTCCATAGTGTTTTCGTAACACTCTTTCGTTGGATTTCCCTTTCCAATTCCCAATGCCCCAGCTCCGCCATCCCAAATGCTTTTTCGTTCTCCTTTCCCTCTTGAAGAGCTCCATTAGCTGCTCCAGCAATCCACAAAGAACTCCAACACTAGTAAAAATATACCGTATAGCCACGTTTTATTTACGATAAATCGTGGCTATTTTATAATTAGTCACGAATTAGTCACGATATATAGCGTGACTTAGTATAGCCACGTTTGTCACGAACTAATCGTGGTAAATCTATACACGTAAAATATCGTGGCTAAATTGTGTCTAATTAGTCACGATTTAGCCTCTTTTATTTCGTGGCCAAGGTCTGTCCAATCAAAATTTTACAAACCTTATCCTCTAAACCCTAAACCCTAAACCATTATCATATTATAAACCATACTCTTAATCATAAACTATTAAATCAAAATATAAACATTAATTATAAAAAGAATTATTATTTTTAAATCTAAAATTTCCAAAATATACCCTCCAAACCCTAAACTCTAAACTATTACCATACTATAAATCATACTCTTAATCATAAATTATTAAATCAAAATATAAACATTAATTATAAAATGAATTATTATTTCCAAATCTAAAATTTCAAACCTTAATTTAAAACTTTACCCTCCAAACCCTATACCCTAACAAAATTTCAATTACTATAACATATTCAAACTTAAGATTAACACTTATACAAATTGTTTTTTCAATATTTTAAATCACTTTTAAAATAAAACACTTTTTAGAAAGTTTTTATATATTATATTTTTAAATTTAAAACAATTTCCAGAAACCTAAAACCCTAAATGTTTAGCCGGTTTCGTGACAAAACGTGGCAATTAGTCACGTTATAGTCACTTTTCCAAACTTTACCCTCCAAACTCTAAACCCTAACTCTAAATAAACCTCAAACCATAACCAAATTATAAACTCTAAACTCTTAATCATAAACTATAATATATCCATAACTAAAAATTCAAATACTTACAAATTTCATAACTCTTAACCCTAAACACACCCTAAACCCTAAACAAACCCTAAAACCCTAATCTATAAACAAAAATCTAACTAACAAAAATCTAATTCCTATAATATATCCATAATCTAATTTCTATAATATATCCATAAACAATAATATTATTATTTTCCAAATCTACTATTTTATAACATTATCTTAAAACCTTAATCATATTCTTTCAATTACCATAAACCATACACACATTCTAAACATATTCTAAACCATAAAATTTGAATCATAAACTATAAAATTAAAATATAAAGCTAATTATGTATACATAAAATTAATTTAAAACTATTTTAAAACAATACATTAATGTAAACCAAAATTAAAATCAAATTTAATCATTTTTAGTTATTGTATATACTTTTTATTATTTTAAAATTATTTATAAAATTCCAAAAATTTAAATGTTTTATAACTTACAATTTTAAATTTTTAGAATTTTATTTTAACCATTTATATTATTTTAAACAATTTTTGATTATTATATATTATTTATACTTAAAAAAATTCTATTGGTCAAAATTTTGTCACATGGATCATTCTTGTGAACCATTAGATCTTCAATTCTTTTAATCCCAACCATTTATTTGTTTAACCTAATTAATTAAGACATGTGTATTTTTCATCTCCTCTTTTCTTGCCTTAGCGCCGTCATCGTCTTCTCGCTTCCTCTTCACTTTTTTTTTGTTTCTGTATCAACCAAGAGATGGAGTGAGGCTGGTTGATGAAGATGGAGTGAGGTTGTGAGACAGAGACGAAGACAAATCGGTGTCGAGGCTGCGCAGGGTCACGACTTGTCGAGGCGGGTTGTCGGGTTTCGGGTCAAGTCTCTCATCGCCGGAGCTTCAGCTAGAGACGACGAAGACGTTGCGGTCACGGCTGGTCGAGACGACGATGGTGGTCTTATCATGGCTAATCGTGAGAAGAGGAGCCGTCGGAGACTTCGGGTTTGGGCAGAGGAGGAGTCTTCTTCAGATCTAACAAAGGTTACAGTCGTGGATGATGGCTACGGTGGTGACGAAGAAGTGACGGTGGCATGTGTAGAACGCGACGTCGGCGAGTTGGCAACCGGCGAGTCAAAGAATGGATTGAGCTCTCCGCCGTCCTCTGTTTCAACAGATACGGCGAGTTGGAAACGTGTAGAGGTGGTGCGTCGGCGAGTTAACAACGGGCGTGCGGTTGTCTGTGGTGCAGAGACGGTGGTGCAGAGACGGTGGTGCAGAGCCTGTGCCGTGGCGGTAGTGCAGAGCCCGTGTCGTGGCGGTGGTGCAGAGGCGGTGCGTCGGAAGACGGCGGAGAGGTACATCGGAAGGATTTCTTATATATATATTGTATTTTTTTTGTATTTTTGTATTTTTGTTTATAAATAAAAACATTAATGATTTTTTTTTCTGTATTTGTTTTTTTTGTTTTTGTTTTTTTTTTTGAAAAGCCACGAAGACAAAACGTGGCTAATTTTGTCACGAAATATTCGTGACAAAACGTGACTAATTTAGTCACGAATATTTCGTGACAAAAAACGTGGTTTTTGTCACGATTTGGACACGAAAAAAATTAGTCACGATCGTATAGTCACGTTTTTTTCGTGACTTTTCGTGGCTAAAACTGCTTATAGCCACGAAATATTAGCCATAGCCACGAAAAAAAACGTGGCTATACGATATATTTTTTCTAGTGCAAGACAGACCGTTTTCTTTCCGGTTCCACCGTTGAATCTCGAGCCCACCATGCCATGAAGATCTGCTTTAGCTTCCAGTCTGATCAATCTTCCAACGAGCCGTCCATAACTCATTGAAGTTGATGTCACAAATCTGATTCTAAGATTCCATACTTAGAATAGATTTGGACGGTCTCCTATTGCTCCTGGTGCACCAAACACCACGAACAACTCATGCCGCCTACTCCAATTCAAAATATGTTTCTTCCTATGGCTTCTCTGCAATCCGGTCTTTCCATCGACCTCTTGCAGCTCCTGCAGCACTCCTTGCAGCTCATACAAGGCTTCTAGCACCATTCCCGCATTAGCCTCTTGCATGAACGTCTCCACATCCTTATCTCCTTAGCACGCTTGGTTGGACAAAACTCTGAACGGACGATAACCCCAACACACACCTCGATAGTACCGACCACCTTGTAGGCGCGAATTGCAACATACATCTCAACATACACCTCCAGGTACACATCATGACATACATCCCAGCAAACATCCTACAGGCAGTAGCACCACTGACAACAACCCCCAACCTGCAAGGAAAATCTAACTAGACTAGGACCAAAGCGGAGAATAATCGAAGATATAATTGGCACTTGAAAAATCATTTCGCAAAATAACCATTTTATAAAATTTCGCACACACTTTTGAAAATTCTTGAAAACTCAATTTTGGGAAAACAACAAAAGCTGATCCCCCAGGAAGGTACTGGGGGACCTTAACCAAGGCTTTGATACCAAATTGTAACACATGTTTCCCTACGAACCGGAAACGCGGCGTTAGGGCACCCGTTGAACCGGAACGGTCCGACCGGTATGCCTTCTCAACTGGTCCTAGGAATCATGCGCACTTTCTTCGATTCAAAATCCACCAATAACATCGATCGATCGTCAATTCTGCATCCGGACATGTGAGGAAAAACGGCACGGGGAAGGAAAAGAGAGGCCTGAGTAGTTGTTTCAAGCACAATTACCCAGTGAGGGCGGTTCAAGGAATCCGCGATCCCGGCTTACGCCACACAATTACGAAACAAGTTCTAAGCTAATGTTGGAATTGTGTCCAGTAATCTCGGTACTGTCTCTAGAAAGTAAGAGTATGTCAATGATCAGACATAAGTCATATAATACTGGGGGTCATGATGGCTTGCTAGAGTCCGCTCATGATCTATAAGTCTTGGACTTATTGCCTTTATTATATGATCCCATATGGGTCACACGCCTAAGCTAACAGGAAATTGTGTAGGAACGGTTTAGCAGAAGTACGGTAAAAGTGCTAGGCATTTACTGTACTAAGAGAGACTAAAGGGCCTTATTAAATCCAAGGGATTTAATCAGAATGGGAATTGGGCCCAAAAGGCCCAACAAGACTGGACAAGGGTTTTTAATTAAAATCTTGCCCTAGCTCTTTTCCCCCTAGCCTTTTTTGCGCCGCCAACTCTCTCTCTCTCTGCGCCTCCCTTCTTGCTCGGTCTAGCAGCCACTTTCCTGTGCGTGCGTGTGTGAGCCTTTGGAGGATCCATCTCTTGGTGGTTCTGCTGATCTCTGACCCGTACCTCCCATTCCGCTGCATAACAAGGTAACAGGTGAGATCTATTATGTTTCTAATCAAGAGAACCTAGATCTGCATGTTTAGTAGGATGAATCAATCTGAGAATTGAATCAGGAGACACTAAACGATCCTAACAGTGGTATCAGAGCCATTGGTTCTGTGGTTTTTCTTGTTTAGAATCATGTTTAGGATTGTTTAAAGAGGTGTTTTTGAATCAATCTACTGATAAGAAAAAACACTTAAGAAACAAAGAATTAAAACCTAAACAAACAAGAAATCGCATGATCCAATCTATATGAATTGGTTGCGTCGGAGTGTGGTCGAACCGCACGTCCGGATCGTGAGACGCACGGACCGATCGTTGGATCGCGTCGCGTGGTCGAGCCGATCACGAGCGTTGGACCGGACGACCGAGCGGATCGGATCGATCGATCGCGATCGCTTCCTGCCTCGTCCCGGCGTGTCCAGCTTGCTGTCCCGCGTGACCGAGCTTCGTCCCGGTAGCGTCTCGGCCAGCATCGTCCCGTCCCGATCACAACCGAGCTCGTCCCGATCGCGTGTGTTGCTCGCGGCCATCCCAACACGTGACCTAATTGGTCGGTTCGGTTTGGCTCGAGCTTGGTTCGGTTTGGTTTGTGGTGGTTCGGTTTAAGACAATTAAAATTAATCGTCACGGTTTAATAAACAGACTTAATAAATTTATTAAGTTCTGGTTAAACCGGGATAAAAAATCCAAAGTCGAAAATTGGATTTTGTGCCTAAACCAGTGATTTTCTAATTTGATTTGGTTGGACCAAATAAATTGAGAAAATCCGGTTTAGTAAATAACCGGTTGACAATTGTGGTCATCGTAGTAATTAATTTTGGTTAAGACCAATTTTAATGAACCAGACCGGTTATGTCATTTAATTGGGCAATTGGGTTATGTCTTGGACATGAACCAATTCTTGGGCCTCGGGCCAAGAAGTTAAAACAATTGGGCCAATTATTTGAGTCTTATTCTTCAGATTATTTTAAAATTCTTTTATATAAAATTAAAATCGATTTTAAATTAATCTGTTTCCAAAAATCTGAAATTAGAAAGTTTCTTAAAATTAGAAGTTTCTAGATTTGCATGTTTTGGATTTTAGGAAATTTCTATATTTAGAAAGTTTCCAATTTTAGGAAGTTTCTAATTTTAGAAAGTTTCCAATTTTAGGAAGTTTCCAATTTTAGAAAGTTTCCAAAAATAGTAGGTTTCCCAAAAAGGAAAGTTTCCAAAAATAGTAATCTTCTATTTTGGGATAAAATTTTAATAAACCTACAAACCTCAAACAATATCAAGCGTTGGATGTCTTGTCCAGTCTATGTCAGCTGTCGAAGCCCATTCAATTGTACTCATGGCCTTACAGTGTGAGGGTGTCTACTTTTGCGTGGATAAGACGGTTTGTGATTCATAAATGTCATTGGGAGTCCCAGACATTAGTGATTACATGACTGTATAGTCTGGTTTTCTTGACTAGGCCATCGGGAGTCCCGGGCCTTGAGACATCAGAGTGGATTGGGCCTCGGGCCCAGATTCACAACCAAGAGTTATATCACGGATATAATTAGCCGAGATAGGGCTTACCGATATAAGCTAAGGTTGGGTGACGGCCAGTGGCCCACTTTGATCTTAGTTATATGTGGATCTTGGAATCATTATATTCTATTGAGGGTAACTGATGTTATTGAATATAATGCGAGATTAATCATATTAAATATAATACGAGATTAATCATATTGAACATATTAACTAAAATTCTTTTATCTTAAATTTCAGTTATGACTAGCACAAACAATCAAAACACTTTCTCGATCCGGTCTGTCCTTGAGATGGACAAGCTGAACGGATCAAATTTCTTGACTTGGTCGCGGAACCTGAGGCTTGTCCTCAGGCAGGAGAGAAAGGACTATGTTCTTGAGAGAGCTCTCCCCGTGAGGATCGGGTCCAATGCTTCTCATGCAGTATATGATGCTTGGAATAAGCATTATAATGATGCGGTAGATGTGCGTGGTCTGATATTGGCTACCATGGACTCAGACTTGCGGAAGCAATATGAGAACATGGAGTCGCCAATAGAGATGATCAGCAGCCTGAAATTGAAATTTTTGGAGCAGATAAGAGTGGAGAGATACCGGTTGGTTAAGTCTCTCACTAGCTGCAAGCTACCAAATGATCATCCAGTGAGTCCTCATGTCAGTAAAATGATGGGTTACATTGATAACCTGAGGAAACTGGATTATCCAGTTAGCCAAGAATTGGCAACTGAGATCATTCTGCAGTCACTGCCGTCAAGCTATGATAAGTTCAGAAGGAACTATATCAAGAAAGGCTTAACGAAGACGCTGACTGAACTGCATGATATGCTCAAGACAGTTGAGCCAAACGTGAAGAGTACCCTGTACAATCTCATGAATGAGAAGGGTAGGTTTACTAAACCTAATGCTGACAAGGGTGAAGACAAAGTTGTCCAGATTTTGAATCATGGCAAGCGTGTGTCTTCTGAGCCCGAGTCAGATGCCTCTTACGTTGGTAAGTGCTGCTACTGTAAAGAGACTGGGCATTGGAAGAGAAATTGCATTAAATTCATGGAAGATGATGAGGAGTTGAAGTTGATGTATGAGACTACTTCCTCAGGTATTCATGTTATTACTTCAAGTTCTACCTTATAGGTATTGGATACTGGTTGTGGCACTGATATTTGTTATAATATGCAGAGCCTGGGCAACAGTAGAACTTTGAAGGAAGGGCAAGTGAAACTACATGTCTGGAAGGAGCTTGGGATGCTGCCTCAGCCGTAGGGTTTTCACTTATAATCCCTTTGAGGCTTGGTTTTGTATTAAGTAATTGCTACAATGTACCTGCTTTAAGCAGAGTTGTCTTTCATTTTCTTGTAAGAATTTGAATGTTTTTCATTTTGATAAAAGACAAGTTTTGTTCTTTTGATCTTAATGAAATATTATTTGTAGCACCCTATTCAAGGAATGGGTTTTATATCTTAAACCAAAAGAGTGCCTAAATGTAACATAAATACCAAATTGGTTTAAATCTGATGAATTAAACCTGATTTTTCTTGGCATAAAAGTCTTGGTCACATAGAGTAAGTCGGATTCAGAAATCCCATAGTTATGCACTATTGGGCTCATTTGATCGGATATCTTATGAGACTTGAATTCTGTTTACTGGACCAAAAGACAAAGGGGCCTATCTTAGCCGAGCTAGAGAAAGGCCCAAAGGCTTATTGGAGATTGAACATACTCATGTATGTGGTCCGATGAGCAGTAATGCCAGAGAAAATTTCCTGTACTTCATTGTCTCTACTGATTAATTCAGTGAGTAAGACTGTGTTCATTTGATGAGACACAAGTCGGAATTCTTTGACATGGTCGAAAGAGTTCCAGAATGAGGTATAGAATCTAAGTGACAGAAGTATTAAGACTCTGAATTAAATCACGAGTGAGAATACTTGAGTCATTAATAGTGTGATCATCTGAATGAGTGTGAAGTCGTTTCACAGCTCAATTCTCCTGAAAACCTTGAGGTGTTTCTGTGAGAAAGAATCAGATCTTATTAGAAATGATTAAAGATGAGTCGCACGAATCTTCCATGATATTCTTTAAGAATAACGCTCTAAAAATATCTAAGTTTACGCTGAAATAGTTCCACCAATATCAGTTGAAAGACACCACGTAAATGTGGACTGGAATCGATCCAAATTCGTCTTTACTGAGTATTTGTAGTTGTGCTACTTCGCTGGTTGTCCTAGGGAAACCAAGGCTTGTTACTTTTTACGTCCATTCTGTTTTCTAAGAAGGGAAGTTACTTTCCAAGAAGAACAGTGGGAGTAAAAGCGTAACTCGAAGAAATTCGAAAAATACAGGAGGCTGCTCAACCTGTTGAAGGGGAGCAGCGGATGGATTTACAGATTTCTGTAGAATCTACACCTGTGGAGCCTGAAGTTCGCAGATATGAATGAATCAGTCACTAATCCGAGAGTGATTTCTCGTCATTAGTAGAACCTGATGATCATTGAAAGTTCGCATGATCTGATGATCATTGAAAGCGACGAATCTGCGAAATTCAAAGAAGCGAAAGTGAGCCCGGACTCCGAAAAATTACATTTTGTGTAAGTTAGCTTCATCGATCCATTCATGGATGGAAGCAAACATATCGGAGTTGAAATCTTCGTTCTGTTGAAATAGTCAAGGTTTTGACTTAAACAGGAACGAAATGGAACTGTGCGCTTACTAAAAGATAAGTGGGAGCAATATTGCATTTCTTATAGTGTATGTCGATGACATACTGATTCTCGGATATAACGTCCCAATGCTGCAGTCGGTAAAGGACTGGTTTGGGAGTTAGTTTTATGATTGACATGGGTAAAGCCACGTAGTTCTTGGATTTTGGATCTAAAGATAGAGATCCGAAAGAGCTGGTAGGACAAAGTCAGTATTCTTAAATTGACAAAGTCCTACACGTTTTCAGCATTCCAAGAAGGGTTTTATGCCAATGTCACATGGCATTACGTTAAGCAAGACACAGTGTCCTACGATAACTGCTGAGCTTAAATGCATGGATAAGATTCCATATGCGTCGGCAATTGGATCTATCATGTATGCCATGAAACGTACTTGTTTGATGTTGTTTTAATGTTAAGCAAGACAAGTAAAGACCAGTTAAATCCAGCAAAGAATCACTGGATTGCCGTAAAGAATATCCTAAAGTATTCAAGGAATACTAAGGAAAAATTCTTGATTTACGGAGAAAGTGAGGTGATATAAGTCGATAGAGTCTGAAAGGCAAGTTTCCAACGGACAAAGATGATTTCCGGTCACAGTCCGGTTATATCTTGTGTCTATCTGGCGGTGCAAGGCACTGTTGCTGACTCCATGACTTAAGCTGAACATTTCGCAGCTTGGGAAGCGGCGAAAGAGGTTGTTTGAAAAGAAGAGTTCGTCACTGAACTTGATGTGATTCCCAGCATAGATGAGACTAGCTGCACATCAGAGGTCCAAACACCTTGAGAGTAGGTATAACCTATTCCGTGAGATAAATGACAGAGATGTTAAGTAGATCAGCAAGTTTCAATGAATGAGAACGTTGCTAATCTATTAACGAAGCCACTCCTTAGGCCTAATCACGAGTCGCGGACTATTGCTGTAGGATAAGTGAAATTAAGATGTAGTCTTAATTTCAGTGGGAGTTAATAAAGGGCTTTATTTAGTTATTTGATATGTTCTTGTAAAACATTTAAGATGTTTAATGAAATTATTATTTCAAGATTATTTTAACTGTGATGAAATAATCGTTCCAAAGTGATATGAACCATTTTATAGGTCATCGAAGTAAGTGACTTGATCTTGAGTTATCAAAGTCATTTAGCTTGATCATGAGACCCTATATTTGATAGATGGCTTATATCATCATGTCCCTAGTCGAAGGTTGTTGAAATTGGAACACCAACAACCGTGTGAGACTGGATTGGTATGTGACTTATGACAAAGTCTCAGTGTGTCATAGATGCACGGCATCAAAGTCAGTACATAGGTGTATGTAGGGTACATACGACCGGACAAGACCCGATTATAAGAACTCTTCAGGATATTTATATCTGTGTCATAAGAGATTCTTACTACGACTATAGAGTATAGTCCTTAGACCTGAGTTCGCATGCATGTGACTGCACATGAACTAATGCGCTTTGATCATTGTCTAATGCTGTCGTTAAGCGATAGTTATAAGGACCTTGTTTGGGTGTATTATGAAATGAGTAGTTTACAGTGATGGAACAAGACGGGATTTGTCCCTCCAATATAAATGGAGTGAATATCTCTAGGCCAATCGGAGATTTGAATACTGGAAAATGCATGGCCATGCTCAAACGGACTTTCCCGAGTCGTTTGGATTGTCAGTATCAAATCAGAGTCCGATGAACAAGATTAGGCTTTATAAGGATGACACTAATCTTGCCTTATGACTAATCGAGATATTGAGACAAAAGGATTATGAATACAGAGATTCCAGTACAAGTGGGAGATTGTTGGAATTGTGTCCAGTAATCTCGGTACTGTCTCTAGAAAGTAAGAGTATGTCAATGATCAGACATAAGTCATATAATACTGGGGGTCATGATGGCTTGCTAGAGTCCGCTCATGATCTATAAGTCTTGGACTTATTGCCTTTATTATATGATCCCATATGGGTCACACGCCTAAGCTAACAGGAAATTGTGTAGGAACGGTTTAGCAGAAGTACGGTAAAAGTGCTAGGCATTTACTGTACTAAGAGAGACTAAAGGGCCTGATTAAATCCAAGGGATTTAATCAGAATGGGAATTGGGCCCAAAAGGCCCAACAAGACTGGACAAGGGTTTTTAATTAAAATCTTGCCCTAGCTCTTTTCCCCCTAGCCTTTTTTGCGCCGCCAACTCTCTCTCTCTGCGCCTCCCTTCTTGCTCGGTCTAGCAGCCACTTTCCTGTGCGTGCGTGTGTGAGCCTTTGGAGGATCCATCTCTTGGTGGTTCTGCTGATCTCTGACCCGTACCTCCCATTCCGCTGCATAACAAGGTAACAGGTGAGATCTATTATGTTTCTAATCAAGAGAACCTAGATCTGCATGTTTAGTAGGATGAATCAATCTGAGAATTGAATCAGGAGACACTAAACGATCCTAACAGCTAATATAACCTTGCATGCAATGCCCGAAGGCACATCACAATCAACCTACGAATAACTACTTGTCTATGGTTGCGGACCTAGAGCTCCCAGCCCTAACTGCACCCCATGGACCGGTCATTACGCCCTTTCCAAAGCTAACAAATGGCCCGTACCTTTGAATCACAACACACCACAATGGGAGGGCTCGTCATGACCCTCCTCCGACGATCAAGGACGTCCCACGCCCTACACGCAAGCCTTATAGCAGTTCTACAACACATAGCCATCATTCACAAGCAATGTTTTCGGTTTAGTGATAACCTAGCCGTTCTTTGTTCAACAATCAACCACATAGTGCACATTATCAATCCTAAACTACCTAGGAAATACGACATTAACGAAGGACTTGCGTCCGAAATTGAAATGGAATAGGCAAGGGATTACGTTCGGTCCCCACTTTAGCCAAAGAAGGGAAAAATCGTAATTTAGGAATTCCAATCGCCCGGCCAGACTTCGGATATGGAAAGAGGATGGAAAATCGAGTGAGATAGGCTTTCGTTTCGCTTAAATCGGCTTAATCATGAGCTAGTTATGATCGATTGAAAATGACTAGCCCAAACCAGTTAAAGTGATCTAAACCGGAATTGAATTTAGAATTAGATTGAACCGGGTATTAAAATTGAAAATCTAACCAAATCGGAAATTAAAATTGAACTGAACCGACTAAACCGGGTCAACGACCCGACCCGCTCAACGACCCGGCCCTGTCAACCTGGTCCAACCATGTCGACCGAGTCGACTCGGTCGCCGGCGAGTTGACTCGGCGGCAATCTGGCGGCGGTCCGGCGGTCGGCGGATACTCGGCGGCGGGCTGCGGCTCCCGTGGTCGGCGTCGCGGTGGCGGCGGTGCGTGGACGGCGCCTAGAAAATTCAGTCGATCTTCAATTAGCGATTGTGGGTGCGTCCGGAGGGCTATGGGGTGCGGTTGACGGCTACGGCTTTGTCTCGTCGAGTGAAATGCGATGGTGGTCTCGGATTTCTCAGATTCGTTACGGATGAAAAGATTTGATGATTTCAGTATTCGGGTTGGAGAAAAGCAGATATGAAAAATGGCTTGCCAAAATACTTTCGACATCAGTCGACGGAGGACGGGTAGATCTAGCTTTTGGGTGTTACGATTGAGACAGAACGGAAACAGAGCTTCGCCGGAAATCATTTCTTTTGTTTTTCTCAAGGTGTAAAGACTCTATTTATAAGGAGAGAGTCTATGGTTTTGGGATAATGGAAATGGGCTTAGGCTTGGACTAGGTTTTTCTTCTTCCTTTTCAAAAAAACTTAACGTATCATTACACTCTCTGTTTTGAAAGTTTGTTTTTTATAAACGTGAAGATTCTAAAGACAAATCCCACAAGATCAATAGAAATTCGGATCTTCTTACTACTAAAGACGTCTACGGTTGTCAAGTGGAAATAATTATAGAATTCCGTTTGAGGGGAATCGATTTATGACTTAGACCAACAAGGCAATTTTTTTACCATGTGAGAACCACTATAGTACAAAAATAAACAATTTTCTGACTTCAAAAGATAATCGCCCACCTGTAATCTATGTTCTAGAAGTTACGTCACATGCTGAACCAGTGACTTGAAAACCATTCTTTTGCCACTGGCTTAAACACTTATTAAGCTGAGATTCGTCTCTGGCACAAGTATGTATGATGGCTCCAAATCCTGCAAGTTCCTCTACCACAGCATGCCTAATTTGATTCAAGAACCAGATATTTAATAACTATAGTGCTTTCAAGAGATATGGAAAGATTTACGAACCCAATGCCTTTAGTTCCACCGGTTACAAGTGCGTTCTTGGCTCCAAGGCTCCATCTTTGGCTTTGCTCTGCTCCAGCCATTGCTCTCCTACGGCTAAAGATCTCAGATCGTAGTGATGAGTATACGTACAAAAAAATAAAAAGCTGCTCAACCATCATCATTGGAGATAAAAAGGTAAAGATAATGGGCCGAGTCCATGACAAAGATCTCTATACCAACGGATCAAAGACCCACGTCTTTTTGAATAAAAAGGCCCGTATCATTACAATCACAAAAGTCAAAAGGGAATACAAATAAAAATGCTAATTCTCAAACTTGAGATATTGAGGGAGAATGTAAACACTAAGAGCACCCACCGCATGTCGGTTTCTTAAATCAATTTTTTTTTTATAAGGCAAAAAAAAAATATTAAAAATAATTTACCGATTATTTTATAAAAACTTTACTGAATTAAAATTAATTTACCGATTAATTTATAATGATGTTATTTGAAAAATAATTTTTAATGTGCCTCAAATAACATCATTATAAATTGATCGGTAAATTAATTTTAATTCAGTAAAGTTTTTATATAATTGACCTTGTGAAAGTTAATATAAGCGTCACGAAAATTTGTATAAAAGATTAGTTAATATATTTTTTTTATCTTTTCTTTAGATTTATAGACAAAAAAAAGTTTTTCACCAATTCGGTTCTCTTTTCTCCGGTGATTTCGCCGTAGGAGCCACCTCTTGTTTTCTTCTTCCCTTGCTCTCGATCTTCATCAGTAACTTTCAGAGTTTCGAGTTCGGTTCATGTTACGGTTCTATGAGTTTTATGGCATTGCAACCGCTCATCGACGGCGCGTGGTTGTTGTTCTGTGCAAAACTAGATCCTTAAGGATGAGATTTGGTGATGCTTTATCTAGGATGGTTGGCTCCATCTTCTTGTGATGCCTTTTTTGGTTTTAAAACCGGTGCATGCGATGTGGTTCGAGGGTTGGTGAGAGGCAAAGAGACGGTGTGAAAGGCGATTCGAGTTACATAAATATGCGGCGATCTCAAGTAAGCTCAGAGAACAGCGTGAAAGAGGTTTAGCAGGTGGCTTTGAACGATGGATTTTCGTGTCTGTTTTATGATGCTTTTGGACTGAAAGCGTGTTTTCCCGGTTAATCACTTATCCATATTCCAGAATAGTACCGCGGGTTTTGCGCTTGTTTTCCGGCTTCATTTGGTGGCGGCGACACTTCATGTTTCTAGGATTCGGTCTTTGATGTGGTGGTCTTCCGGAACTTGGCAGTAGCAGTAACTAGGGTTTTAGTGTTGAAGATTGACTAAGCGAATTTCTATGATTTTGTTAGTATTTGAATCGGGTCGAGGGAAATTTGGGTTCGAGCTTTTTGGTAGTTGGACCCCATCTAGAATTTTTTGTGAGCTTTTTTTTTTTTTTAATTTAAATCTTTACTTTGTAAAAAAATAATTAATTTATAAAAACCTTTTGTAAATATATATAAGCGTCACACATAAAAAAAAAAAACTTAGTCTCTTTTTTGGTCGAACGGAAAAAACTTGTCTTTAACAAATTATTTCAAGTTTTATAAATTTCAGGGACAGTCTTGAATATAAGAGTACTTTCAGGCTTCGAATGGAGAAAGCGGATCAAGCGTTGCGGATCAAGCGGTTCAAGCGGATCATGCGGATCAAAAGCGGATCTGGCGGATCTGGCTGATCAAATGCGGATCTGATAAAATAATAATATAATATACATATTTATGATAATTTACAAAATTTAAATTGCTATTTTGTTTCTAACATTTTAATATATATATATATATTTTTAAGATACTAAACAAATACTATTTTTTAGATAATTGTATTTATATTCAAAGTAGATATACACAACATTTTTCAAAAAAAAAATCATAAAAATGATAAACATTACTCTCTCTCTCTCTCTCTGTATAAAAACAAACTAAATTTATGATTTTTACATACATATTAAGAAATCATTAAATTTTATATTTTTCTAATTCTAAACTATCATTTATTACTAATTTGAAGAAAAAAAATCAATCATAAACTAATCTGCAGATTATAAATGGTCAAAAAACTAAAATATATAATTAATTTTACATTGAAAATTGAAAAGATAATTTATATTTAAACAAAAATAATTCTTAAACTTAGTTTAATTTTATACGGAGGTAATAATATGCATATATATGCTACTTTTATGCCATATATATCATTTCGTTATTTTTTGTTAATCTTAGTTTGTCCTTTATTTCAGAATTTGTGATTAATTATTTTAAAATACTATAAACATAAAGACACCATTTTAGATAATAAATTTGGATTGGATAATTGTAATGTCTTAAATAACTACATTTATTCTTACCAGGTGGAAATATAACTGTTTAGAACTTCAATATTATAGAATACTCCTAGTTTACTTAACATTATTTTTTTTGAGAAAATAGTTAAAATAAAAAAATGAGAAGAAACGCTTGAAATGCTTAAAACACCCCAAATATGATGAGTTAATACTGTTCATCACGGATAGGATTTGTTACTCATAAATTTGAACCACTTGTGGTTCATCTATATTTTAATATTTATTTTATTGAACCACTTTATAATTATAAACAATTCATGAATGGGAATACAAATGCAGTTCTCCTGCCTAAGTGTGTGAACCATCTTTCTCCCGTCATTCCATTCATAGCCTGAGTAACAAATCCTATCCGTGATGAACAGTATTAACTCATCATATTTGGGGTGTTTTAAGCATTTCAAGCGTTTCTTCTCATTTTTTTATTTTAACTATTTTCTCAAAAAAAAATAATGTTAAGTAAACTAGGAGTATTCTATAATATTGAAGTTCTAAACAGTTATATTTCCACCTGGTAAGAATAAATGTAGTTATTTAAGACATTACAATTATCCGATCCAAATTTATTATCTAAAATGGTGTCTTTATGTTTATAGTATTTTAAAATAATTAATCACAAATTCTGAAATAAAGGACAAACTAAGATTAACAAAAAATAACGAAATGATATATATGGCATAAAAGTAGCATATATATGCATATTATTACCTCCGTATAAAATTAAACTAAGTTTAAGAATTATTTTTGTTTAAATATAAATTATCTTTTCAATTTTCAATGTAAAATTAATTATATATTTTAGTTTTTTGACCATTTATATTCTGCAGATTAGTTTATGATTGATTTTTTTTCTTCAAATTAGTAATAAATGATAGTTTAGAATTAGAAAAACTAGATTCTTTCAACCCCGCGCACGCGCGGGGTTTATTTTTGCATTTTATATTTTTTGTTATTTGTCTTAAAAACCTTCACTATTTGGTAAATATATTGTGTTTTGATTTATGTTTGTTTTTGTAGAAAATAAGTGACTTCGAAGCACATATGATATGTTATTATTTTAAAGTATAACATTGTATGAAAATGAGAATTACAACAAAATTAATAAACTATAAATATGCATTTTGTTTTTGAATGTTGTCCACTTATTTGCTCGTTACTGAAAGTTGAAAATGAGAACAACAACAATAAGGAAAGTTGCAAAAGACACCAGTGGGCAGTGGCTAATATATCAAAGCCATAACCCCTTTTTTGGGGGACTACTTGTTCGCTGCACCGTGTTCTACGGTGACAATAAAATTCGATTTTCCAGCTTGTCTCAAGTACTGAACATCTCCATTCATCAGCTTCACCAGTTTCCGACTAACAATCAAGCTTAATCCTTCCTCCGACATATCTTCCTCATTTCCAAACATTTGGTTTAGCAAAAACTCTGGTTACCCAGATCCGGTATGCATTATTCGGTATGAATTCTTTCATTTCCAGATCAAAGCATCTGTACACAGTCAAATCCCAGCATAAGAAAACATATGAGACTATCAAAATAAAAGAATAGGACTTCCCTTGTTGCATACCCTTCAAGGATGCTCTCAAGATCGGAATCATTAAGGAACTTGACACCACCGCTTTCATCTCCCTAAGAACGTCCTTTATCGAAACCGCAGCTTGGGTAATAGCCCTTTGCCAGTTGCAGTGAAGTTTTGTCGCAGGAACCTTCTTGAAACCCGAGCATGCTTCTGAAATAGCTTTTAAAAGCTGCGGCATGGACGGCCTTTGTCCGTTTCAATGAACCCTCTGGTTCCCAGATTCAAACACCGGAAAAGAAAAAGACGTGCACGAATAAGTAATCTTAATCACTCACTTGACATATCTCGAAAGCAAATCAAACATTGGCTATACTACTCTAATAGATAGGAGTGTAGTAGATGATAATTGCTGGCAAAAATTTACATACTGTTATTGAGAAAGAGTGTAGAACAATACATCTTAGCTTTTGTGGGTTTGAATATGAACAACCAGAAAAGTAGAATCGTATTTACCGTATAAGGAGACAAAAATCTGCAGCTGGAATCAAATATTTCTTGACAGAGACGTGTATGATCGAAGAAAGTGTTGGCCCAGCACCAACAGTGCTTCGATGGCAACAAAGCAAAACCCTTGAAGAGTGTTGGAATAAGACTCCATAGCCTCCTTAAGTGTTTCATATTTTGGAGCTTCTCCAGTCCATAACATTCCCACTATTTAAAGTTAAGAAAAAACAAAAGAGACAAATCGAGAAATCAAACAAAGGAACGCAGTTTCAGCATCACCGCCACAAAGAGGAACCTAAAAGAGAAGAACTTTAAACCTATTGTGGCTTGTTTAGAGGGGTGATCAGACATCTGAAGAACATAGTTCCAGTTAACTTTCTCCTCTGTAGGAGACTATGTTCGTTCGAACAACTGCAAAAAAAAAGTTTAGCGTAGGTCATCTATAATTACGCTTCGATTTTATTAAGATGAAATTAAATTCGGGAAGAAGAAAAGATGAGCAATCAAAAACTGATTCCACTGTTACTTTCGAAACTGACCTTGTTGAATCCATGGCTTGGGAGTGTGCCAGCACGATAATAATTCTTAACCAAAAAAGTCTGATATTAATATTGTATAACCTTTACAAGATCTCCAAAGTAGCCTTAACAATCAGGAAGAGAAGCTGATCGCATTTTCTCAGCAACAACAGAAAGGAAGCCCATTCGCTTTCCTTTCTTCCCTGCTCTTCCTCTCCTCGTCTCTTTCTTTTCCTCAACCAACACTCAACTGTTCCAATCAACGACGTCTTGCATGTTTCCTTCACTCTCTCCATTGGCATTGCTAACTGCAACTTCCCATTTGCTACATACACCTACAATGTAATATGTTAGTATAGGAAGCAAATTTATGAGTCACCATTTTGAAAAAGGGTGAGGACGACAATGACTGGAATAAAAAGTCGTTTGAAGGAGCAATTCATTGTGCTGGGTACCTGGGATTTCATGGGAAGATTTTATAGAGGACGACATCGGAGGTGAGGTGAAGCAGCTGTTGGATTGGGGGTTTCCGTACGTTACGAAATTTAAGGCAGTGTGAAGAGATATATTGATCGCTATCAAGTGAGATCGTGAGGAGATTGAGTGATTGCTGGGGAAACGGTTGTCTTCTCAGATTCCAGAGCTTCGGAGTCTTTTTAAGGGTTTCAAGAGGTGAGGGACACAGAAAGTCTGAAGCTTGACGGCTTAACAGGAATGGGGAAGATGAGTTACCGTTTGGGCTTCTTATGGGCTAAACTAAATAAATGTTTATGTGTCTTATTAGCAAAATAATAACTTGCTTCTAGAGGAGTAATAAGGCCTGGATACTATGCGTTTTTTGTGCGAAATTTTGCAGCCCATTAAACAAACTAACCTCTTCGTTGCCAGGTAGACTAAATGATGAAGCTGAGGTGGAGGGCTGTGGTGGGAGAGAAATTGTCTTCCATTATATGTATGATATAAAATTTAATGATTTCTTAATATGTATGTAAAAATCATAAATTTAGTTTGTTTTTATACAGAGAGAGAGTAATGTTTATCATTTTTATGATTTTTTTTTTGAAAAATGTTGTGTATATCTACTTTGAATATAAATACAATTATCTAAAAAATAGTATTTGTTTAGTATCTTAAAAAATATATATATATATATTAAAATGTTAGAAACAAAATAGCAATTTAAATTTTGTAAATTATCATAAATATGTATATTATATTATTATTTTATCAGATCCGCATTTGATCAGCCAGATCCGCCAGATCCGCTTTTGATCCGCATGATCCGCTTGAACCGCTTGATCCGCAACGCTTGATCCGCTTTCTCCATTCGAAGCCTCATAAATTTGAACCACTTGTAGTTCATCTATATTTTAATATTTATTTTATTGAACCACTTTGTAATTATAAACAATTCATGAATGGGAATACAAATGCAGTTCTCCCGCCTAAGTGTGTGAACCATCTTTCTCCCGTCATTCCATTCATAGCCTCAGTAATCGATGTCAGAAAGAAATCATCTTTCTCCACCAACGTCATTTCAGGGACCACTTTTATTAGTTTTATTTCCAAGCGACATATAATAATAATGACTAACCAAAAATATTAATTAGTAATGTTATGTTAACACTCGAATTCTTTTGAGCTGTGAATGTTCACTCCGTTCACGTCTTGAGTCCATATCTCAAACGATTTGAAGTTTTTGTCAACGTTTGGTTTTCCGCAAGATTAGATGTCCAAATTGGTAGACCCAGTGTTCTAAAAATCGGTCTAGGCGGCCGTCTAGGCGGGGCCTAGGCGCTAGGTGGTCTTTGACCGTGGCGATTTCTTTCCAGGCGTTCGAATTAGGCGTTTATGTTATTAAGCGGATTTAAACGGTCCTAGGCGGGTCTAGGCGGTCCTAGGCGGGTCTAGGCAGTCCTAGGCGGCTACACACAATCTTTAACCAATTATCATTTGATTTTTAATTTTCATGTTTGTTTCGGTATAATTTTAAAATTTTATTACATATAACTAAATTTATAAGTTCTTATTTCATAAATTAATGGTTATCAATAAAAAATATTGTAAATTTAACAGATTTGATAGTAAATATCGTGTGTTGATAAATTTAGCTGGTATTCTTTTTGTTATTTCGATGTACTTTGAGTTTTAATCTATTTTTTAGACTAAGAATATTTGAATTATATGATATATATTATATAATATATCTAATATATATTGTTTTTTTTATAAATGTATATATCGCCTAGGCTCCGACTAGGCCCCGACTAAGCGTTCTAGGCGTTAGGCGCCTAGCGCTTTCTTGAACACTGGGTAGACCTATTTTCTTCCCTCTTTTTGGAACAAAATTTAAAGGAATTATTTTTGTAAAAAGAGTTCACCCTAAGAACTCTCTTAAGCGCATT
The DNA here is from genome assembly GCA_030180135.1 of Orychophragmus violaceus. Taxonomy (NCBI): domain Eukaryota; kingdom Viridiplantae; phylum Streptophyta; class Magnoliopsida; order Brassicales; family Brassicaceae; genus Orychophragmus; species Orychophragmus violaceus. The sequence goes on along the minus strand of CM058232.1, from coordinate 17,898,738 downwards.
CTGCAAGAAGCCGTTGCAGCCTCTCCAGTGGCTTCTTCCACCGCGCCGTCGCCTATTTCCTCCTCCCGAGTCATCGTGTTGCTCCTTTCCTTCGTTTGTGTGTTCATGGCGTCGTATCTTCCTTCGTTGTTGTCCAAACCTCCTTCAGATCCGCCGCCGGAAATGTCGTCTCTTGTTTTTCCCGAAGTTCTCTCTCCATGTGACCCGCCCGAACCTCTAGATCTTCCAGACTCACCCACCATCTTCTCCCCTTACTTGGTTCCCGTCACCTCCTCCACCTCCTATCTTTTAGCGCTCTGCCGAACTCAAGATCCAGATTTTGCTTTAGATCTTTTCAGTTCGATTGGGATTTGCGTTGTTACACCTTATGCCGCCGTTTCTACTTTTACTGCAGAATGCATACTCATCTCCGCCTCTCATTATGTCCAATCACCTCGTCTTCTCACCATCACTTCATACCTCCGCCGCATCGCATTTTGAGCTTCATTGTAGCCGGTGCCACTTATCCTCTGTCGATGTCTCAAGAGTTCACAAAGCTCTCCCTTCTTGTGGCTCTTTCTCTCTATTTTCCCGTTGTCTGCTCTTCATAGGTTGGATGTGTTTAAGATTCTCGAGGAATGGATTGCAATGGAGTTATGGAAACCATGAATATTGCTGGCAAACCTGATACTTGAACTTGTCTTGTTTTTCTTTGTGGATACCCTTAACACTTTGGTGCGTTCTATTACTGCAATATACAAATGTCTATACGTTTCTGTTTTGGTGGTTGCTTTGAGTTTCTTCCAATATGGCAGCTTATAAGGAAAACTTTTCTTAATAACCCTTTTCCAGTGATTCTGGCTTCGGACTTTCGTAGTCCACATTACTCCGCCAAGGAGTTTATTATCTTCCCATATATTTCACTTGTTATAAGTGGTATTGTTTCATGGAACATTTCGCCGAAGATCGTTCTTTTCAGAACCGAAGCCAGTAGGCTTTTCATACTTCGCTTAGCACTTGCTATTGACGGTGTAATCTTCTTGAATTTGGAGACATTGTTTCCTCTTCTAGGTGGTCTAGTTCAAGATGGCAAAATTTGCTTTTGTCTGGAGTTCACTTTGGTTTAGATTTTAAGCTCCCATTTATCCATCTATATATCTATGCTTTAACTTTTGTTGTTGCTTGTACTTTCCCTTGACCAAAATGATGGTTGCCTTGGTCTTTTTGACTTTCTATAGCCTCTTTCTGGAGATAACTCTTGCTTGATTTAATGCAAGTCTTGTTTGTCCAAAAAAAAATATATCTCTGTAAACAATGGTGGCATCTTCAAAAATATAATAAAAAGCTATATTTGCAAAATAAATTATGAGAATCGGCCTAAGTCTGTGTAAAATTCGATTATACGTGGTAGTACTCAGGTTTCAATTTACATAACTGTATTATTATTTTTTGATAAAACTCTGTATTTTCATGATAAATTATAAATGATTTTGTTAGATTGGTAGTTATACCCATTTTCCTGTTTGATAAAGTCTAAAAAATATAATATATTCTTGGTTATAATATATATTTTCTGTAATATAATGCAAATTTTAAATTATTGTTGACTTTTCTTTATAATTTGGAGTTTTTTCTGCAGATGAGAGCGGTAGGACATTATATATATTGGTCTCTTTCAGTCTTCATCGAGATGATTCGGGCGAATACGTGGATGAATTGCATTGAGTTTATCTTTTACTTTTTTATGCGGATTATTATTTTTATGTTTTAGAGTAATTTGGTATCTTTTATTATCTTATTATGTAGTGATTGAACTAATTTACCTTTTGTAAACAGAAAAGGATCAAATAACTCTAATGATAGATATGGGTCATACGCTATTCCTTTTATCCATTGTTTATTTGTTTTTTCTTTTTTACTTTACATTTATTTGCACCCTTCAGTTTCTTTTACGGTGGATAAGATGTCATTGGTGAGATTTCCGGTCATATAAACCGCCAGAATTGAGATATTATCGGTCGTTGTACCGGAATTTAAAAAAATTGGACTTAATACAAAAGTTTCGTGTAGACAGTCTAGACTAAATATCCACAATATCGGCTATTCGTGGACATTACCACGATCATATCACATGCAAGTCGCTTACCATGGACACTATCACGATCATATCGCTTATTCGTGAACCTATGGATACATATTACAATGAGCCCCAGTATCCACCTAAAAGTCAATATTTTACGTGGTCCTAGTTATCCATTGGAAGCGTATAGCGTGTGATATGAACGTGACAGTGCCCACGAATAATCAATAATGTGGACACCTAGTTTAGACTGTCCACTCGAAACTTCCGTGTTAAGTCTAATTTTTTTATTTGAATTCTGGTACATCAACCGATTATATCCCCATCCCAATGGTCTATATGGCCGGAAACCTCAATTTTGTCATCCTATCCACCGTCAAAAAAATAAAAGTTGAAGAAAAAAGTAGAATGAAAAAGAGAGTGGAGAGAAAAAGAAAAAATAAAATAAAGGATATCATGTGACGAATGTCCATCCATGAACTATTATTGTCTATGAAAATAGGTGTAGTCTTTTTTAACACATAGATCCATAAAAAATGCAAGAATTAAAGTAAACATGAAAAATACAAAATTACTATTTGAAAAAATATATATACTCAGTGCAATTAATTCTTGTATTGCTGTCTAGTTTTTTTTTTTTTTTTGGTCTGGGAAATTTTCATTTCAAAATTAAGAAAGTACAATAGAAGATGAGCCAATGGTCCTAGAACTTATGGCTGATTTTGGTAAAGTGTCAGCAACTTCAGTACAAGAACGTGGGATAGCAATGAAGGTAACACTGTGAAGTTTTTGTGCCAAGTTGAGGATGTCCTCGCCAATCATGAGAATCTCCTTTGGTATGTGGTGTGTTTTTAGCCCTGAGATTACATTCTTTGCGTCCGAGGCTATTCTAATATGTTGAAGGTTCATCAATGTCGCCATTGCTAAGGCCTCTCTGATCGCATACGCTTCATCTTCCATTGGAGAAGTGATGCAGTTCACGACCTTTGTACCGTCCAGCAGGGTTTTCCCGGTTGCGTCTTCTACATGCCACCCCAGTCCCGATGGTTTGTCCCGACTGATCCATGCCGCATCTGTGAAGCATAGGGCCTCGTGTGATCCCAGTTGCTTGATGTTAAGCGACGAGGCCACTCTCTGTTTCCTCATCTCTGGTTCTGACGATTTGCGTTGAGTTCCTCCCATTATGTTGCGTTTTTCATGGCTGAGGCAAGTGTCTCCTCCTCCGATAAAGGCTTGTTTTCGAAGACTTTGTTGTTGCAAGCTGCCCAGAGAGCAGATAAGATCCACGGGAACAGGGGCACCGATGGAGGATTGTTAGGGTCTCTGTCCTTCAAACCTCCTCCCTGTACAATTCCCATTCGCATATCCGCAATACCATCGACCTTTAGAGGTTGTAGGAATGGTGCTATCTCCCAGAACTTCCTTGCAAAGCTGCATTCGAATAGCAGGTGAGTTTCTGACTCCGGGAGTCCACACCGGATACAGCTTGGGCTAGGTGTAAGCTTCCTATTCATGAGGTTGACTCCCACCGGCAATGTTTCTCTTGCTGCCCTCCATAAGAGCATCTTTGTTTTTGGTGATGTTTGGATGTTCCATATTTCTTGCTTCCATTTGAAACCCTCAAAGTGTCCCCCTTGATCTGCATGTGATTTGATTACTAGATCTTTATAGTATCCGGTTTTCGTTGAGTAATTCCCATCATTCAAATAGACCCATGTGAACCTGTCGTGTTGACCCGTTGTGCTTGGTTTGATACACACTATCTCCTTCCATAGTTTTGGAAACAACTTATGAACTCTCGGTACTCTCCATTCTTTCCCCTCCATCGACAAGAGGTCTGCTACCTTCTGGTATTGGTCTGCCTCACGGGGTGGACCAGTTGTTATCCCCCGTTGGATCATCGAAATCCACGGATCTGTCCAAACATTTGTTGTCTTTCCGTCTCCAATTGAAATGCCTAAACCCTTTTTCAGTAAATCCTCGCCCAAAATAATGCTTCTCCATCCATGGGAGGATGTGACTCTCGGTGAGACATCGAGGAAGGCTCTGTTTCTGCAATACTTTGCCGTTAACATTCAGGCTAAAAGACTCGACGGCCTGGTTAATATTCTCCAGCTTTGATTTGCTAGCAAGGCTTCATTAAAACATTGAATCTCTCGGAAACCTAAACCACCTCTCTCTTTTGGTTTTGTTAAAGTACTCCACGCTATCCACGCCATTCCTTTCTTTTCCGGATTGTCATCCCACCAAAATCTGATCAAAGCTGATTGGATTCTCTTGCAAAGTCCTAGCTGTTGGAACTTCTGCCATTCTATCATCAGATTGAATCCTAACTAGTTCCAGATAGCCTAGGATCTAGGTTTAGTTAATTGAATCATAAGGAATGATCTTGTGTTTACCTGGATATTTGCAGCGGAATATGAACAGGTAATTGAGATCAAGAGCGCCTCAATTTCTGCGCCTCTATTGTAGTCCACACGCACACAAGCTGGAATCCGTCGGGATGCTAGTGCCGGGAATCGGATCTCCCGGGAATCCCTGTGTTTAGAGAGGTGGCTGCGGTTGTTCTGTCAAGAACTCTCACGCTCAAAGTCGTGCCTCATATTGAATATATAGGCCTCTGAGTCGACCTAATTACCCAGTAATTAAACCGGGTCAATTTAAGTCATTAAATCAAAATATCAATTTCGGTTTCGCCTTGTGTCGATCGACACACAAATGGTCTCGATCGACACACCTCTTAAAACTCGAATTCAATGTGTATTGGATACACATTGACCAGACCATTTGCCAATGATCAATCCCATACAAAGTGTATCCAGCTTGCTTAGGTGTGTGACCCTGTAGGTCCACATAATACTAGTTATGAGTTACAACTCATAAGTCATAAGAGGCTTCTAGCAAAAAATTATGACCGCCTAGTATCACATTAATTGTCCGATCTCGACAATACAACTATCTATCAGAGTTAGTACAATATGATTTCAGGACATAATCCCAACAATCTCCCACTTGTACTGGAATCATCTATTCCCCTAATCCCTTTGTCACTATATCTCGATATGGCATAAGGCAAGAAACCGTGTCATCCTTATTATAGCCAACATCATGTTCATCGAACTCGCGATCTATACTGATAAAACAAACGACTGACAATCACCTCGTTTGAGCACGGCCATGCATTTTCTCAGTATCAAATCTTCGATGGGCCCTGATATATTTATATCCTGTTATATAGGAGGGACAAATCCCTTCTTGTTCCATCCCTGTTTCTACACACACTTCATGATGCGCCTAAGCAATGCCGTTATAGCCGCCAGTTACGGAACGACATTTGACAAGGTCTAAGCGCACCAATTCACATGCTAGAAAGCATGATGAACTCAGGTCTAAGGACTACACTCTATAGTCGTAATGAGAACCTCTCATGACACTGATATAACTATCATGTAGAGTTCTCATTAGCGGGTCATGTCCGATCATATGTTCACCAACATATATCTATGTGATTGACGTTGATACTCATATCAATGACTCCATGAAACTTAGTCATACGTCACCTCACATACTAGTCTTAACGGTTGTTAGTGTCCCACTTTAACAACCTACGACCAGGGACAAACATAATTTTATGTCATCTTTCACTTACAGGGTTTCATGATCAAGTCCTCAACTTGATGACATATAAAATGAACATAAAATACTTTGGGACCATTATTTAATTATCCAATAATCAAATAATGATGATGTCAGTATTTCACAAACATGACCATAGCATGTCTATGTGAACATCATAACTAACATAACTCCCACTAGAATCAAGACCACGTCTTCAGATATCTAATACCTACAGCAACAGCATAAAACTCGTGCTTAGGTTGTGAGAGAGGCTGCGGTGTTCTTGTTTGGAACCATTCCAACAAACCACACCGCTATTCATTAATAAGCCCTATTCTACTGTCCCCTGCTTGGAGCCCTTCCAACAGATATCACCGCTACTCAGACAAAGAGACATAACCAGGTGGGAACCGGGAATCGTCTTTGTCCGTCTAACTACTCATAACTGATTCGTCACTCTCTCAGCTGAACAATAACCTATCCTTAGTGTTTCTCAAACACTTGGGGATATTCCTTACAACTGTCCAGTGACTTTTACCGGAACTTATTGGTATCTTCTCGTCATGCTTTATGCGTAAGCTGCATCTAGACGAGCGCAAAATATGGCATTCATGATGGATTCTATTGCAGAAGCATAAGGAATCATACTCATGGATACTAGCTCAGCCAGCGTCCAGGACACTTCTTCTTGCTATGATAATTGCCATAAGACCTTTGGTGTGAAGTCATTCTTGGAATCATGCATATTGGAACTGTCCAATACCTTATCAACATAAGGATTCTGACACGATCCAATTAGCCTGCCCAATCCATTTCAATAGATCCTTATTCCAAGAACTTACGCGGCTTCTCCCATGTCTTTTGTTAAAATGACTTCCGACCCAAGTCCTGATAAGACTTAAGCGACGGAACGTCGTTTATGAGATTAAGTATGTTATATACATACAGTGTGAGAAATACAACTACGCTCCCACTAGTCTACTTGTAAACGCACGGTTCTTATTCGTTCCTGATCAAGTCAAGACTTTTGACCGTTTTAACAGAACGTAGATTTCAACTCCAAGATGTTTGCTTCAATCCAAAAATAGATCGGTGAAGCTAACATGCATAACTAGCAAATTTTCGGAGTTGGGGCTCACCATCGCTCCTTGAATTTCGCATGCTCGTCACTTTTCAATGATCAACAGATCACGGCAATCGGTCACGAGAAATCACTCTCGGTTTAGTGACGGATCCATTTGGATCTGCGAACTTCAGGCTCCACAGGTGTAGGTCCTACAGCTCTTTGTAGATCCAACCGCTGCTCTCCCTTAACAGGTTGAGCAGCCTCCTATGTTTCTCGAATTTCTTCGAGCTTTACTTTTACTCCCACTGTTCTTCATGGAAATAAAATTTCTATCTAGAAAAACAAAGTTCTGAACAACAAAACTTTGTTCTCGGATTGGTTGCAAAAGTAATAAGCCTCGGTTTCCCTAGGACAACCAACGAAGCAACACTTATCAGATTTGGGTTCAAGGTTGTCTGTTGACAACTGCTTTACATAAACCTTGCAATCCTAATTAATCAGTGAAAACATACTTGGAAAACTCCTAGTCCACATCCAATGTGGTGTCTTTCAACTGATTCTGATAGAAACCTATTTGGCGTAAATACAGACATTTCTAGAGCGTATTACTAAAAGGATAATGGAAGATTCGTGTGACTCATCATTAATCGGAGCAAATCCAATAAGGTCCGATTCATTCTCTCGGAAACACCATTCAGGTTTTCCAGGAGAGATGAGCTGTGAGACGACTTCACACTCACTTAGATGATCACTCAATTCTTGACTCAAGTATTCTCCTCCGCGATCTAATCGAGGATCTTTAATACTTCTGTCATATCGGTTCTATACTTCATTCTGGAACTCCTTTGACCATTTCAAAGGATTCCGACTCGTGTCTCATCAAATGAACACAGCCATACTTACTGAAGTCATCAATAAAGGTAATGAAGTATTGAAGATTTCCTCTGGCACTAATGCTCATCGGGCCACATACATCAGTATGAGCAAGGCCCAATAAGCCTCTGGCCCTTTTCTTTAGCTCTGCTAAAGAAGCCTTAGTCATTTGGCCCAGTAAGTAGAATTCATATCTCATATGATTTATAATCAAATGAGCCCAAAAGCTCATAACTATGGAACTTCTGAATTCGCTTCACTCTATGTGGTTGAAATGACTATGCTAAGGAAAAATCGAGTTCGAGTCATCAGACTTAAACCGTTTGGTATTTATGTTATATACAGGCATACATTGGTTTAAGATATAAAACCCATTTTCAAAAAAGGGGGTGCTACCATGGAATATTTCATCAGGATCAAAAGAGCAAAACTTGTCTTTTATCAAAATGAAAAACATCCAAATTCTTACAAGAAAATGAAAGACATCTCTGCTTAAAGCAGGTACATAGCAGCAATTACTTAATTCAAAAACCAAGCTTGAAAGGCTCCTACAAGTGGAGAATTTCTACGGCTAATGCAGCAACCATTGCTCCATTCCAGACGCGTAGTTCCACTTGTCCCATCTTCAACGTTCTACTGTTGCTTAGGCCCTGCATATTTCAAAAAATATCAGTACCATAACCAGTATCCAATACCTACGTAGAACTTGAAGTAATAACACAATACCTGAAGAAGAAGTTCCGTACATCTCCTTCATCTCTTGTGAATCTTCCAAGAATTTAATGTAATTTCTCTTCCAATGCCCAAGCTCTTCACAGTAGCAGCACTTACCAACATCAGATAGGCCAGACTTGGGCTTATAAGATGACACAGGCTTATCCTGATTCCAAATCTGGATGGCCTTGCCTCCACCCTTGTCTATACAAGATTTCTCAAACCTTTTATCCTTTATGATGTTTTGCTCAGCTGTCTTGAGCATGCCATGCAGCTCAGTCAACGTCTTCGTCAAGCCATTCTTGATGTAGCTCATGATAAACTTATCATAACTTGACGGCAGTGACTGCAGAATGATCTCAGTAGCCAACTCTAGGCTAACAGGACAATCCAGTTTCCCCAGGTTATCAATGTAACCCATCATTTTAATGACATGAGGACTCACTGGAGCATCCTTTGGTAGCTTGCACCCAATGAGAGACTTAACCATCTGGTATCTCTCAACTCGTGTCTGATCCTGAAACATCAGTTTCAGGCTGGTGATCATCTCGATCGGCGACTCCATGTTCTCGTGTTGACTCTTTAAGTCTGAGTTCATGGTAGCCAACATCAGACCACACACATCTACCATATCAATATAATGCTTATTCCAAGCATCATATACTGCATGCGAGGCGTTGGTCCCAAGCCTTTCGGGGAGAGCTTTCTCAAGGACATAGTCCTTACTCTCTTGCTTGAGAAGAAGCGGCCAATCGAATCTTGCAACAAAAGTACGGAAGAAAGGAGTCAAGAGATTGGGCTCCTATAGCTATAGTTGGAGCTTTTACGAACATGTTTAGAGTAGTATGAGGTACAAAGCACCTTTTCGCTCTTTGCTTTGCGTATGCTAAAATCTCAAGTTCCAATACCAATCCAGGAAATTTGATCCATTTAACTTGTCCTTCTCAAGGACGGATCGCAATGAGAAAGTAGTTTTAGACATAGGCTGAAATCTAAGAAAAGAAAATTTTAGTTATGAAGTTCAGGAAATGAAAAATCTTATCTAATAAGAAAACTCGCATTATATTCAAACAATATTTCCTCTATTAATATAATGATCCAAGACCCATACTTCACCAAAATCTGAGTGGACGACTCGCCATCACCCAAAGTTTAGTTATCTAGGTAAGCAAATCATTGCTAATTGTACCCAGTACAACTCTTGGTCGCAGATAAGACAATCCATGTCTCATCCACTCTGATGTCTCTGGGCCCAGAACTTCTGATAGCCCAGTCAAGTAAACCAACCTCTTCAGTCTTGTGATCATTGACAGTCGCACTGCAAGTCTATCAATGATCACCTGCCTTACTCATGTAATTGTAGATACCAAGGACTCCAAGACTATCCAACAATGAAACGAGTCTTGACAGTAGACAAGATTGGGCAAGACATCAAGGTCACCTGATATTTGGTTGTGGAAACGGAACTCTAAAAGGTTAGTAAATCAATCTCTTAGGTCATGTAATTGTTGATGTTAAGCACTGCAAGTCCATCAACGCTACTACCTGCCTTACTCATGTAATTGTGGACACCAAGCTCTTGGCAAGACTGTCACAACAACGAAATGAGTCTTGACAGTTGACCATATTGAAAACTAAGCTTTGATCTAATACATATCCTATGTGTATTCAATGGGTTTAGAACAAGTTTAACTTCTAATTTTAATTGAGTTTTTTAATTGTTCTAAGAAGTGGGTTAGGTCATTTGGTTCGGTTTCTCAATCATTTGGTTCAATAATCAAACGATTGGTGTCGATAGACACAGTATGAATATCGATCGACCGACACGACACTTGTGTCGACCGATACACTTGGTCGACAATTGATATTCATCCTAAACCAACCCGATAACCGGTCAATCCAATTGAACCGGAAATTGACCAAATAAACCGGTTTATACCAATTGAGATACCGGTCAAATCCAATTCAACCGGTTCATCCAATTGAACCGATTCAACCAGTTTTGACTAATCGTGATAACCGGTCCAATCCAATTGAACCGACTTATCCAATCAAACTGATCTTAACCAATCAAATCGGTTCATACTAATTGAGATAACCAGTTCAATCCAATTGAATCAATTCATCCAATTTAAACCGATATGATCTACCTTAACCAAGCATGATAACCAGTTCAATCCAATTGAATCGATCAACCAATCGCAAGGCCTGTGTCGACCGACACTCAACATGTGTCGATCGACACAGTAGGGCAATATGGAATTTTTGATCCATTGATCGAACCCTAAATTTTTAATTAGGTTTTCTTCATGTGTCGATCGACACCAGCTTAGTGTCGGTCGAAACTTCGCGAAAAACCCTAGCCGCCGATTTCAAATAAACTTAATTCATTACGATTTTCTACGCTGCATCGACCGACACACATTCTGTGTCGATCGACACAAGACGAAAACTACAGAATTCGATTACAGAGAAATCGATCTAACATGCTTCTTATTCATACAACTTATATGATTCGAATTCAATTCATCAAATTCAATCAGCATGTTTGATTCAAAGGAAAAACCCTAAGGCTCTGATACCACTGTTGGAACTTCTGCCATTCTATCATCAGATTGAATCCTAACTAGTTCCAGATAGCCTAGGATCTAGGGTTTAGTTAATTGAATCATAAGGAATGATCTCGTGTTTACCTGGAGATTTGCAGCGGAATATGAACAGGTAATTGAGATCAAGAGCGCCTCAATTGCTGCGCCTCTACTGTAGTCCACACGCACACAAGCTGGAATCCGCCGGGATGCTAGTGTCGGGAATCGGATCTCCTGGGAATCCCTGTGTTTAGAGAGGTGGCTGCGGTTGTTCTGTCAAGAACTCTCACGCTCAAAGTCGTACCTCATATTGAATATATAGGCCTCTGAGTCGACCTAATTACCCAGTAATTAAACCGGGTCAATTTAAGTCATTAAATCAAAATATCAATTTCGGTTTCGCCTTGTGTCGATCGACACACCAATGGTGTCGATCGACACACCTCTTAAAACTCGAATTCAATGTGCATCCAATACACATTGACCAGACCATTTGCCAATGATCAATCCCATACAAAGTGTATCCAGCTTGCTTAGGTGTGTGACCCTGTAGGTCCACATAATACTAGTTATGAGTTACAACTCATAAGTCATAAGAGGCTTCTAGCAAAACATTATGACCGCCTAGTATCACATGAATTGTCCGATCTCGACAATACAACTATCTATCAGAGTTAGTACAATATGATTTCAGGACATAATCCCAACACTAGCGGTAGTTGGAAGCAAGACATAGTGTAGGTCGGAATGGCCGACAGGACTGACTTCAACATCACAAGCTTACCGGCTGCTGATAGCCTTTTTGTTGCCCAACTAGCAGCCTTTAGCTTGATCCTATCAACCAAGGAACTGAACATATCTCGTTTTTTTACGGCCAAAGAACTCTGGGAGTCCCAGATACTTACCCCCTCCTCCTTCTTTGTAGATGCCTAGCTGTTTTTATACTCTTTCTTTTATACTTTGTCCCGTCATGCTTGAGAACGTTATTGCAGATTTTTCTTTGTTGATTAACTGACTGGATGCTGATTCATAATCCTTGATTATGTTTGCTAGGGCATTGCAACTCTTCTCATCCGTTCTTGAAAAGAACATTGTGTCGTCAGCGAAGAGGAGGTGATTGATTCGAGGTCCCCCTTTTGAGATACATAAACCTTCGATTTTCCGGTCCTCCATTGCCTTAGCGCAGAGTCCGGACATAACTTCACTACAAAGGATGAAAATGAAAGGAGAGAGCGGGTCTCCTTGTCTCAATCCCTTGCTTGGAGTAACTGCTCCCTTAGCTTGACCATTGATCAGGAACCGATCGGAAACCGTTGTGATACTATGCATAATCCATTGAACCCAAACCAGTGAGAAGCCAAACTGATCTAAGACAGATTTTATAAATCCCCATTCAAGGCGGTCGTAAGCTTTTGTCATATCCGTTTTGACGGTATTGAACATCTTCTTGTGGCTTTGGAGCTTTTTAATTTATGGAGAACTTCATGAGTCAAAAGCACATTATCTGAAATCGCTCGTCCCGGTATGAAGACTGATTGATTCTCAGAAATGATTTCGTTGAGCAGAGGTTGAAGTCGCCCAGTGAGGATCTTTGAGTAAATATTGTATTAAACATTACATAAGGGGATTGGTTTGTAGTCCTTAACCTTTTGCGGATTCTTGATTTTTGGGATCAGTCTGATGTGAGAGTCGTTTGTTCCCGGTGGTAAGAAACCAATCTTGAATAATTTATGGACTTCTGCCACTATTTCCTTTTCCATTGTGTTCCAATGAGCTTTGAAGAAACATGCTGTGAAGCCATCAGGCCTCGGGGCCTTGTCTTCGTTGATCGCAAAACACACCTGCTTAATCTCCTTTGTTTCAGGAATTTGTGTTAACTGGTGATTCATATCTGGAGAGATCTTGCTTTTAATCGCTTTTGAAACAACTTTTGTAGCATCATGTGGTTCTGGTTTGTAGATGTTGGAGAAGTAGTCTGCGATGACTACCGTGATATGCTCCTCTTCAACAAAAACATTACCTTCATTATGTTAGAACACTGTCAGTCTATTTATCGCCCTCCTGCCCTGTGTTATAGCATGGAAGAAACTGGAGTTCTTGTCGCCAAGGGAGAGCCAGTTTTGACGACTGTTTTGGCGCCAATACGTTTCCTCAGCATCATAGGAAGCCTTGAGTAAGTTCGATATCTTTTTATCCTCATCTCGTTCAGGCAGAGGTCATACAGTGCCTTGTCTAGTTCTTCCTTTCTTTACTGAATAACCTTTTGGTAGTTCTGATGATTCTTCCGGTGCCATAATTGGATGACTTTCCTGCAGCTTGCTATTCTATCAGCCACCGTCTGATTCTGCTTATTGTTCCAAGCTTCCTTAACCAGTTTGAAGATTTCTGGTTTTTTCCGAAGGCTCCTGTCATATCGAAATAGTCTATTTTCATTGTTCTTCTCGTTGCACAATGCGTGATTAAGGGGCGGTGATCTGAGCCTTCGAATCGAAGGTACTCCGATCTGCTAGATGGAAACAACTCGGCCCACGCTCCATTGGCCATAGCGCGGTCGAGCTTGCAGAAAACCAAGTGTTCATTCCTTTTCCCTCTCCATGACAAACAATCTCCTGAATGCTTTATGTCAAAAAAGTCATTCTCTGCTACGAAGTTTCTAAAGTTCGAGTAAGTCCCTTCTGCTCTTGTTATCCCGCCAGACTTTTCTTCATGACATAAGATCTCGTTAAAGTCGCCCGTTAGCATCCATGGTTCTTCTCTAAACTCTGAGAGTGCTATGATCTTGTCCCAGATTCCCTTTCTTCTTTCTCTGTTTGGTTCACCGTAAACGAAGGTGATGTGGACACTTTTATTTCTGCGAGTTACTCTAGCATCTATGAAATTGTGACATGAGTCCATAATCTCCAAGTTTATATTATCAGACCACATAAGAGCCAGGCCTCCACCCCCACAGGAGTGAGGAGAAACCAGCTTTACATTCTCATAGTTCAGAAATTGAAGCTCCTTAAGGACAACATCATCTTGGTTTTTTGTTTCGCTCAAAAACAAGATATCCGGTTTGAATTTCCTTTTGATCTCTCTTAAGCGCTGGATCGTTGTGTTGTTGCCAATGTCACAACAATTCCAGCAGACTATGTCTAAGGAACCGAATCCTTGGCTAGCCGAAAAACCTGTTGTTGTCCTCTATATGGGCCACTACCTTCTCCCATGATTGTTCTTCTCTCTTGTTGGATTGTGATGTTCTCAGTCGGGTTGTCTAGCATTCCCGAGGCTGAGAGGTGTTGACTCAATAGACTTTTGGTAAGCTTGGTGATCTCTAATATCACTTTGTCGCATTCGGAGTCTTCTCGATGATTCGTCTTGGGGGTCTGGGTGATTTAGGTAGCGGTAAGTGGCTACGTGCTCATCTTCTTTTTCCTTATCATCTTCCTGGTTAGGGAAATCCGTCAGGGCCAGATTCCTCTCAATTGGGAGGGGGTGGATGATATCTTGACTTGTTGCCTCGTTTGGATCGTTTGTTTTAGTCGAGACCTTTCTTTTCCATTGTGAGTCAATCGGTGTTCTGAAAAACATTTCCATGCTCATTTGCTATCTACTTCCTTGATTATTTTCAGCATTCCTTTGTAGGTTCAGATCTCTTTGCTGGTAGCGGGATGCTTCTCTATGATAGTTAGTGTTTTCAGGATTGTGGGCATATGATTGAAGCTGATAGTGAGCTCTTGCCCATTAGAGAAATCCATGATAGTTTCCTTAATTATGGGATTCAGACCGTTGACAAAAACTCTCACTTTTGCAGATGTCCTTGTAATGTCGTGGGTAACCACAATGCCCAGAGCGCCTCCAATACAATTGCCCACACTCTCCTGCCAATAGTGCAGAGGGAGCCCCTGGATCTGAACCCAGAAGGGTATCAAAGATGGAAAGGTAGTGGAAATAACTGGTTTCCACCTCTGTAAGATGACCATCCAGAACGCAAACTGGTAGGGTCTGTTCTCGAGAACCCTCAGTAGATCTCGCTCTTCTGTGAAGCGAATTTGAAAACAGGTGTTTCCCAAATCCGAGCCTATAGCCCTGCCATGTATGTTCCATCTGTGAATTAGTGTTGTGATGAGGTCGCTGACTTTTTGAGCCTGAGGATTCGTAAATCGTCCCACTAAAGTGACGGCATTTTCTCTGACCAGTTCAGATGTGTTGACTTCGAGGATTGTTATCCTCAATCTGGAGTCGCTTCCCTGGGATGTAGCCTTGGCTTTCCCTTTTTCAGAGTAAGTGAATCTTTTTTCCATTGTCGGAGCTTGCTTTGATGAAATGGTGAGGTTGAGGTGAGGTGTTGAAAGCTGAGAAAGCCTTATACTCCAAAAAACTCCCCTGAACCGCAAAAGTTTTGAAGACGATGCTGAGTGGTTAAGGCTAGCCGGAGACAAAGTCAAGGGGACTCTCTTTGTTGTAAGTTGATTGGTTGGGTTGTGTTTCTGTGACCCGGATTAAGCTAGGAAGTAGTGCTAAACCAGCTTCATGTTCATCGTTTGGACCGGTGAGAAAGCAGATTTGCGAGGAGATGGAGCCGAGGTGGACCAGGGACCTTCTTGGATGAGTTTTGTGGTGTTGAGGAGCCTCCTTTGCCACGGTCCTTAAGAAAATTTCCTCTTTTGGTTGTGTTTTGGTAGGTGGAATTTGTACTGGAAAAGAGTTAAAAGAATGG
Organism: Orychophragmus violaceus; assembly: GCA_030180135.1. Taxonomy (NCBI): domain Eukaryota; kingdom Viridiplantae; phylum Streptophyta; class Magnoliopsida; order Brassicales; family Brassicaceae; genus Orychophragmus; species Orychophragmus violaceus. The sequence goes on along the minus strand of CM058232.1, from coordinate 17,883,121 downwards.
CGTTAACTCTATTTGGGTGTTACCAATGGATAATAACCGTTTTCGAGCTTTGTGCCTGAGAGAACTTTCAAACCATCAAGCTTTGTGCCTGAGAGAACTTTCAAACCATCAATTGATTCCTTATAGTCCTGTCTAGTTAGCCACAAAAATGTCTATTCAGCACCGTTATGTTTGATAAGAAAATCTAACTTTGTTGATGTAGTTTGGTTTAACTAACTAGTTATTAAAAACTATATATATATATATACATATATATTCATTCGATTTTGATGGAATGTCTACTCCTACCACCTGGGTTTGGACAAGGGTTTTGCGTAGTTATAGTATAAGAAATCGACTTAAAGAAAAGTAGAAAGTTAAAGAGCCTGTAGTGTTGTTAACACTTTATATGCATTATACTAGCACAGACTACACAGCAGTATCTAAAGTGTGGGACTCAGTTGGGTGACGGACAAAAACCGAGGACCAAACTATTTGCTTTCTCGTACCAAACAGATGTGAAATTTTAAAGTGACTTTGATTAGAGGGAGAACATGCACTCAAACTTTAAAATAGGCATCACGTTGATCTTCCTATACTAATCCATCTTTAAATTACAAAGATAATTGGACAGTTTTTTCCTGATTTAAATAAAATTAGTGTAATCCATTTTAAAATAACGGAAATTATCTCTACGAGCATAAACCATACTAATTTTATATGTATTGTTTTAACTATATCACTTCCGAAAAAAACACTAAACATATACTATTTAACTAATCGACTATTTTTCGTTATCTTTTGTTGTGTGGAAATGTTTTACAAAACTAAAATTTGAGTTTTGATGAATAATCGGTCTAATGTTTTTAAAATTTGTTGGATTATACATTTATCTAAAAATTTTACTGTATTTTTTTTAAATATGTTAAAAAATTTTAAATCCTAATCGACTGTTTTTCTCGTCTACCTTCCAAATTAATTCCGCTGAATACTAAAATTTCGGAAAAAGAACAGATGGAAATTTTATAATAGAAAAGGTAAATATGAAGTACATCACTGTACTCGTTTAATAATACTAATAGTTAAGTAATTAGTTTCGATATTATAGGGCTGTAGTAGACCTGCGTTTGCGTCGACGTCTAAAATATATTCGTTTGAGAGATGCAGTTTCTTGCGGCTGCGTCTAAACACAGCGGCTTGCGTCAAAAACTTTGACCGTAAGAAAAATTTAGCGTCGCAACTAAAATTGTTTGCCTTTGTATTTGTGTCTATAACAAAACTCGCATCTAACAAACGAACAGATTTGCGGCTGAGGCCAGACATATATCTGTCAAACGAACAACAATTATTACGTTTGACCACAATGTCTAACCTCATACTAGAGCTGCAGTCACCTATGTCTGACAAACGAACAGCCCATATATCATAGTGACATACATTATACATAGCTCCAGGTGATTTGTGTAGGAGTGGAAAAAAAAAACGCATTGCATAATTTGTTGGAAAATCTTATAATAAAAAATATAAAGACATAATACATATAACTCTACTCGTTACATGATAGTCAAAAATTTAGTCGGTGGTCAAATCATTAACGAATTATATGTATGGGCTTGTTCATAATTTGCGTCATTTAGCTCTTCAACAAAGTCCAACATTTTTTTAAGATTAGGTTTTGAATAGTAAAAACGATCATAATAGATGTAACCCATTACAAACTAAATTTATTTGTTTATAAATAGTTTGTATTTAGTCTGTAACAAACTTTTATTTTTACTTTTTAAATCGTTATGGACTAAAAACTATGAATAATAAATAAAAACAGTCTAGATAATTTATGGACTAATCCACCCTAATGATTGTTATCATTACCCTAAAATATAACGTCAAGTAGAATGTCAATATCAATTTTTTTTGCCAAACTACAAATTTGAAATTAGATTATAGCCTTGTTCGTTTGGGTTAGCTCTGATACATTACAATTTTTTTCTGTCCACGCTCTGATTCATTACATATTCCATCAAAGACAAAATAATGATATAACTTGTTCATTATTCATAATAATTTAAGTTAAACTACTCGTATTAACTCTTATTTATTGAAATATTACTAAACTAAATCGGTGTCATTTTGTATTTGATACAATGTGTTGTTAAAGACAAAATAATCATCATAATTCTTTGTAATTACAACACTGTCATCAAACTTTAAAATTTTAAAAATAATCAGAACCAAAAAAATCCTTGCCACTTACGATTGAAAGAAAAAAAATCTAAAACTTCCAAATTCTAGGGTATGTTCAATTCTCCCAATAAAAAACCTCCAATTTCCTACAAAAAAATACGGTAAACATGTAACTTTTTTCGATAAAGCACTGCTCTCATCCTCCTCTAACGATCCATGTACCCTTCTCCCAACGATTCAAAAAATTTCTGGCTCCGACGAAAATCCCATATGCTTCCCCTGCAGCGAAAACTCCTACGACGATTACTGTTTTCCGGCAACTATGCCTCTTCTTCCCATTGTTTATCAGCAGTGTGTTTTGTGTTGGAGTCTTTGGATTCCCGGGTGTGGCTGAAACCTCTATCTAAATGTTAGTTGATGTTGTGTATTTTTTTCTTTGAAACCTCTATCCAATTTGAGAATTTATCATATCTAGTTTATAATTTGTGCGATTACGAAGAATGTAGTTGTGGATTCTAGAGAAATTTCATGTTTCTATATGTGTTCGTGGTTGAGGTGATTGGGTATTGGTTGAAACCTTTAGATTTCATAGTTTGCTTTTTTTTTTTCTCGTTCGGTTATTTACTGCTGGATCGTGATCGTTTTCTTTGCGATTTTATGTTTGTGTATGAGCTTTCTAGAGTTGTGCGAGAAGGCTAGGTATAATGAGAAAAGGTGTTACGTTTTTTATGAAATCTTTCAGTTTGAAGATTTTGTTGGCACTGGTTTTTGACGAAGTAGTTTTGATCACTTTTTTGGTGGGTTTTCCGGCAGAGACATCTGTCGAAATAACCGGAATTTGGTCACGATGTAGTTGTCGCCGTGATCATTATGAAATAGTGTATTCACATGTCAAAATTGGAGTTGAATTGAATGAGAAATGAATACCCAAAGTGGGTAACTTGGAAAGCTTGAAAATTTGGCTATGTAAAAGACTAGCAAATGTCCAACATTGGAAGTTCAAAGAAATTTTCAATAGTCCAAGAGGCTATATAAAGAGAGAATATCTTCTCACTCTAAAGATGTTATGTAATATCCTGTATCAAGAAATGGTCAACGGGCAGTAGAAAAGTCAACGGAGGACAGTTTTGTAATTTTGAGAAGTTAATTGGCATTTTGGTAATTTTACCAAAATACAAGGCGGAAGCTAAGACGGGCCAAATGTTATTATTTTTAAATAAAGAAAACATTTAGAAGACTAAGAATGGTGGAAACGGACCGTAAATGAGTTTTTCTGGTTATCGGGAATGGAAACCGATAAAACCGATAAACTTGTAAAATCCATAATGAGAGCTACTGGTGTCTGTTTGAGGCAATTAAAATTGCTAAATTCATTTAAAATCAACAAAAATCTTATTATGTGGCCTGGAAGATTTATGGAAGCAACTATGGGGTTTTTGGAGAATTAAGTGAAAATAATCATTTTATTTGGCAAGTCATGGGATATAAATGAAACTTGCTGATCAAGTAACAAATAATAGATTTTATTTGTTGCTGAAGGAGGAGAACCATGTGGCATGGTGAAATAAGTAGAGAAGAAATTGGGCTTGGACTTACAACAAAATCAAAGAATCAACAAATATGTTTGGTCGAAATTGCATGAAGAGAATTAATTCCCAAGCTACACTGATTCACTTAATCTCTTCTTGTTCTAGAAGCATATGTCGTGGCTGTTGGAAGAAGAAGAAGGAGACACTTGGCAATACACATGTCACACACTAAAGTTACTTCCATTTCCTATATAAAGAAGCCTTGCTCTTCTCATTTCTTCATCCCATCAACAAAAACACAACAAAGAAGAGACAAAGAAGAGAAGGAGAGAAGAGGAGAAGAATCAGAAGCGTGAGAATAAAGAAGAAGAAGAAGAAGAAGAAGAAGAAGAAGAAGAAGAAGAAGAAGAAGAAGAAGAAGAAGAAGAAGAAGAAGAAGAAGAAGAAGAAGAAGAAGAAGAAGAGAGAGAGAGAGAGGGGTGTGAAGGAGAAGAAGAAGAAGAGAGAGAGTCATGAAGAAGAAGAGGAGATAGAGAAGAAGAAGCGTGAAGAGAGAGAGAACCAGAGGAGAGAGAGAAGATGAAACTTGAAGGAGAAGGGGAGAGAGAGAACCGTAGGAGGGAGATAACCGGAAGAAGAGAGAGAGAGCCAGAGGAGAGAGAGAGAGAACCTGAGGAGAGAAAAGGAGGAAAGAAGATGAGGGTGGACCGGAAGCTTGAATAGAATCACTAAGGTCTACGGTACGGTCAAGTGCGGGTCAAGGTCTGGTCAAGCAACGGTTCGGGGAAGGTTCGGGTTAGCGTCGGGTTCGTGCCGGGTCTCGTTGCTCCACTAGTCCGTCAATCCGTCCGTCCATCGTCATAATAACACTGTGAGTCGGCTAAATTGTGTGTTGCATTTAGTTAGAATCATATAGATCTGAATTGATAAACCGTAGATTATGTTGCATACCTGATTGATTGAAGTGGTTAGAACGGCTAAATTGATTAATAACTTGATTAATTAATTAAATAGTTAGGTTAAGGGATGCATGCTAGTTAGCATATATCCGTAAACATTTATAGTCCGTTGATGGATTAGGTGTTGCATTAATTGATTGATCGTTCGTTGATTGCTTGATTGGATGATGCATACATATAGAACGGCATGCTAGGACGTATATGCATATATAAGTATTTAAGAACGTATCTAAAGGGATCTATATATGGGAAATTATGAGTTGATTAAAATACGATTAAAAGACATAACACACTTAGAATATTATACCGGGGTGGGTTAATTAATCGAGTTAAGGGTAATGAATGGAAGTTAATGAATAATGAGATGTTAGGGAGTTAGTAATCTTACTAACTCTAAACCGACATATAGAGGACTTATTAAAAGATACTTAGGAAAGGATAAGTAAAAGAAGTGGTGTGATTGATGGGCAGTCTACGGGATAAGTAATCAACTAATCCCAAGGTAGCAGATTTCATGAGTAAAGGTTAAGGATTGAATGAATAAAAGTTAAGGATTGAATGAGTAAAGGTTAAGGACATATTAAAAAACCAATAAACCTAATTAAGTAGTTGAGTAGACTGTTGATTGTGTGATTTTGTATCTACTTCGGTGTTGGGCCGAGTAGACTGTTGATTGTTTGTGTGATTGTGTATCTACTTCGGTGTTGGGCTGAGTAGACTTTTGATTGCTTGATTGTTTATCTACTTCAGTGTTGGGTCAAGTACACTGTACTGGTAGAGACTTACTCTTGTGCGGGACCGGGTAAGTCTGAGTAAGGTCGGGTGATGTGGAGATTGGAGATATGACTTGCGGGAGAGACTGGGGATTGAGATGGTAGTTCTATTTGACCTTGTTGAGATTGCGTGATAGAGTCCCATTGATTCTGCTTGTTTACATTACTATTATTAGGACTCTATAGGGTGCGTTAGATCCCGCAAGTCTAGAGATGGCGTTCCAGTACTTTCGACCTGATTGGATCCTCTGGTAGTTACCTGATCGGACACGGGCCTTCGGGTGGTGATCCTGGTTATGGTGTTAACCTACTGAGTGACGCCGGTAGATGTGTGGTCCGGAGAATACGGGGTCGCGTCCTAGGGCCGGACTGCATGAAAGCTTTGGTTATTTAAGGGTAACCCGAGTCACCACGTATCGATGGACAGAGAACGGTGTCCTAGTCTTTAGACTTCGTGTTTTCGTCTAGGAGTCGTGGGAGGTTTTAGTTACCGTGGGATAGCTAAGTGTTCCCGGGGAAGTTACCGAGTTCGCGTTTGGGGCCCATGGTGTGGAAATTGCGTTAGAGATGCGATAGTTAGATCGATTTTAATCGAGAGCATGTGGCGCAGTGTTCTCGATTCCATTGGTTAATTTTGTGTTGTTGTGTTGTTATTTGAATGCTTGTGTGTTGTGAAGCTCGTCACGTCTTGGTAGCACATGACCAGCTATTTGTAGTTACTTGTTATTTTGGGTTTGTGCGGGATTATTAGAATATTAGCAACCTTTAGTTGGGAGCCCTCTCACTGGGTAATCTTAGATTGATCATTAGACTCTTTTTGTGTTTTTCAGGTTTGGCGTAGCTCGGCGGACGCGTAGGTGATATATCATGGTTTTTACCGGTTTTATGCCATGATATAAGTATGTTTTAGTCTTTTATTGTTTCTTTCGAGTCTTTTATAGGTATTATTAGGTACACACACGTTTGTAGTGGATTTGGAGATTTTAGAGCTATTTGGAGCATTTTGGAGTTTTGACCGGAGAGTTTATGCTCACTGTCCGAAACAGAGGAGTGTGTCGATCGACGCACATCAGCATCGATCGATGCACAGCGAGTTGGGCCAGATCTCGACGGTTTAATGAAGAATGATGATATTGCAAAGTTGCCCAGAAGTTCCAAATATTTACACAGAAGCCCCAAGACGTGATTTAGCTATTTAATTAGGTTTTAACTTCAGTTTTTACATACACTATCATAACTTAGAGCAGAGAGTTTTTAGAGCTTTTGGGGATGATCTGATCATGTACTACACTTTGTTCTTGGAGAAGATTTTGAACCCCTTTTCTTATTCTAATCTCTTTTATGATATCTATTATTTCATTGATTATGTCTTCATATTCCATGTCTGAGTAGATTCATAGTTAGGTTTAGGGTTTCTCATAGGGATTTTATGACTTGATATAATTAATTCAGTTAAGGATTCACATCAATAGAATGTTCTTCGATCTAAATTATGTTTAATGCTAGTTCTAACTTGATCACTTAGAATCTAGATCTTAGGTTGTTAAATTGACACGACAGTGTGGTTTAGAATCTGAACTATTTAGGTTGAGCAATTTAATTACTCGCAAAGGAATTTGGTTTAATTAGATTGTGAACATATTGAACTTGGAATTAAAGCTGGTTTAATATGTTAGTAATTACAAAGGAATTTGGATTGCTGCACTTTGATAGGTGTATAGTTTTCCCTATTCTACTGCAAGTGCACAGTTAATGCAATCGTAGTATATAAGGTATCGAATCCCACAAGGACTCTCAGTCACACAATAGATTATTAGTAGTTCAGATTAAATTAAGCGAAGCAGATGTGAAAACAGTAAACGAAATAGCAAGTAAATCAAGTGAGTTTGTAAGCAAGAAGGCGAAGCGTTAGGTTTCAGGAGTTCTCAGTATATCAGGAACGCAAGCAATCAATCTATCTAGATCTAATCAATAACTATTCTAGAACTCAAACACTGATATAGAATTAACCAAATTCCTTTGCGATAATCCTCTAAGTCTAAGTGCAGCAAACCAAACTTTCGTTTGCGAGAACTAACAGATTAAACTAGCATTAATTCCAAGTTTGATATGTTCACAATTAACCTGAACCAAACTTCCGTTTGCGAACAGTTTAATTGCTTATCTAAGTTCTTTCCAGTTAAATTAACCAACTTCCGCTGAATTAATCAACCTAACATCATAACTCTGATTAGCTACTTCAGATTTAGCATTAAGAACGACTTAGATAAAGAACTAGCAGATATGAATCTCTACAGATTAATTAAACTATAATTCTCTGAAATCCTTAATGAGAATCCTTCAACCTAACAGGTGATCTACTCAGACATATTCATCGAGACAGAAGATATCATAAGTAGAAAACCAAATATCATATAATCAAATAAGAACTGGGGTTCAAAATCAAGTCTCTTCCGAGAACAAAACCAGCCCCCAAAAATCTCCTAAGAGAATAAAACTTAGTTATGAAGCATCACCTAAACAATGGCTCAAAAACTCTATTTATAACCTAAAACACGAATCGGGGCTTCTTTGTAAATATCAGGAACTTCTGGGCAAAATTGCAATTTCATCATTCTTCATTAAACCGTCGTTTGGCCCATCTCGCTGGTGCATCGATCGATGCCATAAGTGTGACGATCGTTGCATCTCGGAAATATCAACAGTGAACTCTATCTCTCGGCCAAATACTCCAATTAGCTCCAGAAAGTGCCATAATCACCACATATGCTCCAAATGTGCTTGTACCTAATAAATACCTGAAAAGACTCTAAAACATAGTAAAAGACTCGATAAATAACACATATACCATGGTTAAAATCCCTAAAATCCATGGTATATCAACTCCCCCACACTTAGCTCTTGCTTGTCCTCAAGCAAGACAAAGAACTAAATGTAGTCAAGAGGTTTGAAAACTCTTCAGAAACTCATTTCATCTTAGAAGTTACAATACTCAGATTCCCCTTAGTAAACCACTGCAAGAATCAATCACAGGATATCAAGACCAACATGTACTTCCCCCACACTTAGCAACTGTCCTAGGTAAACTCCACAATCACATTCAAGCATTCAAATTCTCCCTACTGACTTCTGCAAGTATTTAAGTGCGGTCTCACCTAAGGAGTATCGATCAGAGGGCACATGGATTCTTACCTTATCATCTCTAGACCACCATACTATCTTTCTCTAGTCCCTTTCTTCTCTTTCCCTTCTTTAACAACTGATTTTTCCCCACTGGGTATCATTTTATTTTTTTTATTAGTGTTCTTCCCGTTATGGGGTGTACTTTGGACACATTCCATGGATCACATGAGAGAAAATAGTGTTTGCTACCATTCCCATGACCACTTCGGAGTTACTAACTCATCCTCAGTTTATTATTATTTTTTATTTTTTTACTTTATAGAAGGGGAGAAGGGAACTAAATAGGATAGGTTGACAGGCTGTGTCAGAACTAACAAGGGAATCCGACACAAAGTATACCAAGCCCTTAGGTGAGAAATCTAAGTCAGTATTAAATTGAAGTCAGTAAAAAGGATCCTCTGATACCTGAAGTGATGTGGGTGTTCCCAGTAGGTTGATCTATGATGGGGTTTTCTAATAGTCAGAGATAGATCCTGCAACTTCATCCCAATGGTTACTTAAGTTCCTGCAAGTCTTGTAAATCTTCTCAGAAAATCATAGTTTCTTAATTAAACAATTTTGACTCAATAAAACAAAATTTTTTGAAAAACGGACTGACTCTTAAGAAAATAGAAAGATATAAGTCAGTAGCACCTCCCCCACACTTAAGACACACTGTCCCCAGTAGTGTCCAGCGAAGGATCGGTAAAAAGAAAGAAAAATTGTTAATGGATGTTTTAGTTCTGTCGGGTTTTACCTCTGTCGCGCAAGCATCGATCGTTGCACTAGGTGCACCGACCGTTACTTGGCGATTGTCCGTTGAGTGTCGATCGTTGCTCAGGACCGCAACGATCGCTGCAATGCGATTCTTTCGTATTGTGACGATCGACACAATGGTGTGTCGATCGACGCACTGCGTTTTCACGAACAGTCAGCAAGTTAGCAGGTTAGTCCGTCTGTTTTTGTCAATTTTGATCCCTGCAAGCTGAAAACACTAGAAACAGAGTAAAACCGAAGCAAAAGATGTACCAAATAAAGTACAAATTATCCAAACATAGTAGAGTCCTAAAAATCAAAAGAAGAAAAGTGCAAAAGAAAAGAAAAAGTCAGAATACAGAACCGAAAGTCTGAATATGGAGATCACTCTCACTCGCTCTCATCGTCTATCCCACCATATAGTGCATCATCATCGGCTGCCTCGGGTGCGGGATCAGTATCAGTCGGAGATCGATGTCGACGACGTCGGTCAGGTACGGGCTGATGGATCTGTGGTGGCCTCCTGCAGCTGCAAGTACGCACGAAGTTCCAAAGAACTCGAAACATACCATCTGATCTCACTCTCCACTCTGCCTCAGAGTATGCACCGTAAGCCATCGCAGGCTCTGGAAAGGGACCCACAATGTCGACTGGGGCAGGTGCTGGCGCAGGAGCAGGGGCAGAAGAAGTCGAAGCTCGTGAGGAAGGCTCTCCCAGCGGATGAGCCATAGTCGGAATCCCACGCTGCGCAGATTCAGGAGGCTGAAATCTCAGTGCCTCTAATGTGTCAATCTGTGTCCATCTGGCAGCAGGAAGCTCGATACCAGTCCTCCCAGTGGTCGGATCAGTGTAAACCCAAATGCGCCCCTCCTTGAGCCAGGTAGCGCTCTGCAAATGGCTGAGATCCAGGAACTCCCGAGTTGTATCACGCTCTGTGCCATGAAGAGGAATCCCACAATACTCAAAAATGGGAGTAAGTAAACTCCCTACTGTCTCAGTACCAGCTCCATCAAACGGCTTCAGCTGCAGATCAACTAAATGCTGTGCGAAAATAGCTCCCAAGTTGAGACCCGCAGTAGGATCTCTCACGCCAGAACCTCTAAACTGATCTCTCAGCCCCATAAACAGCAACTCCATCTCAAGTTTGCGCATCTTGTTGGCCTCAAACTTGCAAAGCAAGCTCCAACACAAGATACGCGAGACATAACGCAGCACCGGATGTCTCATCTGCACTACTGGTGTGGTCCTGGATTTGTATCGACCGCTGCCAATACTCTCCCAGAATGTGCGAGCCTCAACCGGATCCCACTCGAGTGGCATGGCGATGCGCCTCGGCTCAGTACTGAACCCGTAGATCATGCAGAGATCAAGTAGAGGAATCCGATACCTGACTCCCCAACTCATGAAGGTGAATGCACCCACTGTAGCGCTCCTGTGGTCTGGATCCGAGTAAACCACTCTGCAAGTGGCCAATAGCTGCCTGACCAGCTCAGGATAGAGATCATAATGTCGCATCGGCATTGTCCCTAGACCAATGCCTCTGCATACAGCGAGTACCTGCTCATCAATCCCCAGAATCTTGCAGGTGGAGTAGTCAGCGAACTTGGTCGGCTTGATGATCATCCCACACCAACCACTGTAGAGAAGCGAGTCATACTCGTCCCATCGACTGAGCAATGGCCGCTCTGTGAACTCAGCGGACTTGAAGAAGCGTATAAGGTCCTCCGGCCACTGTTTGGTCGTCTGAATCGGTGTGGCGTCCTCTCTGGGCCAAGGTAAAGCGACTGGTGGCCTATATCTGGCGTATGGTGCGGGTGGCTCTGACTCCCTGCTAAACCATTGAGGTGGTGGGGTGTAGTGTCGTGTTGCTGTGGAAGCGGTGGCTCGCTTCTTGCGGGGTTGCCTTTGAGACGCCATCTGCAAAAACAGAGTTCAAACATTTATAAGTCTCGGCAAAATTTCACTGTGAAATCGCGAAGCATCGACCGTTGCATCTAAGGCATCGATCGTTGCAAGGCGATTTCGTTGTATCGAACATTTCCCAAAATCGCAAAGCAACGACCGTTGCTCGAGAGCAACGACCGTTGCAAGGCGATTTTGCCGCAAACAAATCATCAAAAATCAGTTCAAAATTGTGTTATCAACCACAAAATCAACAACAATCCATCACTAAACAACCTAAAGCATAATCATGTCGACATGCATTCATCAATTCCATCTAAAATCTCCAATTTCTAAAACCCTAAAAGTGAAATCCGAAAAATCGAAAATAGAAGTACATTACCTTGATTTCGTGAGAAATGGGTAGGAGAAACAGATTGGGGATGTAAAAATAAGTGAAATAGTGCTTAGAATCAAAGAAATTGATGAAGAAATGGTGATTTTCGGTTTGGGTTCTCGGTGTGTCGACCGAAAGAAATGGAGAAGAAGGAGAGAAAAGAGGGTTTAAGGTAACTTACCTTGGTCGTGGGTGCAACGATCGTTGCTTTAGGGGCAACGATCGATGCTGGTTGAACCATATTGATTCCGGTTTAGCTCAACGTACCTTAATTTTTGATTTGAACCAATTGCAACGACCGTTGCACATGTGAGCAACGATCGTCACACATCTCGAGACTTGTGTTCTGTATCTAAAAACTAACAAAAACAAATAAAAACGTGAAATCCTAAGAAAAACACCAAAAATGAAAAGGAAAAATAATTAAACCTAGCAGTGGGTTGCCTCCCACTCAGCGCTTGTTTTAAGTCATTAGCTTGACTTTTGGAAATGAGGTCAGAATCATGGAGGTTTCAGCAGAGACTTTGAGTGTCTCTGTGAATGCCTTATCATCCATGGTGGTGTGTAAGCAGTAGCAGCATGATGTCGTCCAAGGAACGTCGGGAGGAATGTAGGGTGAGATTGACACTTGGGTGTTTTAACGCTCTTTCCTGCATTCAAAACAGTGGAGTCAGGAGGTTTAAACTTAGAGGATTTATGTTTTACCTTTGGCAAAGATTTGATGTTTGGGGCCTTCTGTTTATGAGTGGTTTTAGGCCTTGAAGATGTTAGAATAGGCTCTTGTGGAACCTCCATCTTCTTGTCAACCACCACTGTGCACTGAACCACATCTTTGGGCTTAACGGGAGCTTTCGGGAATGGTAATGGAGGTTTGTAGGTTCTTTCCTTAGCAGGTCCCTGAGATATGAGTGAAACCGGTTCCTTTCGGGGTGCAACGATCGGTGCATGTGATGCATCGATCGATGCTGTCATCTCAGCTCGGGTTTCAACTACAGTCTCGGGTTTATCCGCTTCTCGGTCCATTCCAGCCATCTCAGACTCAAATTTCTCTCCTTGGCATGGTCCCGCTTCAATCTGAACTATCCAAGTCAAGAGATCCATGTCAATCTCTGTGGAGTCAGGTGCATCGAAGCTTTCAAACTCAGGTAATTCAACATCAAATCCCCCTCTGTCTTCCACAAATTCCACAGCCTTAACTGCTAGACATGATCCATGATCCATCTGTGTCTCATCCTGAATGGGAATGTTGCTGGCATGAGCTTCTTGAGAATCCTTCCTTGGGGTAGAACTTGAAACTTGATCCATCTGTGTGTCCAGATGCTTCATACGAGTGTTCAAGGATTCAAATTTCTCATTCAAATTAGTGTACAGGTTCTCTAGCTTCGAGCTGAAAGAAGCTGTGTTCTGCTGTTGCTTTTCAATTGATTGTTCTATCATCATCTCTAGTTTGCTCCTTTGTGTAGGAGGTGCCAGATAGGAAGTATAATTATGGTCTCTTGATCCTTGAGCATGCCTAGAACCTTGTCTCTGTTGATGTCCCAATGTATGTCCATAAGAGTCGGCTCTAGCCATATAGTGTACCTCTGCAAACTTATCAGTTTTTGCCTCTGCTCGGAACTGTCTCTCCCTAAGTAAGATGTCGTGGATGTCATCTATCTTATTCTGCATCTCAGCTACTTGCCCAACCAATACATGGTAATCTGGTAAGATGGGGTTTCCTTCCCCATCTATTTTCTGACCTTTTGCGTTGCATATGTGACCCTCTTGGTCTCGTAAAACGCCATTTTCACCGCGAATCAAAATTACAGGTTCCATGGCGCGGAACCTATTGAACGTCTCAGATCTCAGCATCGCTGTTCTCGCCTTGTGTCGATCGATGCAAGGTGGCAACGATCGATGCAGTGCGAATCCCTGCGAATCCAAAAATCAAAAACGTGAGTAAACAAGAAAATTAAAAAGAATGCTTAGTCTAAATCCTAATACTAAATCTATCGGTGAACTCAAAGAGTCCCCGGCAACGGCGCCAAAAACTTGATAGGTGTATAGTTTTCCCTATTCTACTGCAAGTGCACAGTTAATGCAATCGTAGTATATAAGGTATCGAATCCCACAAGGACTCTCAGTCACACAATAGATTATTAGTAGTTCAGATTAAATTAAGCGAAGCAGATGTGAAAACAGTAAACGAAATAGCAAGTAAATCAAGTGAGTTTGTAAGCAAGAAGGTGAAGCGTTAGGTTTCAGGAGTTCTCAGGAAATCAGGAACGCAAGCAATCAATCTATCTAGATCTAATCAATAACTATTCTAGAACTCAAACACTGATATAGAATTAACCAAATTCCTTTGCGATAATCCTCTAAGTCTAAGTGCAGCAAACCAAACTTTCGTTTGCGAGAACTAACAGATTAAACTAGCATTAATTCCAAGTTTGATATGTTCACAATTAACCTGAACCAAACTTCCGTTTGCGAACAGTTTAATTGCTTATCTAAGTTCTTTCCAGTTAAATTAACCAACTTCCGCTGAATTAATCAACCTAACATCATAACTCTGATTAGCTACTTCAGATTTAGCATTAAGAACGACTTAGATAAAGAACTAGCAGATATGAATCTCTACAGATTAATTAAACTATAATTCTCTGAAATCCTTAATGAGAATCCTTCAACCTAACAGGTGATCTACTCAGACATATTCATCGAGACAGAAGATATCATAAGTAGAAAACCAAATATCATATAATCAAATAAGAACTGGGGTTCAAAATCAAGTCTCTTCCGAGAACAAAACCAGCCCCCAAAAATCTCCTAAGAGAATAAAACTTAGTTATGAAGCATCACCTAAACAATGGCTCAAAAACTCTATTTATAACCTAAAACACGAATCGGGGCTTCTTTGTAAATATCAGGAACTTTTGGGCAAAATTGCAATTTCATCATTCTTCATTAAACCGTCGTTTGGCCCATCTCGCTGGTGCATCGATCGATGCCATAAGTGTGACGATCGTTGCATCTCGGAAATATCAACAGTGAACTCTATCTCTCGGCCAAATACTCCAATTAGCTCCAGAAAGTGCCATAATCACCACATATGCTCCAAATGTGCTTGTACCTAATAAATACCTGAAAAGACTCTAAAACATAGTAAAAGACTCGATAAATAACACATATACCATGGTTAAAATCCCTAAAATCCATGGTATATCACACTTAGACTTAGAGAATTCTCGCAACGACAGTTGGTTAATTCTATATTTGTGTTTGAGTTCTAGAACTGAGCTTAGTTAGATCCTGACTGAATGATTTATATGCTTGTCTGATTTCCTGAGAACGCCCTAGACTTAGCGCCCTTAGTTTATTGCTTACAAACCGAACCTGCTACTTGTTTACTTTCTCCCATTGTTTTTAGTTTCTATTCACATTACTTTCTCCTAGTTTAAATCTTGACAGTTCTTGATCTATCGAGACCCGAGTCTCTGTGGATTTCGATACCCTATATACTATGATTGCATATCTGTGCACTTGCAGTTGAAATAGGATTAAAACCTGGCCCTATCAAGTTTTTGGCGCCGTTGCTGGGGAACTCTTAGAGTCTTCGATAGATTCGAACTTAGGGTTTTTACTAGGATTTTTATTTTTATTTTTGGTTACTGGTTTTTCTCTGTTTTCTCTCTGTCGCAGGTTTCATAATCGCATAGCATCGACCGTTGCACCTCTTGTGTCGATCGTTACTAGGCGATTGGAGTTGAATCGATCGTTGCACTGTTAGCATCGATCGTTGCTTGGCGATTACAGACGGTTTATGCAGACGCGTGATACCAGAAGTAATCTGAATACTAATCTCGTAAACCTCCAACTTGAAGAGCTTGTTAGACTAGAGAGGACCAACATAAGAGTTCAAAGAGCAAGGATGGTTGTTGAACGTGTGATCATAATGCCTGATGCTCAAGGTACCCTGAGGGACCGACAAAACAATCGGTACAATACTGCTGGAGAACGGATTGATGCTGAAGGGAATGTTATCCCTGATCCTATTGCTGAGCCACCACGACAGGATCAGAACCAAGGGCAAGGACAGGCCCAAGGTAGATAGATGGTTGTTCATGAGAGGACTTTAGCTGACTATAACCGTCCGGATGAGTTTCATGCTAACCGGTCAGCTCTTGTACCTCCTGATTTTGAGAGGAATGATTTTGAAATCAAGACCATCTACTACTCTCTCCTGAGGCAGAAATCCTTCCATGGCTCTCCAAGTGAGCAGCCGATGGATCACATAGATGAGTTTGAGGACATAGTCACCGGAATAAAGTATGATGGAGTGTGCCAGGACTATCTGTTCCTCAAGCTTTTCCCCTACTCTCTCGCTGGAGATGCTGCAGCCTGACTGAAACAACTTCCACCTGGATTGTTTGATACTTGGGCCTCTATGAAGAGTGAGTTTCTGCGACATTTCTATGATGATGCTCGCTCCGATCAATCCAGACAAGACATTCTCACCTTCACCCAAGGTCCGACAGAGCCTCTTAAGACAGCCTTGATGAGGTTTAAGAAGTACCAACGTGACTGCCCACATCATGGATTCACTGAGGTAACACTATTAGGTATCTTCTTTAGAGGAATAGATCTTCCATATCAGATTGCGTTGGATAATTCCAGCAATGCCAACTTTAACACTAGGACTCCTGCTCAAGCTAAGCAGCTAATAGATAATTTAGTAAGCAGTTATAGCTGCAAGACTACTGATGAGAGAAGGAAGAAGTCCGGTGGGAAGATGGAGAATTTGGAGATAGCTGATATTAGATCTAAGTTGGACATTGTTTGCAATCTTCTAGCTGGGAAGAAGGCTGTCCATTTTACCCAAGATGTTGAGGTGATCAATGCTGAAGAAGATGGTCAGGAAGAGGATGTGAATTACATCGGAGGATCTGGTTTCCAAGGAAACAGGTTTGGAGGACAGCAAGGAAATAGATTTTTCAGTGGACAGAAGAGTGCTTTCACAAGCAATCCAAGCTCTTCTAGCTTTGGACAGAATGCTGGTTTCCAGAAACCTTTTCAACAAGGCAATCAGAGGACTTATGGATCCTCCTCTTACCAAACACCTCATGTTGCTAATACTCATGAGAGTAAGATGGAGGTAATGATGGAGCAGCTGCTAAAGGGACAAACCAAAATTGTTGTGGATTTCAACAAGAAACTGGATTGGGTGTATGATGATTTGAATGGGAAATTCGAATCCTTGAGCTTACATGTGAAAAGGCTTGATGCTCAAGTTGCACAAACTGCTGGACATGTTAAAAGGGAAGATGGATATCTTCCGGGGTGAACGGATGCTAACCCCAAGTATCAATGCAATGCGGTAACATTGAGAAGTGGTAAGGAGCTGTCTCCTGGCCAGAAAAGACAGCTAAGTGTTGAAGAGCTCGGGGAAATTGAAGAAATGGAAGATGAGATCCGTGATATTCGCAATGCATCGATCGACGCTACTCAGCAACGGTCGATGCAAAGCGAAAACGAAGAACCTGTCGTAAAAAAGTCGCCCAGCAACGATCGAAGCAACACCAGCGACGATCGACACAAGGCGACTGCAGAGAATTCAAAACCAGAGAAGCCGAAACAGTCGAGTGAAAGGGTTTACAAACCTAAAGTACCTTATCCCAAAAATCCCAGGAAAGCTAAGAATGATAGACAGTATGTCAAGTGCAAGGAAATCATTAAGAAGGTGAAGGTTGAAGTGCCTTTGATTGATTCTATGGAGACTACTCCTGTGATGAGAAGATGTCTCAAGGATTTACTTGCTGGTAAGTGGTCTGATGAGCAGAGTGTAATGATGATCACGGAAGTATGTAGTGCGGTGATTCAGGGCAGGATTCCTGAAAAGCTGAAGGATCCAGGGAGATTTGTGTTGGATTGTGCCATCTACAGGGAAAGATTTGAAAGATCCCTATGTGATCTCAGTTCTAGTGTGAATCTTATGCCCTTCTCTATGGCTAAGAGACTTGGAATGACTGACTTCTTACCAACTAGGATCTCACTAGTCTTAGCAGATAGAACTATTAGGATTCCCGAAGGAGTATTGGAAGATGTGCCCATAATGATTGGCAAATGTGTGATTCCTACTGATTTTGTGGTTCTGCAGTATGGAGAGGAACCGAAGGATCCACTAATCTTGGGAAGGCCCTTTTTAGCCACTGCAGGTGCAATGATTGATTGTCAAAGAGGTAAGATAGTTCTGAATGTGGGTGATCTGAAGATGAGTTTCGATATGGACAAACTGGTGAAGAGACCAACCATCGACGGACAGACCTTCTATGTGGACACACTCGGTGATTTGGCTGCAGAATATTTTCAGATCACACAGGCTGAGGATCCACTGGAAAGAGCCTTACTAAGCTCTATAATGGAGCTGGAACATCTGCAGGACGAGCCCGCAATCTGCTATGCAAGATTGATGGATTCTGATGAGCAAGTAATGCATCTAGATGTGTCTGACGCGACTTTGCATCGATCGACACAGCTTGAGCATCGATCGTTGCAAGTCGACAGAGACTGGGCAGAGGAAAAAGCTCTGAAAGTTGAGCTGAAACAACTTCCATCCGGGTTAAGGTACGCATTCCTTGGACCTAATTCGACATATCCAGTGATTTTCAATGCTGGTCTAAACAACGCAGAGCTCACCTTACTGCTAAGCAAGCTGCGCAAGTATCGCAAAGCTCTTGGCTATTCTCTTGATGACATTTCAGGCATCTCTCCGGAGCTGTGCATGCATAGGATACATCTTGAGGATGAGTCTAAGACATATGTTGAGAATCAAAGGAGGCTTAATCCTAACCTTAAGGTTGTGGTTAAGAAGGAGATCATGAAGCTCCTAGACGCTGGAATCATCTATCCTATTTCAGACAGTGATTGGGTAAGTCCAGTCCATGTAGTGCCAAAGAAGGGTGGAGTTACAGTTGTGAAAAATGAGAAGAATGAGTTGATCCCCACTAGGACTGTGACTGGACATCGGATGTGTATATATTACAGGAAGCTCAATGCTGCAACAAGGAAGGATCATTTCCCTTTACCCTTCATTGATCAGATGCTGGAGAGGTTAGCAAATCACCCCTATTATTGCTTCCTCGATGGATATTCAGGTTTCTTTCAGATTCCTATCCATCCAGAAGATCAGGGAAAGACCACCTTCACTTGTCCATATGGCACATTTGCTTACCGAAGGATTCCTTTTGGACTCTGCAACGCACCAGCCACCTTCCAGAGATGCATGATGTCCATATTCACTGATATGATCGAGGATTTTATGGAGGTATTTATGGATGACTTTTCAGTCTACGGATCATCTTATAATGAGTGTTTAGATAATCTATGCAAGGTATTAGCTAGATGCGAGGAGAAACACTTAGTACTTAATTGGGAGAAGTGCCATTTCATGGTCAGAGATGGCATTGTACTTGGACATAAAGTGTCTGAAGCAGGAATCAAAGTAGACCGCGCTAAGATTGAGGTAATGACCAGCCTGTTGGAAAGCCTAGGATCTAGGGTTCGTTATATTGAATCACTAACATCGTTCTTACCTTGTACTGGCAGCGGAATGATTGGTGAAACGAGATCAGTAGCGACTCAGATGCTTCGCCTCTACCAGATACACACGCACACAAACCTGGAAAGCCGGGATGCTAGTGCCGGATCTTGGGATTTCTGAGTTTCTGGTGTTTCTGCTTTCTCTGTGAAGAAAAAGTGAACGGCTAGGGTTCCAGGTCGAAACTATATATTTATATAAAGACCTGGAATGACTTAAACCGAGCTTTGGTTAATCCAATTCGTTTAAGTCATAAAATCGAAACGTCAGTTTTGAAACCCGATCTGTGTTGATCGACACACATACTGTGTCGATCGACACACCACTCTAAACTCAATATTAATGTGTATCCAATACACATAACAACGATCATTACCATAATGATCATTCCCATATTTATGCTTCCAGTTTGCTTAGGTGTGTGACCTTATAGGATCATATAATACTGGCAGTAAGTCTACAACTTACAGATTGCAAGAGGCTTCTAGCAAAACATTGCAACCTCCCAGTATTATACGAATGTCTGATCTCGACACACAACTATCATCAGGAGTGAGTGCAAGTGTGATTTCAGGACACTATCCCAACAATCTCCCACTTGTACTGGAATAATCAATTCCTATAATCCTTTAGTCTCTATATCTCAATTTGGCATAAGGCAAGATTAGTGTCATCCTTATTAAGCCAACATCGTGTTTATCGAACTCCTGATCTTATACTGAACAAGACAAACAACTGAACTACAGTTCGTTTGAGTGCGGCCACACATTTTCTCTGTATCAAATCTTCGATAGGCCGTGAGATATTTATCTCCCGTTATTCAGGAGGGAAAATCCCATCTTGTTCCATCCCTGTTCCTATACACACTTCATGATACACCTGAACAATGCCGTTATAGCCGCCAGTTACGGGTCGACGTTTGACAAGGTCAAAGTGCACCAATTCATATGCAAGAAAGCATGATGAACTCAGGTCTAAGGACTATACTCTATAGTCGTAATGAGAATCTCTCATTACACAGATATAACTATCTTGGAGACTTCTCATTAGCGAGTCATGTCCGATCATATGTTCATCAACATATATCTATGTGACTGACTGTGATACTCATATCACTGACTCCATGAAACTTAGTCAACAGTCACCTCACAAGCTAGTCTCTCGCGGTTGTCAGTGTCCCACATTGACAACCTCAACTAGGGACATATCATAATTTATGACATCTATAACTTATAGGGTTTCATGATCAAGTCCTCAACTTGACGACCTATAATATGGCATAAACTTATTTTGGGACCATTATTTAGATCACAATAAATAATGCTGAAATCAAATTTCATTAAACATATCCAAAAGTATGTTTACAAGAACATCTTAATATAACTAAAATAAAACCATAATAACTCCCACTAGAATCAAGATTACATCTTAAGATCTCTAATGCCTACAACAGTAGTGTGACACTCATGCTTAGGCCTTGGGAGTGGCTTAGTTAGAGGATCAGCGACATTCTCGTCCGTCGGAACTCGGCTGATCTTTACTTCTCCTCTATTGACGATATCACGAATCAAATGATATCTCCTCTCTATGTGTTTGGACTTCTGGTGTGACCTGGGTTCTTTCGCCTGAGCAATGGCTCCATTTTTGTCACAAAACAAAGCCACTGGCTCCAAAATACTAGGAACCACACCAAGTTCAGTCATGAACTTCTTGATCCAAACAGCTTCCTTTGCCGCTTCTTGATATATCATGGTTTTTACCGGTTTTAGGCCATGATATAGTTGTGTTTTTAGTGTCTTTTGTGTTCTTTTAGAGTCTTTTACAGGTATAATCAGGTTTGGAGCATATTTGGAGATAATGGAGCATTTTGGAGATTTTTGGAGTGATTGGCCGAGAGATAGAGTTCACTGTCCGAAACAGAGAAAGGTGTCGATCGTTGCATACCTGCAACGGTCGATGCACCAGCGAGATGGGCCAAAAACTCGGCAGTTTAGAAGAATCAAGATATTGCACTTTGATCCAGAAGTTCCTGATATTTACAAAGAAGCCCCTGGCCGAGATTATACCTATATAATCAAGTTTTAGTTGTTTTTATTAGATACACTTTCATAATTAAGAGCAGAGGATTTTTAGAGCTTTTGGGGCTGATCTGAACCTATTACTTCATCTGTATTTGGAGAAGATTTCGAACCCCTTTTACTCTTATTCTTTTATGCAATTTATTCATCATATGATCATGTTTTCATTATCTATGTCTGAGTAGATTCCTAGTTAGGTTTAGGATTTCTCACATAGGATTTCATGACTTGCTAGACTTGTTCAAATTCAGTTAAGGATTCAACCTATATCTGTTCTTCAATTTAATTGTGCTTAAAGCTAGTTCTAACCTGATCAATTAGAATCTAGATCTTAGGTTGCTAAATACGTCACGGAAGTGGGGTTTAGAAATCTGAACTAATTAAATTGGGCAATTAAACTTTGCGCAAACGGAAGTTTGGTTTAGGATAATTGTGAACATATCAAACTTGGGATTAATGCTAGTTTAATCTGTTAGTTCTCGCAAACGAAAGTTTGGTTTGCTGCACTTAGACTTAGAGAATTATCGCAAAGGAATTTGGTTAATTCTATATCTGTGTTTTGAGTTCTAGAACTGTGCTTAATTAGATCCTTGCTGAATGAACTGTTTGCTTGTCTGATTTCCTGAGAATACCCTAGGCTTGACGCTTTTAGTTTATTGCTTCCACAACCGTTAATCTCTGCTACTGATTTACTTTCTCGCACCGCTTTTAATTCAATTACATTGCTTTCTTTCTAGTATTAGTCTCTACTGTTCTGATCTATTGAGACCAAGTGTCCCTGTGGATTCGATAACCCTATATACTACTTTGACATTGCTGTTCACTTGCAGTTTAGTATAGGGTAAAACTTACAACCTATCAAGTTTTTGGCGCCGTTGCCGGGGACTCTTAGAGTCTTCGATAGGACCGAACTTAGGGTTTTTACTAGAAATTTTTCTTTTTTGTTTTTGCTTTTTCGTTTTATTTTTATATTTTGCTAACTTTTTCTCTGTTTCTTTCTGTCGCAGGTACAACTTTCGACTTGCGTCGATCGTTGCATCCCTTGCGTCGATCGTCACTAGGCGATTCTGAGATTGAATCGATCGTTGCACTGATAGCATCGATCGTTGCTGGACGATTACAGACAGTTTATGCCAACGCAGAAAACTCGAAGTAATCCGAACTAGAGCTTGCTTAATCTCGGACTAGAGGAACTTGGACGTCTAGAAAGGACTATCAGAAGAGAAAAGAGAGAGAGAATGGTACGAGAACGTCTGATCTTGATACCAGATGCTGAAGGTACCCTGAGGGACCGAGATAACAACCCGTACAATGCTGCTGGGCATCGGGTTGATGTTGAAGGGAATGTCATCCCTGATCCTCCTGAGCAACATAAACATGAGCTGAACCAAAACCAGGGTCAAGGACAGGCCCAAGGTAGAGAGATGGTGGTTCATGAGAGGACACTAGCTGACTACAACAGACCTGATGAGTTTCATGCAAACCGAGCAGCTCTAGTGCTTCCTGCTTTTGAGAGGAATGATTTTGAGGTAAAGACCATCTACTACCAGCTGATGAGACAAATTGCTTTTCATGGTCTTCAAGCAGAGCAGCCTATGGATCACATTGACAAGTTTGAGGACATAGTCACTGGCATGAAGTATGAAGGAGTATGACCGGACTATCTGTTCCTTAAGCTATTTCCGCACAGTCTTGCTGGAGACGCTAGTGCATGGCTGAGACAACTGGCACCTGGTCAGTATACTACTTGGGCAGCCTTAAAGAGTGAGTTCCTGCGTCACTTTTATGATGATGCGCGCTCAGATCAGTCCAGACAGGACATACTCACTTTTTCCCAAGGAGCTGTGGAGCCCTTGAAGACTGCCTGGATGAGATTTAAGCAGTATCAGCGTGACTGTCCACACCATGGATTCACAGAAGTACAGCTGATTGGTATCTTCTTCAGAGGCAAGATCTCCCTTATCAGACTGCGCTGGATAATTCCAGTAATGCTAATTTCAACACCAGGACTCCTACACAAGCTAAGCAGTTGATTGAGAACCTGATTGGCAGCAACAGTTGCAAGACAATGGATGAAAGGAGAAAGAAATCTGGTGGAACTGTAGAGAATTCTGATATAGCCAATATAAGATCCAGATTGGACACAGTTTACAATCTCCTGACAAGTAAGAAAGCTGTCCACTTTGCCCAAGATGTAGAGGTGATTCAGACCGAGGAGGAAACTCAGGAAGAAGATGTGAATTTCATAGGAGGTTCTGGTTTCCAAGGTAATAGATTTAGTAATCAACAGGGGAACAGATTTTCCAATGGAGGACAGACTGGTGGTTTTCAGAAGACCTATGGACAAGGTACTCAGAGAACCTATGGATCTACATCCTATCAAACTCCTCCTGCACCTACAGCCCATGAGAGCAAAATGGAGGCTATGATGGAACAACTGATTGAGAGTCAGACCAAGATTTCTGTGGACTGCAACAAGAAGTTGGACGCTGTCTATGAAGACCTCAATGGGAAATTTGAGTCTCTGAGCACTCACATGAAGCAGTTGGACACTCAGGTGAACCAGATGTCCAGCTCACTGAAGGGAAAAGGAGTGGCAGACACTCATGTTAAGGCCTGGTCTGTGTACATTAATGATGGATCTCACATAGGTGAAAGATTTGAGCTAAGTACAGCTGAGTTGGTGACGGAACAAGAATTTTCGGATATTTGTGAAAAACTCTCGGGTGAAATCTGCTGCAGTGCGTCGATCGATGCAGCATCTGTGCCGATCGATACACCAGTCGGGATGGCAACGATCGACACACCCTTAGTGTCGGTCGTTGCAAGGCGTGAACAGACAGAACTGTCGGATGATAGTGGCATAGATGCTGACTTGGAGCTTGATCGCCTATTCAATGGAGCCTCTGAGATTTCTCAACAGGAGATCTACGAACAGATTTTTAGACAACACTCCTCAGTGTCTGAAGTGATTAGGCAAGAGATTGAAGAGCTGAAGAAATTAGAAGGGATTGGTGAAGAATTGGAAGAAATTCCAACTTCTGATGATCCACCTTATCATCCATGTGTGCAGAGGTACCTGAACAAGATGTTGCCTCTGGATGATGATCTGAAAGACTGGGTGATAATAGTTCCTCAGCATATTAGTGATGTTCTGCTAACTAAGGTCCCGAAGAAGCTGCCTGATCCTGGAGTCTTTGTGATGGATTGTTCTATCTTTGAGGATAGCTTTAGGCGTTCTCTGTGTGACTTAGGAGCTGCTGGAAGTTTAATGCCATACTCTGTGGCAGAGAAGCTGGGGATGCTGGATTTTAATCCTACTAGGACTTCTCTTGTCCTAGCTGATCAGTCCATACGAGTTCCTGAAGGACTCCTTATGGACATTCCGGTGAGAGTTGGAAACTA
Organism: Orychophragmus violaceus; assembly: GCA_030180135.1. Taxonomy (NCBI): domain Eukaryota; kingdom Viridiplantae; phylum Streptophyta; class Magnoliopsida; order Brassicales; family Brassicaceae; genus Orychophragmus; species Orychophragmus violaceus. Next base: position 17,858,442 of record CM058232.1, on the reverse strand, counting down.
CTTAGTTCCAACGGACTTCCTTGTACTGAGATATGACTGTGATCCGGATGAAGCATTATTGCTTGGGAGACCCTTTTTGGCTACAGCAGGAGCGTTGATTGATGTTAAGAACAGCTTGATAGACCTCCATCTGGGAGATGAACCACTGCACTATGAGATGGATAAGCTGCGAAAGCCACTGATAGATGGGCAGACATTCACCATAAGGGACGCAGATTTTGAGCAGCCGGATAATATTATGGTTATAGATCCTTGAGCACATTTCACTCCATCTTTTCTTGGACATGAGCATTCCGCAACAGCCTACTCACCACCTTGGATGAGGAGACTTGAACAGAGACAGAAAAAGTCTCTGTCAGGACCTCCTGGTACCTGAAAATTCCCACCCGTCCGGTCAAGCTATTGACCTTAAACAAGCGCTGGATGGGAGGCAACCCACCATTAGGTACTGGTGTTTTTCTACTTAATTTTTGGTGTTTTTGTTAGGATTTTACGTTTGTTTTTGTTTCTGGTGAGTTTATGTTTGCAGGTCTCGGATAAATGGCAATGCAACGATCGACGCACTTCTGTGTCGATCGTCACAACACGAAAGGAATCGCACTGTAGCGATCGTTGCGCTCTTGAGCAACGATCGACCATACACGAAAATCGCCAAGTAACGGTCGATGCACTTAGTGCAACGGTCGATACCTGAGCGACAGAGGTAACCCGACAGACATAACTTCATCTTTTCAAATTTTTTCTTTCTTTTTACCGATCCTTCGCTGGACACTACTGGGGACAGTGTGTTTTAAGTGTGGGGGAGGTGCTACTGACTTTTGTTTTCTGTTTTCTTAAGAGTCAGTCCGTTTTTCAAAAAAAAAAAAAATTTGTTTTATTGAGTCAAAATTGTTTAAGTAAGAAACTATGATTTTCTGAGAAGATTTACAAGACTTGCAGGAACTTAAGTAACCATTGGGATGAAGTTGCAGGATCTATCTATGACTATTAGAAAACCCCATCACAGATCAACCTACTGGGAACACCCACATCACTTCTGGTATCAGAGGATCCTTTACTGACTTCACCCTAATACTGACTTAGATTTCTCACCTAAGGGCTTGGTATACTTTGTGTCGGATTCCCTTGTTAGTTCTGACACAGCCTGTCAACCTATCCTATTTAGTTCCCTTCTCCCCTTCTATAAAGTAAAAAAAAATAATAATAAACTGAGGATGAGTTAGTAACTCCGAAGTGGTCATGGAAATGGTAGCAAACACTATTTTCTCTCATGTGATCCATGGAATGTGTCCAAAGTACACCCCATAACGGGAAGAACACTGATAAAAAAAATAAAATGATACCCAGTGGGGAAAAATCAGTTGTTAAAGAAGGGAAAGAGAAGAAAGGGACTAGAGAAAGATAGTATGGTGGTCTAGAGCTGATAAGGTAAGAATCCATGTGCCCTTTGATCGATACTCCTTAGGTGAGACCGCACTTAAATACTTCCAGAAGTCAGTAGGGAGAATTTGAATGCTTGAATGTGATTGTGGAGTTTACCTAGGACAGTTGCTAAGTGTGGGGGAAGTACATGTTGGTCTTGATATCCTGTGATTGATTCTTTCAGTGGTTTACTAAGGGGAATCTGAGTATTGTAGCTTCTAGGATGAAATGAGTTTCTGAAGAGTTTTCAAACCTCTTCACCATGTTTTAGTTCTCTATTTTGCTTGAGGGCAAGCAAAGGCTAAGTGTGGGGGAGTTGATATATCATGGTTTTTACCGGTTTTAGGCCATGATATAGTTGTGTTTTTAGTGTCTTTTGTGTTCTTTTAGAGTCTTTTACAGGTATAATCAGGTTTGGAGCATATTTGGAGATAATGGAGCATTTTGGAGATTTTTGGAGTGATTGGCCGAGAGATAGACTTCACTGTCCGAAACAGAGAAAGGTGTCGATCGTTGCACACCTGCAACGGTCGATGCACCAGCGAGATGGGCCAAAAACTCGGCGGTTTAGAAGAATCAAGATATTGCACTTTGATCCAGAAGTTCCTGATATTTACAAAGAAGCCCCTGGCCGAGATTATACCTATATAATCAAGTTTTAGTTGTTTTTATTAGATACACTTTCATAATTAAGAGCAGAGGATTTTTAGAGCTTTTGGGGCTGATCTGAACCTATTACTTCATCTGTATTTGGAGAAGATTTCGAACCCCTTTTACTCTTATTCTTTTATGCAATTTATTCATCATATGATCATGTTTTCATTATCTATGTCTGAGTAGATTCCTAGTTAGGTTTAGGGTTTCTCACATAGGATTTCATGACTTGCTAGACTTGTTCAAATTCAGTTAAGGATTCAACCTATATCTGTTCTTCAATTTAATTGTGCTTAAAGCTAGTTCTAACCTGATCAATTAGAATCTAGATCTTAGGTTGCTAAATACGTCACGGAAGTGGGGTTTAGAAATCTGAACTAATTAAATTGGGCAATTAAACTTTGCGCAAACGGAAGTTTGGTTTAGGATAATTGTGAACATATCAAACTTGGGATTAATGCTAGTTTAATATGTTAGTTCTCGCAAACGAAAGTTTGGTTTGCTGCACTTAGACTTAGAGAATTATCGCAAAGGAATTTGGTTAATTCTATATTTGTGTTTTGAGTTCTAGAACTGTGCTTAATTAGATCCTTGCTGAATGAACTGTTTGCTTGTCTGATTTCCTGAGAATACCCTAGGCTTGACGCTTTTAGTTTATTGCTTCCACAACCGTTAATCTCTGCTACTGATTTACTTTCTCGCACCGCTTTTAATTCAATTACATTGCTTTCTTTCTAGTATTAGTCTCTACTGTTCTGATCTATTGAGACCAAGTGTCCCTGTGGATTCGATAACCCTATATACTACTTTGACATTGCTGTTCACTTGCAGTTTAGTATAGGGTAAAACTTACAACCTATCACTTCTGAAGCAGCAACATATTCAGCTTCCGTCGTGGAATCAGCTACGGTATTCTGCTTAGAGCTCTTCCAGCTCACTGCACCGCCATTTAGACAGAAGACATATCCAGACTGTGATCGGAAATCGTCTCTGTCCGTCTGAAAACTCGCATCAGTGAATCCATTCACTACAAGTTCTTCACTTCCTCCATATACCAAGAACTTATCTTTGGTATGTCTCAAATATTTGAGAATATTCTTGACAGTTGTCCAGTGATCTTCACCTGGATAAGATTGGTATCTAATCTTCATGCTTAACGCGTAAGCTACATCTGGATGAGTGCAGAGCATGGCATACATGATAGATCCTATTACAGAAGCATAAGGAATCCTATCCATGCGTTCTCGCTCAGCATGTGTCGCCGGACACTGCTTCTTGCTGAGACTAATGCCATGAGACATCGGTATGAAGCCCTTCTTGGAATCATGCATCTTGAATCTGTGCAACACCTTATCAATATAAGTGTCCTGGCACAATCCAATCAGCCTGTTCGCTCTATCTCTGTAGATTCTGATTCCAAGGATGTACGCGGCTTCTCCCATGTATTTCATGGAAAAATAACTTCCGAGCCAAGTCTTAACAGACTGAAGCAACAGAACGTCATTGCCGAGAAGAAGTATGTCATCGACATACAGTACGAGAAACACAATTCTGCTCCCACTAGTCTTCTTGTATACACATGGTTCTTCTTCGTTCTTGATGAAACCAAATTGTTTTACTGCTTCATCAAAACGAAGATTCCAACTCCGTGATGCTTGCTTCAATCCATAAATGGATTTATGAAGCTTGCATACCTTCCCAGCATTCTTAGGATCTACAAAACCCTCAGGTTGTGTCATATACACATCCTCTTCCAAAATTCCATTCAGGAAGGCGGTTTTGACATCCATCTGCCAAATCTCATAATAATAATAAGCGGTAATTGCTAGAAGAATCCGAATGGATTTAAGCATAGCGACTGTGGAATAGGTTTCATTATAGTCAATACCATGAATCTGTTTGAAACCTTTAGCCACCAACCTAGCTTTATAAATTTGGACATTGCCATCCACGTCAATCTTCTTCTTGAAGATCCATTTACACTCAATGGCTTTTGCACCATTAGGTAAATCAACCAAGGACCATACTTGATTTTCTGACATGGATCCCATTTCGGATTTAGAGGCTCCAAGCCACTTTTCGGAGTCCGGGCCCATCATTGCTTCCGCGAAGGTCACCGGTTTGTCACTTTCAATGATCATCAGATCATTGCAATTGGTCACGAGAAATCCATAATATCTCTCGGGTTCGTGACGGATCCTTCCGGATATGCGAACTTCAGGCTCCACAGGTGTGGGTTCCACAGAACTTTGTGGATCCAACTGTTGCTCTTCCTCAGAAGGTTGAGCAATCTCCTGTGCATCTTGAATTTCTTCGAGATGTACTTTACTCCCACTGCTTTTCTTAGAAAGAAACTCCCTCTCAAGAAAAGAACAGTCCCGAGCAACAAAGACTTTGTTCTGAGATCGGTTGTAAAAGTAGTATGCCTTGGTTTCCCTAGGATAACCAACGAAGTAACATTTATCTGATTTGGGTGCGAGCTTGTCAGAGATTAAACGTTTGACATAAGCCTCACAACCCCAAATCTTCAGGAAAGACAGACTTGGAATATTCCCAGTCCACAATTCATGTGGTGTCTTTTCAACTGATTTAGATGGCACCCTATTTAGTGTAAACGCAGACGTTTCTAGAGCGTATCCCCAAAAGTATAATGGAAGATCTGAATGACTCATCATAGACTGAACCATATCCAATAAGGTTCGATTCCTCCTCTCTGACACTCTATTCCATTGGGGTGTTCCAGGAGGAGTGAGTTGTGAAACAATTCCACACTCGCTCAGATAGTCACTGAACTCTTGACTCAAGTATTCTCCTCCGCGATCCGACCGCAGAACTTTGATACTTTTGCCAAGTTGGTTCTGTACGTCATTCTTGAACTCCTTGAATCTATCAAAGGATTCTGACTTGTGTCTCATCAAATAGACGTAGCCATACCTATTGAAGTCATCAGTAAAGGTAATGAAGTACTTGTAATTTCCTCTGGCAACAGTGCTCATCGGCCCACATACAACAGTATGAATAAGGCCCAATAAGTCACCGGCCCTTTCATTCGGTTTGTTGAAAGGGGCCCTAGCCATTTTGCCCATCAAGCAAGATTCACATTTCTCACATGATTCAAAATCAAATGAGCCCAGAAGCCCATTTCGATGGAGTCTCTGAATGTGTTTCTCATTGATATGGCCCAAACGACAATGCCATAAGAAAGTTGGGTTTTCGTCATTTGACTTAAACCGCTTTGTATTTATGTTAAATACATGCATTTCTTGGTTTAAGACATACAACCCATTATCTAATGGGGCGCTACCATAAAACGTACCATCACGATTAAAAGAACAAACTTTATTCTTAACAGCAAAATCAAAACTTTCCAAATCCAAAACGGAAACTGAAATGATGTTTCTGCTAATCGCAGGTACAAAGTAGCAATTATTCAATTCTAAAACCATGCCAGAAGGTAAAGAAAAATCATAAGTGCCTACGGCCAATGCAACAACCTTAGCTCCATTTCCGACTCGTAGCTCCACTTTTCCTTTCTTCAGCGTTCTACTGTTTCTTAGTGCCGGCACATTAGTACAAATCTGAGCACCGCAGCCGGTATCCAATACCCACGAAGTAGAACTAGAAGACATAACATTAAGTTCGATAACATAAATACCTGAGTCAGACGCATCATACGTCTTCTTCAGCTTCTTGTAATCTTCCATGAACTTCTTGCAGTCTCTCTTCCAATGCCCTAGCTGCTTGCAGTAGTCGTATTTGTCCTCAGGAGAAGGCCCGGATTTGGGCTTGGGCTTGGGCTTGTCTTGACTCTCAGTCTGGACAGCTTTAGCTTTTCCCTTATCCTTACTAGGTTTCTTAAACCTTTTACCCCCTTGTACCATCAGTACACTAGGAGTTGCCTTCTTGAGATTCGGCTCTGCTTTCTTAAGCATGCCGTGCAACTCAGTCAATGTCTTTGTCATGTTTTGCATGTTGTAGTTCATGATGAACTGATCAAAACACGACGGCAAAGACTGCAGAATCATGTCAGTGGCTAGCTCCTGGCTAATGGCACAGTCCAGTTTCCCCAGGTTATCAATGTAACCCATCATTTTAAGGACATGAGGACTTACTGGCCTGTCCTTAGCCAGCTTGCAATCCATGAGATATTTAACCGTCTGGTATCTCTCTGTGCGAGCTTGCTCCTGAAACAAAGCTTTCAGGCTGTTAATCATCTCAATCGGTGACATCACGTTCTCATATTGCTTCTGCAGCTCAGAGTTCATAGTCACCAACATTAGACAATTAACGTCTTTGACATCAGCTGAATGCTTATCCCAAGCATTCTTATCTGCCTGCGTGGCATTGGAACGTGGCCTCTCGGGGAGAACTCTTGTAAGGACATATTCCTTGTTCTCCTGCCTGAGAACTATTCTCAGGTTCCGATACCATTCCAATAAATTTGATCCATTAAGCTTGTCCTTCTCAAGTACGGATCTTAGCGAGAAAGTGTTGATGTGAGTTGGGACAGACATAGCTGTAATTAAAGAGGTAGAGGTTTTAGTTATGATGTTCAAGGAAATGAGAATTCTTCTCTAATAAGAAAACTCGCATTGTATTCAAAAACTATGTTTCCTCAGATGAATACAATGAACCAAGATCCTCAGCTCACCAAAATTTGAGTGGGCGACTCGCCATCACCCAAACTTTAGTTATCTAGGTAAGCAAATCGTTGCTAATTGTACCCAGTACAACTCTTGGTCGCAGATAAGACAATCCATGTCTTATCCACTCTGATGTCTCTGGGCCCAGAACTTCTGATAGCACAGTCAAGTAAACCAATCTCTTCAGTCTTGTGATCATTGACAGTCGCACTGCGAGTCTATCAATGATCACCTGACTTACTCATGTAGTTGTGGATACCAAGGACTCCAAGGCTATCCAACAACGAAACGAGTCTTGACAGTAGACAAGATCGGGCAAGACATCAAGATCACTTGATATTTAGTTGAGGAAAAGAATTATTTAATCTTGATGCATATCCAATATGCATCCAAGAAGTTTTTAAGTTGTTTAAAACATCTAGATTTATTAAGTTTAGGTTAATCTAAAACTTTAGGAGTAAATTTGGTCAGGTATTTTGCAAATTTGAGGTCCAACCATCAAGTCTGCGATTGGTGTGTCGATCGACACCAACCATTGGCGTCGGTCGACACAACCCAATTTAAACCGGACTTCGATAGCCGGTCAAATCGGATCGAATTTCCTTAACCGATTCAATCTAATTGAACCGGTCCGGTTTAATGGTCCATGTCGATCGCCACACAACACTGTGTCGATCGACATTACCCAACCAGAACCAAATTGGTTAATTAACTTAACCAAGCGAGATAACCGGTTCAATCCAATTGAACCGATATATCCTTTCGCATTGCCTGTGTCGACCGACACACCCAGTGTATCGACCGACACAGCATGGATACGGATATTCGATCACTGATCGAAACCCTAAAAACTTTTACGCGTTTTCGCGGTGTGTCGACCGACACAAGATCTGTGTCGATCGACACTGTGCGAAAACAAAGGTTCATCGGTTTTTCAACAGAGACTTAATCCGATATTAAATTCTACAAAACACGATTTAACAGGCACTAAACTAATCAAATTCATCAGTATTCGATTTAAATGCCTTAGATTCAATAGATTAAACCCTAATAGCTCTGATACCACTGTTGGAAAGCCTAGGATCTAGGGTTCATTATATTGAATCACTAACCTCGTTCTTACCTTGTACTGGCAGCGGAATGATTGGTGAAACGAGATCAGTAGCGACTCAGATGCTTCGCCTCTACCAGATACACACGCACACAAACCTGGAAAGCCGGGATGCTAGTGCCGGATCTTGGGATTTCTGAGTTTCTGGTGTTTCTGCTTTCTCTGTGAAGAAAAAGTGAACGGCTAGGGTTCCAGGTCGAAACTATATGTTTATATAAAGACCTGGAATGACTTAAACCGAGCTTTGGTTAATCCAATTCGTTTAAGTCATAAAATAGAAACGTCAGTTTCGAAACCCGATCTGTGTCGATCGACACACATACTGTGTCGATCGACACACCACTCTAAACTCAATATTAATGTGTATCCAATACACATAAACACGATCATTACCATAATGATCATTCCCATATTTATGCTTCCAGTTTGCTTAGGTGTGTGACCCTATAGGATCATATAATACTGGCAGTAAGTCTACAACTTAAAGATTGCAAGAGGCTTCTAGCAAAACATTGCAACCTCCCAGTATTATACGAATGTCTGATCTCGACACACAACTATCATCAGGAGTGAGTACAAGTGTGATTTCAGGACACTATCCCAACACAACCTTCAGGCGCCTGATTCTGTAAAGTCTATAAGAAACTTTCTTGGACATGCTGGTTTCTATAGACGGTTCATCAAGGACTTCAGTAAGATTCCTAGGCCACTAACTGCTTTGCTGTGTAAGGATACCAAATTTGAGTTCAATGTAGATTGCCAGACTGCATTTGAACAGATTAAGCAAGCATTAGTGAGTGATCCTATAGTTCAGCCACCAGATTGGGATCTACCTTTTGAGGTTATGTGTGATGCAAGTGACTATGCTGTATGAGCTGTTCTTGGACAGAAAAAGGATAGGAAGCTTCATGCTATCTACTATGCTAGTAGGACACTAGATGATGCACAAAGAAACTATGCCACTACAGAGAAGTAGCTGTTGGCTGTTGTCTTTGCATTTAAAAAGTTTCGTCCCTATCTTGTTGGCTCTAAGGTGATTGTGCACACTGATCATTCAGACCTGAAGTATCTAATGCAGAAGAAAGATGCTAAGTCAAGATTGTTGAGATGGATTATGTTGCTTCAGGAGTTTGACATAGAAGTAAGGGACAAGAAGGGAGTTGAAAACGGAGTTGCTGGCCATCTTTCAAGGATGTTGGTTAAGGAAGACGTGCACATTAATGATTTCTTGCATGAGGAAAACGTCAATATGATCGGGACAGTGTTTCAGATGGATTTGGGCAAAAATCTTGAAAACTGTCGGGTTAGTCGCACTGCGTCGATCGACGCCACGACTGTGACGATCGATGCAGGTAACGGGGACACAACGATCGATACTATATCATGTGACGATCGTTGCACTGCGGCAGAGACTCTCACGTTTCAAATTGGAGATTGTCACTTCGAAGTGGATGCTGTCACAACCACCGATCGACCGTGGTACGCAGATATAGCTAATTATCTGGCTGCAGAGATTGAACCAGATGATCTGAAAGGATATGCAAAGAAGAGATCTTCAGGGAGCTTAGACGATACTACTGGGATGAGCCTTATCTTTACAAGCACTGTTCGGATGGTCTCTACAGGAGATGCGTTGCTAAATCAGAGGTTCCAGATATCATTTTCCACTGTCATGGATCAGATTATGTTGTACACTTTGCTACTTTCAAGACTGTGTCTAAGGTTCTGCAAGCAGGTTTCTGGTGGCCTACAATGTTTAAAGACACTCATTCTTTTGTCTCTCAATGTGATGTCTGTCAAAGGAGAGGGAAAATCAGTAAGAAGCATGGGATGCCTCAGAATTTCATTCTAGAAGTTGAGGTTTTCGATTGCTGGGGCATAGATTTCATGGGTCCTTTTCCCTCATCCTATGGGAATAAGTTCATTTTGGTTGCTGTCGACTATGTGTCTAAGTGGGTCGAAGCAATAGCTAGTCCGACCAATGATTCTTCGGTGGTTCTTAAGCTGTTTAAGACCATCATATTCCCTAGATTCGGAGTACCTCGGATAGTGATTAGTGATGGAGGATCTCATTTTATTAATAAGGTCTTCGAGAAGCTGCTGAAGAAACATGGAGTTCATCACCGAGTTTCTACTCCTTATCACCCTCAGACTAGTGGACAAGTCGAGGTCTCTAACAGTCAGATCAAGGAGATCTTAGAAAAGACAGTTGGAAAGACAAGAAAAGATTGGGCAGCAAACCTAGATGATGCATTATGGGCTTACCGGACAGCATTCAAGACACCACTTGGGACCACTCCATTTCATCTGCTGTATGGAAAAGCATTTCATCTGCCAGTAGAGCTTGAGCACAAAGCAGCATGGGCTGTAAAGCAGATGAACTTTGATCTTAAATCTCCTGCAGAAAGGAGATTGGTACAACTTAATGAGTTGGATGAGATTAGACATTTTGCCTATGAGAACTCAAAGCTATACAAGGAGAGGACTAAGGCCTATCACGACAAAAAGATTGTCTCTAGACAGTTTGCACCCAACGATCAGGTACTTTTGTATAACTCACATTTGCATTTGTTTCCAGGTAAGCTGAAATCAAGGCGGTCTGGTCCTTTCAAGATAAAAGAGGTGCGTCCCTATGGAGCTGTAGTTCTAATCAGCAAGGAAGGTAATGAATTCACTGTGAATGGACAGAGGGTGAAACACTATTGGGCTAAGGCCGAGATTCCAGTAGGTCAGATTCTGCCTCTGGATAATGCACCCTCTTCCTAGATCAGCTGAAACGTCAAGCTATTGACGTTAAAAGAGCGCTGATTGGGAGGCAACCCACTGTTTCATTTTTGCATTTTGATTTTTGGTGTTTATGTAGGATTTTACGTTTTGTTTATGTTTTTGGTGAGTTTTGTCTGCAGCTCTCGGAATTCGCAGTGCGTCGATCGACACAACCTTGTGTCGATCGTCACAACACGAGTAATCGCATTGCAGCGATCGTTGCGGTCCTGAGCAACGATCGACACACGACGAAATATCGCCTAGCAACGATCGTTACATTTATGTATCGATCGATGCATGTGCGACAGAGGTAAAAATCAGACAGAACTCAACGCATCCATAACATTTTTGCTTTCTTTTACCAACCCTTAGCTTAACACTACTGGGGACAGTGTGTTTCAAGTGTGGGGGAGGTAGCTACTGACTTTTATCTTTCTGTTTTCTTAAGAGTCAGTCCGTTTTTCAAAATTTTTGTTTTATTGAGTCAAAACAAGTTTAAGTAAGAAACAGTGAATTTTTGAGGAGTTAACAATATCTTGCAGGAACTTAAGTAACCACTGGGATAAAGCTGCAAGATCTATCTATGACTATTAGAAAACCCAACACGGATCAACCTACTGAGGACACCCATATCAATTCAGGTATTCAGAGGATCCTTAACTGACTTCACCTTGTCAACCTGGCTTAATTTTCTCACCTAAGGGCTTGGTATACCTTGAGTCGGATTCCTTTGTTAGTTCTGACACAGCTTGTAATCCTGTCCGAGTATGGTTCCCTTCTCCCCTTCCATAAAAAAAAGAGTAATAAACTGAGGATGAGTTAGTAACTCCGAAGTGGTCACGAGAGTAGTAGCAAACACTATTACCTCCTGTGCTATCCATGGAATGTGTTCAAAGTACACCCCTTAACGGGAAGAGCACTGATAAAAAAAAAATGATACCCAATGGGGAAAAATCAGAATGCTAAGGAAGGGAAAAGAGAAGAAAAGGAACCAGAAAAAGATAGTATGGTGGTCTAGAGCTGACAAAGTAAGAATTCATGTGCCCTTTGATCGATAATCCTTAGGTGAGACCGCACTTAATATTGTTAAGAAGTCAGTGAGGTGAATTTGAATGGCTTGGATTGATTGTGGAGTTTACTTAGGACAGTTGCTAAGTGTGGGGGAAGTATATGTTGGTCTTGATATCTTGCAGGTGATTCTTTCAGTGGTTTACTAAGGGGAATCTGAGTGTTGTTACTTCTAGGACAAAAAGAGTTTCTGAAAGTTTTCAAACCTCTTCACCATGTTTAAGTTCTCTGTTTTGCTTGAGGGCAAGCAAAGGCTAACTGTGGGGGAGTTGATATATCAAGGTTTTTACCGGTTTTATGCCATGATATAAGTATGTTTTAGAGTCTTTTATTGTTTCTTTCGAGTCTTTTATAGGTATTATTAGGTACACGCACATTTGGAGTGGATTTGGAGATTTTGGAGCTATTTGGAGCATTTTGGAGTTTTGACCCGAGAGTTTATGTTCACTGTCCAAAACAGAGGAGTGTGTCGATCGACGCACATCAGCATCGATCGATGCACAGCGAGTTGGGCCAGATCTCGGCGGTTTAATGAAGAATGATGATATTGAAAAGTTGCCCAGAAGTTCCAGATATTTACACAGAAGCCCCAAAACGTGATGTAGCTATTTAATTAAGTTTTAACTTCAGTGTTTACATACGCTATCATAACTTAGAGCAGAGAGTTTTTAGAGCTTTTGGGGCTGATCTGATCATGTACTACACTTTGTTCTTGGAGAAGATTTTGAACCCCTTTTCTTATTCTAATCTCTTTTATGATATCTATTATTTCATTGATTATGTCTTCATATTCCATGTCTGAGTAGATTCATAGTTAGGTTTAGGGTTTCTCATAGGGATTTTATGACTTGCTAGATATAATTAATTCAGTTAAGGATTCACATCAATAGAATGTTCTTCGATCTAAATTGAGTTTAATGCTAGTTCTAACTTGATCACTTAGAATCTAGATCTTAGGTTGTTAAATTGACACGACAGTGTGGTTTAGAATCTGAACTATTTAGGTTGAGCAATATAATTACTCGCAAAGGAATTTGGTTTAATTAGATTGTGAACATATCGAACTTGGAATTAAAGCTGGTTTAATCTGTTAGTAATTACAAAGGAATTTGGATTGTTGCACTTAGACTTAGAGAATTCTCGCAACGACAGTTGGTTAATTCTATATTTGTGTTTGAGTTCTAGAACTGAGCTTAGTTAGATCTTGACTGAATGATTTATATGCTTGTCTGATTTAATGAGAACGCCCTAGACTTAGCGCCCTTAGTTTATTGCTTACAAACCGAACCTGCTACTTGTTTACTTTCTCGCATTGTTTTTAGTTTCTATTCACATTGCTTTCTCCTAGTTTAAATCTTGACAGTTCTTGATCTATCGAGACCAGAGTCTCTGTGGATTTCGATACCCTATATACTACGATTGCATATATGTGCACTTGCAGTTGAAATAGGATTAAAACCTGACCCTATCAGTAGGAAACTCGGAGTAGTCTCGGGTTGGCATTGGGTATCGGTTGTTTACGCATTTTGACTTTACTTTTGGTTTCGGATTTTGTTGGGATATCCCGCTAAAAGTTTTGTATTGGATTGTAAATTGTTATGAATGAGATTTATATTTTTTTAAGTAATAAAATGGAATAATTCCCTGATATACGGTTTAGTCCAAATCGAACACAACTCGTAGAAGCTGTACGGGTTGAAAAGCCTCATATCGTGGAAAATGTTGGGATTGTGTCCTGAAATCACACTTGTACTCACTCCTGATGATAGTTGTGTGTCGAGATCAGACATTCGTATAATACTGGGCGGTTGCAATGTTTTGCTAGAAGCCTCTTGGGATCTGTAAGTTGTAGACTTACTGCCAGTATTATATGATCCTATAGGGTCACACACCTAAGCAAACTGGAAGCGTAAAATATGGGAATGATCATTATGGTAATGATCATATTGATGTGTATTGGATGCACATTGATATTGAGTTTTTAGTGGTGTGTCGATCGACACAGTATGTGTGTCGATCGACACAGATCGGGTTTCGAAACTGATGTTTCGATTTTATGACTTAAACGAATTGGTATTAACCAAGATTCGGTTTTAGTCATTCGAGGTCGATATAAGACTGATAGTTTCGACCTAAAACCCTAGCCGTTCATTCTTTCTTCACAGAGAAAGTAGAAACACCAGAAACTCAGAAATCCCAAAGATCCGGCACTAGCATCCCGGCTTTCCAGGTTTGTGTGTGTGTGTATCTGGTAGAGGCGAAGCATCTGAGTCGCTTACAGATCTCGTCACCAATCATTCCGCTGCCAGTTCAAGGTAAGAACGAGGTTGGTAATTTCAATATAACGAACCCTAGATCCTAGGTTGTCCAACCGAAACGAGGTAAAAGGAGTCAAAGATGGTTTGGTTTGAGCCTTTGCCTCAAACCGGACTGTCTCTGGCTTTTGTATTGTGACAAACTCTTCTCGTATGACTGCTCAGGTTCGATCGGTCATGTTCTTGTTTGATTATTGGCCGGTCAGCTTGTCGGTCAGCGGAAAATGGGAAGGGGGCATTACAAAAGGTGGTATCAGAGCATGGTTCGTCATGGGTTCAAAAATTCCGGTTTTTCAAAGGTTTCAATGTTTTATCGAGTCGAAATGTGTCGCCAATGCAACCATTAGGAATCCGAGTTGCGTCCGTCAATCCGGGGAAATGGGTATGTTAGAAATTTTATTAGGATTGTGCTAATCGTTTGGTATCTTGTTGCAGTCACACAGCAGAGTTGTCCTGGGAGGATCAGTGTGTGTGTATGTGTGTGTGTGGTTTGCGACAACAGGAGGAGCAACCTCAGGATGGACGACCGAGAGTTCGTTAGTTCTACCCCAGTTAGTCGAAGCTTATATTACTAGCATACGGAGTGTTCACGTATTCGCGGCTTATCCCAGAGCAGCAGTGGGTAGACATGATGGTGGACTATTCAAGTTATCCAAGCCTTAGGAGTTCGAGGTCACTTAGCTGCAGCCGCCTTCACCAGATGTTGTCGGTCACTACTCTTTTGCTGGTGTTGTTCTTACCAAGCCCGATCTGGCTCCATTTCCAGCATCTTAGTCGCCGCTGATGTAGTTCATGCCTTGCCTCACTTATGACCGAGTAAGATACTACGCTCCGTCCTTCCCTGCTGGATCTTTCTATCAAGACCGCGTTGCACCACCTCCACCTCCGCACTCATTCCATCCTCCTGGCGCACCTGCCGGTTAGGATCCACATGAGTTGTACCACTCATGTTGGAGATTAGGAAATAGATTAGGCCTAGGTAAGTAAGGGCTCTAACTCGTTGGTTGATGTGTATCGGCTTGCATTTGTCTCTGACGATTCAGTTGTGTGAAGCGGTGTTTCTTGTGGGACGGATTGGAACCGCTAGTATGCAGACTTCAACAGACCTATGCATTTAAAATTCAATGTGGTGAATAGAAGTTTTGTTTACATAGTGGATGTTGAGTATTTCGGTTGTCGTTTTTAGTAGCGGAGTGGTTATATTTCATACTCATGATGGTTGTGAATGCATTGTAGTTACGATGTGAAAACAAATGATGGTCCAAACAGAGGATTTCCATCATAACACAGAGAGACGACTGCAATCGCCGATTTTCTTGATTGATTGATTGTGTGTGATTGATTACCTTTCTACGGTGTTAGAATGTTGAATTGATTGATGCTTTGATTGCTCGCTAGGTTGTTAGTTGTGGAATTTGAAGCATTGCATTTGATTGATCGTTAGGTTGTTAGAATTTCTGTGTTGCATTGCAAATGATTGCTATGTTGGTAAGTGGTTAATCGAGATTTGTTGCATTAATCATCTTATTAGGTTGTTAATTTAATAATGAGCATTTCCGCGTTGTTTGATTCGTTAGGTTGCTAGAGCATTTGACGGTATCATTTCATTGCTCATGGGTTGATTTGGATCATTAGTACTGTATTTATTTGATTGATAGGTTCCTAGCATTGCATTAATCGCTAGATTTTTAATAGAGATTATGTGCATTAATCAACTTGTGCGGTTGTTAGATGAATTTTCAGCATCTTTGAATCGTTTGATTCGCTAGGTTTCTAGAAAGGAGTTCTTGGGTTTTGGTTAGCGAATCGTTTGGATTGATCGGATAGGGTGTTAGACGTTTGGGTAAGTGTTAGACCATTAGTCTTGTGTAGACGAGATGATAAGTTATCGGTTAGAATTGTTTTTGGTTAGAAAGGTTAGAAAACCTCTTAGATAGAAATAAGCTCGGAATTGCGAAAGCGGTTTTTATAGGAAGCTTATTTAAGATTGAGCGGAATTATAAGAGATTGTTTATTATACACGTGCGACCGCTTGGTACGTGACTAAATACCAATATCTTTATAAGGAAGTGATATTAGGAAGTAAGTTAGAAAGGTCTAACCGTTCCAGTGTTGTTGAGTTTGTTGATGTAGGACGTGATGGACGATTTGACGAGGACACGAGACCAAACCCGAACCCGAGAGACGAGATGTTATTTCAGAAAGCAGTTTGACCCAAGCCTGCAAAAAAGTTAGTGTGGATTTAGAAAAGAGTTTGGATATCAGTGGCAGAAGAAATCAAGACGGATGAGTTTGATGAGTTAGCGAAGAGATTCAGAAGCATCAATGTCGGTGGAGGAGTCCGTTCGAGGATATTAGTGGGAAGAACAGTTTTGGATTCAATGAAAGTGTGGAGATCAGTGATCGAGGAAGTTCGAGGCGTGCATGAGTATGGCAGTTTAGATGGAAGGAAAAAAATTGATATGAACATAATATCGGTCGGGAGCAGTAATCATTGGAAAAAAGTTAAGCGACGGGAATGGAGGACGAGTTATTATTGCGTGATCGGGGAAGTCAAGACAAAGTGGGAAAGCTTGGAGTATTGATCGGCGCAGATGAATTCATGGGGCGGAGTATATCAATTCAGTCAGAATTGGTTGATTTGGGAATCAGAGATAGAATCGATGAAGCAATCGAATGGAGAAGTTAGGATTTATCGGGGGTGAAGCCATTTAGCGTGGGACATTTAAGATGTCAGTGTGCTAAGAATTGGAGCAAAACCATGTTTCAAGAATTAGTTGAGCATCCGGAGTGTAGTTGCAGTTGATTCAGAATTCAAGCAGTATCATATGGCGTATGGAAACGAGACGTAAGGTGGGAGCCGTGCAGTCAAGAGCAATGAATATGCAATCAGAGAGCAGATCGGTAGAGAATTTTTGTGAAAACCAGTGGTTCGGAAGTCAGTATGCATCGGAAGAGAGGGTTCACTTTGAAATCGGAGCGTAAGCAGCGAAGCGGAGTTGAATTAGATTGAGAGACGGAGACTTACAGAGTTCAGTTTCCAATTCGAAGTTAGTTAATAACGGAGAATTCGGGGACCGAATTCCTGTAAGTGGGGAAGAATGTAATACCCTGTATCAAGAAATGGTCAACGGGCAACAGAAAAGTCAACGGAAGGCAGTTTTGTAATTTTGAGAAGTTAAGGGGCATTTTGGTAATTTTACCAAAATACGAGACGGAAGCTAAGACGGGCCAAATGTTATTCTTTTTAAATAAAGAAAACATTTAGAAGACCAAGAATGGTGGAAACGGACCGTAGATGAGTTTTTCGGGTTATCAGGAATGGAAACCGATAAAACCGACAAAACTTGTAAAATCCATAATGGGAGCTATGGGTGTCCGTTTGAGGCAATTAAAATTGCTAAATTCATCTAAAATCATCAAGAATATTATTATGTGGCCTGGAAGATTTATGGAAGCAACTATGGGGTTTCTAGAGAATTAAGTGCAAATAATCATTTTATTTGGCAAGTCATGGGATATAAATGAAACTTGCTGATCAAGTAACAAATAATCAATTTTATTTGTTTCTGAGGGAGGAGAACCACGTGGTATGGTGAAAGAAGTAGAGAAGAAATTGGGCTTGGACTTACAACAAAATCAAAGAATCAACAAATATGTTTGGCCCAAATTGCATGAAGAGACTTAATGCCCAAGCTACATTGATTCACTTAATCTCTTCTTGTTCTAGAAGCATATGGCGTGTCTGTTGGAAGAGGAAGAAGGAGACACTTGGCAAGACACATGTCACACACTAAAGTTACTTCCATTTCCTATATAAAGAAGCCTTGCTCTTCTCATTTCTTTATCCCATCGACAAAAACACAACAAAGAAGAGAGAAAGAAGAGAAGGAGAGAAGAGGAGAAGAAGCAGAAGCGTGAGAAGAAAGAAGGAAGAGAAGAAGAAGAAGGAGAAGAAGAAGAAGCCGGAGAAAAAGAAGAAGAAGAAGAAGAAGAAGAAGGAGGAGGAGGAGGAGGAAGAGAAGAAGAAGAAGAAGAGGCGTGAAGAAGAAGAAGAAGAAGAAGAAGAAGAAGAAGAAGAAGAGAGGGAGGCGTGAAGGAGAAGAAGAAGAGAGAGAGAGAGGTGTGAAGGAAAAGAAGAAGACAGAGAGGCGTGAAGAAGAAGAGGAGATAGAGAAGAAGAAGCGTGAAGAGATAGAGAACCAAAGGAGAGAGAAGATGAAGCTTGAAGGAGAGAGAAAAGATGAAGCTTGAAGGATAAGGAGAGAGAGAGAGAGAGAAAGAGAGAGAGAGACCGGAGGAGGGAGAGAACCAAAATAGGAGAGAGAGAGAACCATAGGAGAGAAAAGGAGGAGAGAGAAGATGAGGGTGGTCCGGAGGCTCGAACAGAATCACTAAGGTCTACGGTACATTCAAGTGCGGGTCAAGGTCGGGTCAAAGCAACGGTTCAGGGAAGGTTCGGGTTAACGTTAGGTTTGTGCCGGGTCTCGTTGCTCCGCTAGTCCGTCAATCCGTCTGTCCGTCATCATAATAACACTGTGAGTCGGCTAAATTGTGTGTTGCATTTAGTTAGAATCATATAGATCCGGAATTAATAAACCCTATATTAGGTTGCATACCCGATTGATTGAAGTGGTTAGAACGGCTAAGTTGATTAATAACTTGATTAATTAATTAAATGGTTAGTTAAGGGATGCATGCTAGTTAGCATATATCCGTAAACATTGATAGTTCGTTGATGGATTAGGTGTTGCATTAATTGATTGATCGTTCGTTGATTGATTGGGTGTTGCATTAATTGATTGATCGGTTAATTAATCGAGTTAAGGGTAATGAATGGAACTTAATGAATAATGAGATGTCAGGGACTTAGTAATCCTACGAACTCTAAAACGACATATCGAGGACTTATTAAAAGATACTTAGGAAAGGATAAGTAAAAGAAGTGGTGTGATTGATGGGCCGTCTACGGGATTAGTAGTCCACTAATCCCAAGGTAGCAGATTGAATGAGTAAAGGTTAAGGATTGAATGAGTAAAGGTTAAGGACATATTAAAAAACTAATAAACCTAATTAAGTAGTTGAGTAGACTGTTTATTGTGTGATTGTGTATCTACTTCGGTGTTGGGCCGAATAGACTATTGATTGTGTGATTGTGTATCTACTTCGGTGTTGGGCCGAGTAGACTGTTGATTGTTTGTGTGATTGTGTATCTACTTCGGTGTTGGGCCGAGTAGACTATACTGGTAGAGACTTACTCTGGTGCGGGACCGGGTAAGTCTGAGTAAGGTCAGGTGATGTGGAGATTGGAGAGAGGACTTGCGGGATAGACTGGGGATTGAGATGGTAGTTCTATTTGACCTCGTTGGACTTCGTGTTTTCGTCTAGGAGTCGTGGGTGGTTTTAGTTACCGTGGGGTATCTAAGTGTTCCCGTGGAAGTTACCGAGTTCGCGTTTGGGGCCCATGGTGTGAAAATTGCGTTGGAGATGCGATAGTTAGGTCGAGTTTAATCGAGAGCATGTTCCGCAGTGTTCTCGATTCCCTTGGTTACTTTTGTGTTGTTGTGTTGTTATTTGAATGCTTGTGTGTTCTGAAGCTCGTCACGTCTTGGTAGCACCTGACCAGCTATTTGTACTTGCTTGTTATTTTGGGTTTGTGCGGGATTATTAGAATATTAGCAGCCTTTAGTTGGGAGTCGTCTCACTGGGTAATCTTAGATTACTCATTAGACTCTTTTGTGTTTTTCAGGTTTGGCGTAGCTCGGCGGACGCGTAGGAAACTCGGAGTAGTCTCGCGTTGGCATTGGGTATCGGTTGTTTACGCATTTTGACTTTACTTTCGGTTTCGGATTTTGTTGGGATATCCCGCTAAAATTTTTTTATTGGACTGTATATTGTTATGAATGAGATTTATATTTTTTTAAGTAATAAAAACGGAATAATTCCCTGATATACGGTTTAGTCCAAACCGAACACAACTCGTGGAAGCGGTATGGGTTGAAAAGCCTTGTATCGTGGAAACGAGGTAAACGGAGTCAAATGTGGTTTGGTTCGAGCCTTTGTCTCAAACCGGACTGTCTCCCGCTTTCGTATTGTGACAAATTCTTCTCGTATGACTGCTCCGGTTCGATCGGTCATGTTCTTATTTGATTGTTGGCCGGTCAGCTCGTCGGTCAGCGGAAAACGGGAAGGAGGCGTTACATATTACATTACCGCAAATTTCAATTCTTTTTTTATATATTTTTCTGTTTTTTCCTCTAGAGAGTACAATATTGATCAAAGTTTGTTAGGTTATATTCTCGAGTGGTGTGAAATAGTTGATCATAAGTTTGTATCATGGGATTCAAAAATCACATCAACATGTCACTACAAGCGATCTATTGAGTTAAGGACAAAGATCAAGTCTTGCCTCCGTATATGGTTACATATTTATAAAATTATAGCCCGCAATTTCATTTTCGGAAATTCTAGCGCCTACATTCTTAACTCAATAATCTGCTTGTTTCTTATCGCTTTAAACGGATTTTAATTGTGGTTTATAAACTGTTTTTTTTTACGTTTCAAACTGATTTTTGGTGACGACTTTACAGTGCTTTCAATCGTCAAAATTATCGATTTAAATGTTTGTGGATTCGCGATTTGTTTTAAAACTCTTAAGCGGATCATTTACAAAACAATATATAACAATGTTGCGATTCGCTTTTTAGCGTTTCCGTGAGACATTTAAACGCTTATAACAATGATTGTGAAAACGCTTCACGCGATTTGAAATCGTCTCGTATCAGTTGTTTTTGGAGTCTTTCTCGCGATTTTTTTTGTTTTAGGCATTTTATCTATGATTTTGGATTTGTGAACAATTTTATAAGCGGTTACACAAATCATTCCAAAAAAAATCCTGGTTGTTCGCGATTCACTGGAACGCATTTTCGCAACAACGTTATTCTTGGCTAATCGCTATAAATTGCGTGTGAGCTAAAAAAGGCTATTTTATACAGTTGTAAAAGTTTTGGTTTAACTATACCGAATTTACGATTTGTTTCTCAATGTCTATACGAACTATTGAAAACATTTTGAAATATTCTTGTGAATCTCTTTTTTAAAACATTGAATTGCATTTGATTGAAATTACTCAAAAGAGTTTCTAGGAATACAACAAAGAAGATATGTAGGCATCAGCCAGGAAAACAGAAAGAATTAACCATGGAAGGAGAGATGTGGTCTCATTAGAGAGGGCTAAGATCCACAGAGCTAGATATCTGAAGCATCAACTTCAATTATTTGTCGCAGCCATAAGGGACCTCGTCTAACAATGTAAGACTGCCACCAAAGATCCATATTTCTTTTACACTTTTAGCAATTTCTGTTGCAGCTTTATTGCTTTCCAGAGAGGTGTGATCTAGTGACCAGATAGGAATGCGAGGAAGATACAAATTTATATCTCGTAGAAGTATCTCAAATGTGGGGTATTGATCTTGATGTAACATAACCTCCCGCGCCATCTTCAGAGATGATTTGAAAATGATCATGTTATGTCTCATGTTGCTCATAGATTCAATAGCCCACAAAAGACCCAAGAGCTCTGCTTCATGTTGTGATGGGATCCTTGCAAAGGGTCGTCTTCCATGGAACAGTACCCGACCAGTGTGATTGCGTGTTAATCATGAAACACAACAATTATTATCCTCTTGTGACCATGATACCCCAATGTTGCACTTAAGGTCATTACATGTAGGCTTTAACTATCATGCGGGTTCGGGTTTGATACTTGAGAGGTAGTGGAGCTTAGTGAGAGATGATTTTTGATTGATAGCAATATTTCCGCATCCTCTAGAGCTTTTGGACAGTAGCCAATGCTTCATATCTTGTTCTCTCAACGCAGAATGCATTTCTAGCCTTCCATATCTACCTAAGGATCCATGAAAAGGAAAGTCTTGTCTTTTCTGGAATTGTCACCTTACCGCTGCACTCAATCAAGAAATACAGGTTTAAGAAAATAGAGGTTTGGGAAAATCCATGATGAGGCATAGGTATTCCAGATTGTTGCCACACTTCCTTCGCCTGAGAGCACTGTAACAGAACATGACAAATGATCTCCGGAGCCCTGTTACATATGCTGCACGTCAGGTCAATGGAAATTCTTCGAGAGGCTGATCTCTCTTTAACTTCCAATGCCCCAGCCAACACTTTCCACATCAAGTGTTTCAGTTTTTGCGGGGCTTTAGTTTTCCAAATCTTTTTCCAAAGGGCTTTTTCTATTGGAGCAAGTGAGTGAGCTTGAGGGAGTTGCACATTTTTAATGGCATCTAGAAGCTTATACCCACTCTGAGAAGTGTACTCCCCATTCTTTGTAAAGCCCCACACCGGTGAATCTTGCTTGTTCTTGTGTATTTTTGTGTTTAGCATGAATTTTGTATCTCAAAATCACAATAAAACTAGAAGCTAGTGTTCATAAGAAACAACAACTCCTCTTGCCAAAAGAGTTTCCAACCAGATGAAGGAACTCAGATTGACGATGAATCACTCAAGAACAAAGAGAGAAAGAAGATGAACTTTTCTGTTCACAAATATTTTTCTGATTGAAATTGTAAAGCTACGCAAGTTCTTCCTTTTAATTCAACTCAGCTCCTCTTTAATCTGAACCGCTCATTCCAATCTCTATTGTGAACCGTCCACGTGTCTTGATATAGCAGCTTCTCTTTTACTGTATCATTTAGCACTTGACCAACCTCGCCCACAGGAAAAAATTTGTTGAACTGCTGCAGTGTCCCAAAATCTTGTATGGACATTGATGAGTTCGGAAACTTTCAAGGTGAGATCAATTGTAATGTCCTGTCTATACATTGGGGATCTTGGAATAGGGTCGATGATTCACTTTTCTAACCAGATCCTTGTATCCTCCCCATTCCTGATTTGCTTGACTAGTCCTTGTACCAAAACATCTTGACTGTGGAGAATGCTCTTCCATGCATATGAGGGTTGTGTCCCTACTATGATTTCCATAATCAGAGACCTTTTGAAATATATATGCTTGGGGATTTGGGCTAGGAAATAATCTGGTTTGCTCCAAATCGGTCAGGCATGTTTCCCACGAAGCAATCGATTGAACCTTTCTATGTCATGAAAACCCATCCCCATACCATATCATTTTCTTTTGCAGAGCTTGTTCCAAGAAATCCATGGAATCTTATTTTGATTGTCTCTTTTACTCCTAGAATTGAGTGACACACTGGTGATCTTTTCACAGAGATCCTTTAGAAGTTTGAAACATGACATCGAAATTACTGGCATTGCTAATACAATGGCTTTAATAAGGATTTCTTTGACCCCTTGAGACAATGGTTTAGCAAACCAGACATTGAGTCTGCCTTATATTCGTTCATGTACAAAATTCAACATTTGACGTTTTGATCCGCTAAAGCATTCAGGAAATCCAAGGTATGTTCCTTATCCTCCTTCTTTGTCGATACTCAATACCTCTCAAGGATAGCACGATCGAGACTCCTAAGAAGAAAACTATTCAAAGAACACACTTTGAAAAGAACAAAATAACAAAATACTATGATTTATTTCTCAAAAGATTGAGGGGTATTTACAATGAATTCGAAGCTGAGATTTTACAGGCTCATAGACAACGGTCTAAAAGAGATAATACAAGAAAAGAATCATAAAATTTATAGAATATGGCTGTTGGGCTTGGTTGGGAAAATATGATAGAATCAAGGGATTTGTGGCTTTGCTTGTATCTGGTGAGTTTTGGGAATATTATAGGGGCTTTGAGATGGTTCTCATTGCCTCAGTAAGTCCTAAAATTGCATCCAGGTTCATTGGAAAAGAATTGTTGGGTTTGAATGCTATTTGGCTCTAGAAATGGCAAGTGCAGCTTATGGTTGATCTGAGAAGTCAGGTGAGGTCTGTGATAGGTCAAGAATTAATCCCTATACTAACTGCAAGTGCACAGTAATGTCAATGTAGTACTTAGGATATCGAATCCACAGGGACTCCGGTCAACGATAGATTTAGAACGATCAAGTTAAAACTAGGAGAAAGCAATATGGGAAAGCAGTAAATCAAACAGCAGAAAAGTAAATCAAGTGAGTTTGTAAATCAGAAGACGAAGGCGTTAAGTCTAGGGAGTTCTCAGGAAATCAGGAACACAAGCAATCAATCAATCGAGATCTAATTAAGAATTGTTCTAGAACTCAAACACAGATATAGAATTAACCAACTGTCGTTGCAAGAATTCTCTAAGTCTAAGTGCAGCAATCCAAATTCATTTGCAATTACTAACAGATTAAACTAGCTTTAAGATCGAGTTCGATATGTTCACAATTCCCCTAAACCAAATTCCTTTGCGAGTAGATCAAATTGCTCATCTAGGTTCTTTCTAGCTAATTAACCAACTGTCGTTGCATCAATCAACCTAACATCAATAATCTAAGTGTCCAGTTCAGATTAAGCATTAAGAACAACCCTAGATGAAGAACTAACAGATATGAATCCCTACAGATTGATTAACCTATAATTCCATGAAATCCTAATGAGAATCCCTAAACCTAACAGGTAAACTACTCAGACATGTTCATCGAAACAGAAGACATCATGAATAGAAAACCAAATATCATAAAATAGAAACAAGGAATATGAGTTCCAAATCTCTCTCTCTGAATAAAAAAATGTGTAAGTAAAGCGTAGCCTAAACAATGGCTTAAAACCCCTAATATAATGGTCTAAAGTCGGTTGGGGCCTTTTTGCAAGTCTGGAAAGTTTCTGGGCAAAAACTATAATTTCTGGATTTTTGTGCGCAGGAATCACCTTGCATCGACCGATGCACATACTGTATCGACCGATGCACTGCATCGACCGATGCACATACTGCATCGACCGATGCAGGGCGATTTCGCAGCCAGTGAACTCTGTGAAACCTCTAAACAGTGCAGAAATGCTCCCAGAACATCCAATTAGGCTCCAAATGTCTTTAAACTTGTAAAACACCTGAAAAGACTCCAAAACATACTAAAAGACTCGATAACAAAGATATATACCATGGTTAAAATCCCTAAAATCCATGGTATATCAACTCCCCCACACTTAAGCCTTGCTTGCCCTCAAGCAAGTAAGTAAAGAACCAAAATATAAGAGAAGAAGTTTGAAAACACAGAAACTCATTTCGTCCTAGGAACTTTCGCATTCACATTCACTTAGTAAGCCACTGAAAAATTTCCTACAGAACTCAAGACCACAATGTACTTCCCCCACACTTAGCAACTGTCCCAAGTAAACTCCACAATCACATTCACGCATTCAAATTCTCCCTACTGACTTCTGCAAGTATTTAAGTGTGGTCTCACCTAAGGAGTATCGATCAAAGGGCACATGGACTCTTACCTTGTCAGCTCTAGACCACCATACTATCTTTCTTTGGTCCCTTTCTTCTCTTTTCTCTTCCTTAACAACTGATTTTTCCCCACTGGGTATCATTTTATTTTTTTTATCTGTGTTCTTCCCGTTAAGGGGTGTACTTTGGACACATTCCATGGATGCACAGGATATGATAGTTGTAGCTACCACTCCCAGAGACCACTTCGGAGTTACTAACTCATCCTTAGTTTGTTATCTTTTTTTTTTTACTTTATGGAAGGGGAGAAGGGAACCAAATAGGACAGGTTTACAAGCTGTGTCAGAACTAACAAAGGAATCCGACTCAAGGTATACCAAGCCCTTAGGTGAGAAAATTAAGTCAGTATTAATGGTGAAGTCAGTAAAAGGATCCTCTGATACCTGAAGTGATATGGGTGTTCTCAGTAGGCTGATCCGTGTTGGGTTTTCTAACAGTCATAGAGGCTCTGCAAGTCTGTCCAATGGTTACTTAGTTCCTGTTCAAGCGAAAAATTTCCTCGAAAAATCATAGTTTCATACAGATTTTGACTCAATAAAATAATTTTGAAAAACAAAGGACTGACTCATAAGAAAACAAAAGCGTGCGTCAGTAGCTACCTCCCCCCACACTTGAACTACACTGTCCCCAGTGTAATCCAGCTTAGGCTCGGTGAAAAAAATAATCAAATTGAAACAAACTGAAAAGTTTTAGATTACTTACTGTCTTCGCCCTGTGTCGATCGATGCCACAAGGGTGTCGATCGATGCAAGGCGAATATGCTCGCGGTTATGTAGATAACCGATGTCTGAACCGCAATCAAATCGGTAAACCATGAATCGCAACTGCATCGACCGATGCACAATATGTGTCGATCGATGCAGTGCGATTTTTCCTGTTTCTCTCGGATCTGAACACACTCAAAAAGAAAAATCAAAACACCAAAATCAAAACAAAAAATGAAAAGAAAAACGAACCTACTAGTGATTTTAAAGTCAGTAGCTTGACTATGGGAAAGGAATCAGACTCATGGGGGTTTCAACAGAGACTTTGAGTGTCTCTGTGAATATCTCTTCATCCAAGGTGGCGTATATGCATTATGATCATGAGGTTTGCCAAGGAACGAAGGAAGAGATCCAGGGCGGGAGCGAAGCTTGGGTGGGATTCTGCGTTTTCCTGCATTCACAGCTGATGGATTAGGAGGTTTAAGTTTAGGATTTTTATACTTGTGATTTGGTGGATGCAAGAGATCAGGAGCTTTCTGCTTAAGAGCAGTTGAAGTTTCTGAAGATGTTAGAGCAAGTTCGGAATGAACTGCCATCTTCTCCTCTCCACTAGGAATCTCTGGTTCCTCTTCAACACTGAAGGTATGTCCATCAATGGTGGCTTTCTGCTTCCTATCCATCACTTTCATGCAGTTAGCCACTTCTATCTCCTGTTTAGACAGTTTAGGAACTTTAGGATACGGCACGGAGGGCTTATAGACTCGTCCTGGGACTGTTATAGGTCTCTGGTCACGTCTGCGTTCTGTGTCGACCGATGCACGATGTGTGTCGATCGACACAAGGCGATTTCGAGCAGTTTCATCAGACATATCGGGACTATGTCGATCGATGCTTGAGTTGTGTCGATCGATGCAAGTCTCAGACAGACAGAATTCATCCAGAAAATCCGAGATTATGCTCTCTTCTTCTCCCAGCAAGTCAATCCCATCTCTTAAGGTCACAGCTTTGATGGATCTGTACTGTTCAGCTTTCCTAGCTTCATTTTGTCTTTGTAATGCTCCAGATGTCTGCTGAACTTGGATATCTAGCTTCTTCACATGTGAGCTCAAGTATTCAAACTTCCCATTCAGATTTTCATGTATAGTATCCAGCTTCATGTTGAAGTTTACAGCAGTCTTAGCCTTATCCTCTATCAACTGCTCCATCATGGATTCCATCTTGCTCTTATAAGCATCAGCAGCAGGAGGTGTCTGATAAGAAGATGATCCATAGGCTCTCTGATAAGAATTACCTTGCTGATTACCAAACCTGTTTCCTTGGAATCCAGAGCTATTGATGTAGTTCAAATCCTCTTCCTGTCTTTCCAACAACTGCTCCATCATACTCATCAGCTTACCAAATTGTTTATTTTGAGGAGGAAAAGGCTGATATGATGGAGATTCATAATCTTTGGTGAATGAATAGGAACCATAGTCTCTGCAGAATGAGTTATTCTGCTGATTCTCCAACATCCGTTCCATCATTCCCATCATCTTACGCGTTGTGTCGATCGATGCAGAGTAGCGTCGATCGATGCAAGCTCGAAAATGCAACGATCGACACACAGGACCGTGTCGATCGATGCAGGGCGATTACAGGCGTACCTGAAACGCAAGAACAGAAAAGAAAAAAAAAAATTAGTAACAAAAAATAAAAACGAAAAACCTAGTCTAAACCCTAAGTTCAAATCTATCGAGGACTCAAAAGAGTCCCCGGCAACGGCGCCAAGAACTTGATAGGTCAAGAATTAATCCCTATACTAACTGCAAGTGCACAGTAATGTCAATGTAGTACTTAGGGTATCGAATCCACAGGGACTCCGGTCAACGATAGATTTAGAACGATCAAGTTAAAACTAGGAGAAAGCAATATGGGAAAGCAGTAAATCAAACAGCAGAAAAGTAAATCAAGTGAGTTTGTAAATCAGAAGGCGAAGGCGTTAAGTCTAGGGAGTTCTCAGGAAATCAGGAACACAAGCAATCAATCAATCGAGATCTAATTAAGAACTGTTCTAGAACTCAAACACAGATATAGAATTAACCAACTGTCATTGCGAGAATTCTCTAAGTCTAA
The DNA here is from genome assembly GCA_030180135.1 of Orychophragmus violaceus. Lineage (NCBI taxonomy): Eukaryota > Viridiplantae > Streptophyta > Magnoliopsida > Brassicales > Brassicaceae > Orychophragmus > Orychophragmus violaceus. The sequence continues at coordinate 17,830,252 of CM058232.1, read as the reverse complement.
GTGCAGCAATCCAAATTCCTTTGCAATTACTAACAAATTAAACTAGCTTTAAGATCGAGTTCGATATGTTCACAATTCCCCTAAACCAAATTCCTTTGCGAGTAGATCAAATTGCTCATCTAGGTTCTTTCTAGCTAATTAATCAACTGTCGTTGCATCAATCAACCTAACATCAATAATCTAAGTGGCCAGTTCAGATTAAGCATTAAGAACAACCCTAGATGAAGAACTAACGGATATGAATCCCTACAGATTGATTAACCTATAATTCCATGAAATCCTATGAGAATCCCTAAACCTAACAGGTAAACTACTCAGACATGTTCATCGAAACAGAAGACATCATGAATAGAAAACCAAATATCATAAAATAGAAACAAGGAATATGAGTTCCAAATCTCTCTCTCTGAATAAAACAATGTGTAAGTAAAGCGTAGCCTAAACAATGGCTTAAAAACCCTAATATAATGGTCTAAAGTCGGCTGGGGCCTTTTTGCAAGTCTGGGAAGTTTCTGGGCAAAAACTGTAATTTATGGATTTTTGTGCGCAGGAATCACCTTGCATCGACCGATGCACATACTGTATCGACCGATGCACTGCATCGACCGATGCACACACTGCATCGACCGATGCAGGGCGATTTCGCAGCCAGTGAACTCTGTGAAACCTCTAAACAGTGCAGAAATGCTCTCAATGCTCCCAGAACGTCCAATTAGGCTCCAAATGTCCTTAAACCTGTAAAACACCTGAAATGACTACAAAACATACTAAAAGACTCGATAACAAAGATATATACCATGGTTAAAATCCCTAAAATCCATGGTATATCAGTCTGGTACAGCTGAGGTCGTCTAGAGGTGGTAAGTGAAGTCCCAAAACGTGGTAGTTTTGGTTTATATCTTCTCCTGGTCGCCAGTAATGATTTTGTGGACATTTGAATCCATGGGGCATCAAATATGGTAAGTTGAGTATATCTTTGATCCTCATGGTCAAGTAGTTCATGGTGTATGGTAAGGTGATGGGTGACTCTTCTGGATGGTGGGTGGGATATGTCTCCTGAATGCTTAGATGTATCTCCTGGTCCCCAAAGCCTGGTTTGAAATTGATTAAATCCTTGATCCTCCAATAAAGCAAGCTGAGAATCAATTGGGTTAGAAGTTTAATAACTTCGTCTTCTGAGCACCAATTGTGATGATTTGAACTTCTCATGATTCCTTGATGGGTTAATTTTCTGGAAAAAGTTAAATTGTAGCTTAAATCCTCTTGGTTGGGTAGCTATTCTCCATTACATGCACATGTGTTTCCGGTGCGCCCAAACTGCTTTTCTTCAAGGGTCTTGGTAGGTTGGTTTATGACTTCTACGTGCTCTTTGGTTGATGATGACTTGATGTCCTCATCATAATCTACCTCTTGAAAAGTTTTCTACCTTGAAACTATATAACTTGCACCAATAGAAAACAAGTTAGCTCTCATTCTATTTTGTGAGTTTAGGGTCTTACCTTGACGTCTATGTAATTTGGTTATGAGTAGAGTGTCTGATGGTTCTCCTCTGAGACAGTAAGATAAGATCACTCCTACGCCTTGGACTGGTGCATTGTTTTTCTTCTTAAACAAATTTTCGTTTGTAAACTCTTGTCTTTTGGTAGGGTAGGTGATGGCCATCTTTGGGTTAGATTCTCCTTGATTCAGCAACAAGTGTTATAGTCTGAAACTAGAGTAGATTTTCCTCTTTTATCTACTTGTTTCTCGGTTGTACCTAGATATGTTCCAAGACACTTTGACAAAGACAAGTGTATTATACCAGCATAAATAATCTTTTAAGCATATAAAAACAAAGTAAAATTGACATTTAAGTCAGTTTTGGTGTGAACAGTTACTTGTTTTTTGTTTCCATGATACTCATACAAGAACTTAGGCTCATCTTTGGATTCTTCTCCCAATCTGTTGGAGTGTTGTCTTGTTTTAATGAACAGTAGGACACGAGTGCTTTTTGGGAATGTTTCTGCTCCAAATAAATTGGTTTGGCTTGCTAATCTTCTACCTTATCTTTACTTGTTGAAGTGTTCTCCCAACTTGATTCATAATCTGTTTTGGCACCTTGACAATGAAAAGTGCATTATATCTGTATAATCAAGTTGTATGGACGTTTTATCATCATAGAAACTTACATTATTGTATGTGGTTTTGAATTGCAAGGCTTCAGAGTCCCTTCTGTCTTGTTCTTTCTTCTGGTCCATTAAAAGGTTTATTGCTGCTTCTGTTTTAGATGCATGCTCCTTATTAAGACATGTTTAAACATTTTTTGACAAAGAAAAGTGCATAATACTAGTGATGGAACAATTATGAACCAGTTTGTCTAAAGTAGAACTTAACTTAGCCTTTGTTTGAACAAGTGCATGTTCTGTTTTTTGTTTGCGCATTGTGTCATTGCTGAGAATGTTCTTCTTCTCCAGGGCCTTTTGGACATCACTCTCCTGGTCTAGACAATAGGTAGGCATGTGCTTCTGCTTTGGATGAAAGTTTGCTTTAAAATGGAAACTAGATGATTGTGTTATCAAAAAATTTAAGATTTTGTGGGAACACACTGGTACAACTATTTTTAACTTGTTTACAGAAACAGTACCATGGAAGAAGAAGGACAACTGGGAACAAGAGGAAATCATGTCAGAAAAGAAGGTTCTTATGGAGAGGATCCTTGGTCTGAAGATTGTATCAGTGCTGATTATGTGGAGGATCTAACTGATGTAGACCCTGACCCATAACCACCAAACAATGATCTTGGTGAGATAGTCATGGAGAATGGTATGGGGAAGAATCAGAGGAAGAATTTGAAGAAGATTATGATCATGGATAAGAAATAGAAGATGGCTTCAATGGAGAGATTGAACTAGAACCATGGAAACATCAAACATATGAAGAGATTGAATCAGAAGAAGAACCAGAACCATGAGAGCAGCAAGAAAATGAAGAGTTTGGATCAGAAGAAGAATCAGAACTATGAGAGCATCAAACGGATGAAAAGATTCATTTTCAAAAAGAAGAAACCAATGAAAAATCATGGGAGAGTAACATCACTTCTGAAACTTATCAAAAAGATGAAGGATGGCAGGAGGAAGAATAAATTTCCGAGTACAATCCCATGAATGAAGATGAGCTACCACAACGCTATGACTCCACAAGTGAGCTTGAAGAATAGGAGACCAAGCAAGAGTCATACCACATCTATTTCTCATGACATGTTCAAGGACCAAAAGTATATCTAAGGTGGGAAAGAGACTTGGAGGATTAGTTTCAAAAAAATCAGATTCCAAAGAGGAGAAGACATCTTATGCTGAAGAAACTCTCAGCAAGGATGCCTTCATGCATTGGGATCAAGTCGCCAACATGAGGCTTGAGTATGAGGTACCGGATTGTTCTTGGGAAGAAATGAAAGAAATATTATACCAAGAGTTTATGGAGGAAGCTGAGATCAACCAGAAACACTATGTGGAGGTCCATTCAAATCTCGAACCAAAAAGATGGATTACAACAAGCAGACCAAGTCCAAGGACTAAACCGAGGTGGATTCATTGTCCTAAGCCTTATAAGCTCATTCCAATCATCCATAAGGAAATGACCAAGACTGAGCCTGCAACTCAAGCAGATAAAGTTCAGACAAAATCAGATCATCAAACCATGAAGCACCAGCAAAGCTCTACATCATTGTCTAAACCACTAAGGAAAAGAGCAATGTAAGTTTTCTAAACTTTCAAAATCAGATAGCACCATCTGTTATAGGTGTCATAAGAAAGATCATTATGCTCCATTTTTTCCAACTAGAAAATAGATAGTTTTCATTCACTAGAGCTAATCATAGTCTAGTTCAATCAAGCTCTGAAATGTCTATCTCTAGTATAATGCAGTTGTCTTTGCCAAAGTATTTTGATACGTGACACACTAAGGAGCAAAGATATCAAGAAGTGACAAACACATTGAAGAGAAATGGTCTGAAGAAGTCATACTCCAAACAGAATGAGATAAGAAGCTTGAACAAACAACCTTCAGAACAAATGTGATGAACAAGTTTCATCCAACATCATCTAAAATAGTTCCTAAAGTCATCAATCTCAAGTCAAAAAAAGATGTTACCAAATCCCACATTTGGTACTCTAGTAAGTGAAACATATTAGCTTGTTCGATATTGGAATAGCATTTTAACTAGTCATAGTTTCAAATACTCTGTTTTCAGTGATTCAAGTTCAAGTATAATAAACTTTTTCTTTTCCCTAAGTGTCAAGGAAGAAGCAGGTACCATAGGAGTGTGCAAATACTGGAGAGAAACCACAACTATTCAGAGCTTAGCTGTGAAGCAAATGGAGGAACGAATAAAGCATGAAGAAGGAAAAGAAGTTGTAACCAACAACATCTTGATTCAAAGAAATTCACCACAAAAAAACACCAGCCACCAGAGAAGCAGATCAAAACAGAGGAGTAATCATGGCATTCTTTCTCAAAGTAGATCCACCAGATGTGTCAATCAACAACAAACCGAGACTATACCAAGGTAAGGTTATAAACTCCCAAAATAAAATGAAAGTTAACTTGCTTTCTCTTGGTGCAGGTTGTATGGTTTCAAGGTCAAAAATACTTCAAGAGGGAGGGTATGATGAGACCATCAAGTCAAAATCAGCCATGGAGGAAGGAACCAAAACAAATTGTGAGGAAAGCATGAAGCTAAGGAGATCTCATGAGATATGTGAGATTTGTTTAGCTCAAATAGAGACCACGACCAATCGTTCCAGCTCAACCATCACTTGGAATACACAATCAACTCGGATAGATCACACCAAAATAAGAATCAGTTCAAAAGCTTTCCATATGAAGAAGTTACTGAGATCACAACCCGACAGACCTTAAATGGATTCAGTGGAGACTGACAGCTACAAATTGAAGCATTTCGACCAGACTAGGAAGAAACAAGCAACAAATCAACTTATTTTGGATTCTCAACTCAACAAATGCACACAGAGAACTGGAATTATACCAAAAGCGATTATGGTTTAGAAGATATTCAAATTCAAAATCTAGGAGGCCAGACTTGCCTTATTTTGGAAGACCGCGAGTTTACTCAACTTCAAACTCAACATTGGCAACCAAGAGACTTTTTGCTACTTCTAGAAGCACTCTAAAACACCTTAAGTAGAACCAGCCCACACATGATCAGGCGGATCCCATTGGAACATAAACAAACTCATATGGAGCCATTTGTGGAAAGTATGAACACCAATTGGTTTATCCATTCTCAAACCAAGATTTGGCGACTAGGAGACATTTTCGACAAACCAAAGAAGACATAAGAAATTGTAAACTCATCCAAAACGTACAGGATCAATTACAGAAGCTCATGGACAAACCTTCCTTATTCAAACACAAGCACTTATGAAAAGAAGACTATGCAACAGCTATATTATATTTCCTGCTGCATTTTGAAGCCACATCCAGTGAATGTAGACACCCCAAATACCCATCATTTCGTGTCCAAGTTATCACGATTTAAGGGAATCAACAAATCCCCCCTCATTCAACCTTTTTCCAACGGTTACTTTCTTTCGTGAAAAGATTATTGTTTCTTTATTTTCCTTAGATAATTGTACATGAGTTCTATATAACTCATCCATATTCTCATGGTAAAGCACACTTTCAGAATCAGAAATATGAGAGTATTGTTTTCCCTTTCAAAGAATTTGTCCTTGAACCTATTCTTTGTTCTTTAGGAGTTAAGGTGTGAGAAGAACTTCGATCCTATAGGATTTCGTGGTCAAGTCTCTGATTTTGAGGTTGTATCATTTCTGCTTTATTCAAAAACCTTACTAACGCTTCAGCCACCAGGATAAACAAGAAGGAAGAATGGGGATCCCCTTCTCTAATCCCGCGTTCATGCTTGATGCAACCATGAGTGCGCCCATTCAACAAAACGAGAACGAGTTCACACAAGACATGATCCTTCTAACCCATATTTTTTTTAAACCCATCTTCTCTAGTAGCGTTTCCAAGAAGGAACATTCCACCCGATCATAAGCTTTGGACATATCTGTTTTGATCGCCATGTAACCCGTCAATATGCTTTCATTGGTACGCAGACCATATACCATTTCGTTGGAAATTAATATGTTGTCAGAGATTATTCTGCCCGAAACAAATGATCCTTGTGTAGGTGATATGATATCAGGCAGATGTAACTTTAAACGTTCACAAATTATTTTTGCCACTATCTTATACTGAACCGAACATAGATTGATAGATCGCATATCTATCATTCTTGTAGGATTGGCGATATTCGGAAGAAGACATATATGAGTCTGGTTCCAGCCTGTAGGGAAAATAGCTAGCGAGGAGAAATCTTGTATTTCCAAAGTCAATGCAGGACCCATGATATGACAGAACTTTTAGTAGAAAATCCGAGTTAGAACATCACTCCCTGGTGAACTGCTACCTTTGACTGAGAATGCAGCATTTTTATTTCCTCAGTTGTGATTGGTTTTCAGTGAGGTGGGCGTTCATGGCAGAAGTTACTCTCGGTTGGAAAACGCGAAAGAGAGTTTTAAGATCATATGGGTTTGTACACATAACATCCCCAAAAGTGTTCGATAGCCGTATGTCCTTTCGGTCCTTCCGAAAAATTTCTGTGGCCATATTCGTTAAGGAGCATGAGAATTTTGTTTCAAATCTTCTTTCCCTTGACGCAATTGAAGAAATATGGTGTATTCAAGTCACCTTCTTTCAACCACTGCTCTCTACTTTTTTCTCTCCAGAATATCTCATCCTCTTTTTATGCCAGAGCCAATTTGTATTTGAGGATTTTTACCATAGATCTGTTTGGAAGCCTCCTGGATATTTCCGATTCCAACTCATTATGAAGTCTGTTTATTTTGGATTTAGAGTTGAAATCGGAGCTCCTTTTCCATTTGGATATTTCTCTTCTGCATCTTGATATCCTCTCCATAATTGTACCATCACTTGGTGTTGTTCCTTTCAAACAGTTTCTAACTACTTCCTCAAACCCATGTTTGTTCAATATCCTTTTATCAAAGTAGAACTTTATTCTGTTATGATCTTCATTTTCACGAGATAACAACCTTATAGGGTGATGGTCCGAGGCCCATAAGGCAAGGTACTCTAGTTGTGCTCAAGGAATTAACTGAAACCATTCATCATTTCCGTAGCTATGGTCTAATCGGCACTGTACCCATATCTGATCTTGCATACCAGCCCAAGAAAAGCTATTTCCAGAGTGTATAACTTCTCTTATCTTTCAACCGCCATGTTTTTGTGATTATAATTGCCCACGAAATACTCAGTTGCCATATTAATGGTCTTTTGATTCAAAACTGAAGAGCAAAAAGGGAAGTCTTTTGGGAACGCAAATTTAACGGTGAGAGAAATAGGAAGTTGATCACCAGAATAACGAAAGTTTCCAAAAAAAACTACTGTAGCAATGAAGCCGGCAGTATTGTCTTTACGCACGCCCGAAAGAGAGAAGTTTAAAAACGGTAAGAGGAAACCCTCTTTTCAACCGAAGGAGCCTAACCGACTTCTCATCAAAATCAATTCCAATGTGTAGCTAAGTTAACAGCGAATTAACAGTCGTTTGTAAGCATTTCCAGGAAAAAAAAATTATTTACATAAAGGTTCTTTTAAAAGTTATGTTAAATAAAAAAAACGTTTGAGTAATACGTATCATTATTATTTATATTTGATTATAATTGATGTTATGCACTGATTTTAATTGACTTTTAAATGTTTTGCATTGGATACATTTATGTTGTCTTTTGACAAAAAAAAAAGTCAAATCATTTAGTGTGAATTTAAGCATACGTTTATTTTGAGGAAAAAACCTTTATGCAAATGTTTTTTTTTCAGTTTACGTTTTTTTATTAAAAAAATATGTTTGATTAATAAAGGTTTTGCATTGATTTCAAAATCGGTTTAGGCGGCCGCCTAGGCGGGGCCTAGGCGCTAGGCGGTCTTTGACCGTGGCGATTTCTTCCTAGGCGTTCGAATTAGGCGTTTATGTTATTAAGCGGATTTAGGCGGGTCTAGACGGTCCTAGGCGGGTCTAGGCGGTCCTAGGCGGGTCTAGGCGGTCCTAGGTGGCTACACACAATCTTTAACCAATTATCATTTGATTTTTAATTTTCATGTTTGTTTCGGTATAATTTTAAAATTTTATTACATATAACTAAATTTATAAGTTCTTATTTCATAAATTAATGGTAATCAATAAAAAAATATTATAAATTTAACAGATTTGATAGTAAATGTCGTGTCCTGATAAATTTAGCTAATATTCTTTTTGTTATTTCGATGTACTTTGAGTTTTAATCTATTTTTTAGACTAAGAATATTTGAATTATATAACATATATTATATAATATATCTAATATATATTTTTTTTTTTTATAAATGCATATACCGTCTAGGTGCCGCCTAGGCGCCGACTAGACCCCGACTAGGCGTTCTAGGCGCCGCCTAGGCGCCGAGTAGGCCCCGACTGATTTCAATTGATTTCAATTTATAACAAAAAAAGTCAAACTCTTTAATATTTAAAAGAAAATTTTAAACTGATTTATTTAATGTTTGATTGCATAAATATGTTTGTCTTAATGATTTGAAGACTAACGATTATATGCTTAATATTTCAGTTATCACGTGTATGCTAATAGGCATTGATATTTTTTTGACAAAAACATAATAATTGCAGACGTTTATTTTGTGATATGGATTATTTAAATCATGTTATAAATAGTTTATATGTGATTTTTGATTTAATTATTGAATGCAATTTAAATTGCAAGTTTATATGTGAACTAGATGATTCGTCCGCACCTTGTGCCGGATGAATGATTTTGTCAATAAATGTTTAACTTTTTTTAGAAGAAAAACATGTATGAATATTAGAAACCGTACAAAATTGAATTGAAGCGTGATTTTATAACAAATAAAAATATGAATAATAAACAAATAAAGAGAAACATTAAAAAGGAACTATATTATTGAAAATAAACACCAAAATAGTTGTTAAAATAAGTGAAAATAAGTCAAGAAACTTCAATATTTTCAAAGGCATAACATGCATCGGAATGTGTCATAAACAACATCATTAATCGTTCTTAGATCTAAATAGTTTAATGGTCACCTTATAGGCATAAGCAATATAGTTCTCCAATTTCTTTTACATATACTTGTAAATCACATAAACGCGATTTACCTTGTATGCGGGGTTTTTATTCATGCCTTTTGTTAGTTGTTATTTCTGAATATAGAAGACTTTTTGCTTGAAGATAAACTTGATTGCATTTCATCCATGCTTGAAATATACCTTCGATTTGTTGATATTACAAACCGACATCATCAACGGAAAAAACTTGTGAAGAAGGAAGAACAATAGGCAAATTTTTATAAGATAAACTAAACGTCCGAAATTACCTGAAATAAATATAGAATTGTTTATGAAAACAGAAAAACATTTTGAACTAAAATCAAAATGTATATAATATGGCAAAAAAACAAAGATGCTAAAGATTTCGGAAAAAATACTTATAGCTTCCATTATAAATGAAAAATAGCAATGATATTAACCAGAAGACAATATAAAAATATATAGTATAATGATATTATGGTTTCTTAGACACAATAAATTAAAAAATATATATATTTTTACTAATATCGGCCACATTGATTATATCAATACTATAATTATAGAAATTAAAATGTGTAAGTTAGTATAATATCTACTATATTAATGGGTATAATATCTCATTAGTTGCCTACTTAATATCCATATGTTCCTTTTATATAGTATAATTCTTTTATATTTTTATATACATTTGGTAACTACTTCCATATTTCAAGTCATAAAATATTCATATTTTGTAAAGTAAGATTGTATTCCGTATTAAACAAAGACATTTCATAACAATTTCTTTTGAATAATTATGTGTTTAAAACATATAAATGTGAACATTAAATTCTTGAAACAAACGGAATTAATGGAGCTTATTTGCGGCCAGTTCCATATATTTTGTATCAAGAATTTTATTTAAAAAAATTCTACCATTTGATTATTTTGGTATCTACTATATATAAAAAAATAAAAATTTATACGATACATAAACGTTATATACTTGTACTACTAAAAATCGGATACTTGATTAATCATGATTAATTGCTGATTAAGAAGATTAATTGGAGTAATTACCAATTTTAAACGTAAAATTTTTAACTTGAGGATCAAAATGACCCAAAATCAGACTTCATTTTAAAGTTCATTGTAATAAAGTCCAATGACAATTACAATAATCTCAATATGTCTACTTATTTATAGGAAAAAAAAAACTCAAATCATTTATTTGCATTTTTTCGATGTGGGACAATATTATTTCTAGGGAATTTTAATCATTCTTCAAAATCTTTTTATGACTACAATATATGGAATATAATAACAAATTTAGTGCTATATTCCTCTTATGGTGTATTACAAATTAACAAAAATAATAATAATAATAAAATCTATTCTCAGAAATATATTGTTAATTGATACTCGCCGATTATCGATTCGAAATAAAGATATTCAGAGATCATATTACAAAAATGTTACTAACATCGATGTAAACCATCGTTATAATCTTTATTTTTTATAAATAAATTATCCTATTAGAAGATCTGATGGATTTGTTGGATGAAACAAACAATGAGGAAGGAGAGACAGGACAAACTGAGCTTACTGAACATCAAGGACATTCAGCAGGTTTACATCAGGAAGATAAGCAAATGAAACCAAAGGTGGATGCTGGGAAGGATGGAGAGGCAAGGAAGGGACTGGGGAAGAAAAAAGGTACGGGTGTGGCACCTCTTATGATGGGTCGTCTCGGGAAGAAGAGGCTTGTTCAGACCTTGACCTCGCCAAGGAAGAAGCCGCCTGTAAGAGGAGCAGGAACAATGGAGAAGGAAGATGCGGCGGGAGTTGCAAAGGAAGCCAGGATCGAACCAGATCATGATATGGCAGACTAAGATCCTAGGTTCCAAGTACTTTTGATTCTTTTTTTTTATGAATTCAATAAGCTTTCAAGTTCGGGGGAATCTAGTTAGATATTGGAATCTCTTTCAAGCTAGGGGAAGCAAGTTCTTTTTGTTATTGTCCGGTTTAGTTCTACTATATTTGTCTTGGAGTTATGTGGACTCGTACTATCGCTTAATCAACGTAATACTTTTATTCCTTGGAGTGCATTACTGGTTTATTGGGACCAATTTGCTAATGATGGTGATAAGGTAAAAACTATAAGGAATTGTGAAGAGTTTGAAGATAGAGTTTGGATTAATATAAAGGAGACAACGAGCTAGAGTCTAATGACATGGGTGAAAGCCAATGGGCTACTAGTTGTTTTTGAATTCTCGTTTACATGGGAGCTAAGGACTATGGGTACAGGTGGAAGATATTTGGAATATTGGATATGGGCATTGCTGAGAATTTGGTTGAAGTATGAAGTTTGGATGGTTGAGATGCTCATCTTTGGAGTCTTGATAAGAGCAAAGCTATGTCAATATAAATATCAGGATCACCTTTTGAGTTATTTATGGACTTTTAAGGTTGGGGAAAATATCCCAGCTGGGATATTGAAAAGATGTAACCCATCAAGGAGGAAACATAGCAAAAATTATACTAAGCAAAACAAAATCTTGAATGGAAAGGAAGGTGCATGGCGCAGGCACGAAGAAGACAGGATGAATCTATGGTTCTCAATGGCTTGTATTGATTTGGTACTGAATATGAGAGGTGAAAATTATAATTCTAGGGATTGCATATCAGTTGATCATATCAGTTGTTTTATAAAGGAAAGAAGAAGGCCGATAGAAAGTTTAGGCCTGTATGTGATATGTTATAATATATCAATACGAACAAGATTTTTGTAAGAATGATTATATGAGAATCATGAGTTGGAATTGTCAAGGGTTGGGAAGTAAATGGACTATTGGTTATCTTCGAGAAATATGGCACAAACATAGACCTGGTTTTCTTTTTTTATCTGAAACAAAGCAAGAATTTGCATTTACACAAGGATTCCAAGGTCACTTCGGTTATGATAAGATACATACGGTGGAGCCAAGAGGATCAAGTGGAGGATTGGCACTGTACTACAATAATACAGAGAATGTTAACATTCTATATTCAAGTAATAGAATTATTGATATCGAGGCAGATGTGCAGGGAAAGCGGGTTGCTATTTCCTTTGTTTATGGGGATCCAGTTCAAAACCTAAGAGATCAAGTTTGGGAAAGACTTACTCGATTTGGCATTGTCAGAGACATCCCTTGGTTTATTATTGGAGATCTAAACGAAATTACCGGTAATCATGAGAAACAAGGGGGAAGTTTAAGGCACGCCTCAACGTTTCTTCCATTCAATAATATGATCCGGGATTGTGGCATGATAGAATTTCCACATTTGGGGGACTCACTATCTTGGAGAGGACGCAGGGGGAAACAAATAGTAAGATGCAAGCTGGACAGGGCTCTAGCAAATGAGGACTGGCACATTCTGTATCCCTTTTCATTTGTGGAGTATTTAGGAATGGTGGCCTCAGACCATCGACCTTTGGTTGCGACGATTGAGGAGTCAAAGAAAAAGAGAAGGAGCCAATTTCACTTTGAGAAACGATGGATAGGAAAGGAAGGATTAATGGATATAATTCAGGAAGGATGGGAGGATAGAGAGGACAATCGGGGGAATGACCTTTTCTCAAAGATTGGAAGATGTAGACATGAGATTTCTAAATGGAGGAAAAATAATTTGCCATATGGCAAAGAGAGAATAATGGAGCTACAAAGGGATTTGGATACAGCACAAAAAGATGACCAAACAACACAGGAAGAGATATGGGAAATTTCCAATAGATTGAAGGAAGCATATAAAGATGAGGAATTTTATTGGCAACAGAAAAGTCGAACCAAATGGAATACATCGGGGGATCGATATACCAAATTCTTCTTCGCACTGACAAAACAGAGGCGGGCAAGAAATAGGATTGTGGGTTTGCACAACTCAGGGGGCGAGTGGGTGACCAAAGATTCGGAAATTGAAGGTGTGGCAGTAGATTACTTTACGAAAATTTTTGAAACAACAAATCCAACGGATTTTGACAGCTTCCTACAGGAAGTCCCTATATCGATAACGGATAGCATGAATAATAAACTCATGGCAGAAGCCTCGTAAGAAGAAGTGAGGAAAGCGCTATTTATGATGCATCCGGAGAAAGCTCCGGGACCTGATGGCATGACAGCCCTCTTTTACCAACAGGCGTGGAATATTGTCAAAAAGGATTTAATCAAAGTGGTGAATGATTTTTTGACGAATGGTGAATTTGATAAAAGACTAAATGCTACGAACATTTGTCTGATCCCTAAAACGGATAGACCTACAAGGATGACAGAATTACGGCCAATCAGCCTCTGCAATGTGGGATATAAAATAATTTCAAAGGTGTTATGTCAAAGATTAAAGATTTTGTTGCCTAATCTTATATCTGAGACACAATCAGCATTTGTGACAGGAAGATTAATTTCGGATAATATACTAATAGCACAGGAAATGTTTCATGGGTTGAGGACAAATCCGGCATGCAAAGGAAAATTCATGGCAATCAAGACGGATATGAGCAAGGCATATGATAGGATTGAATGGAGATTCTTGGAAAAAGTCCTAGGAAAGATGGGTTTTGCTGAACAATGGGTACAACGTATAATGTGTTGCATTACGACGGTTCAATATAAGGTATTACTTAATGGCCAACCTCAAGGACATATTGTTCCAGAAAGAGGTTTAAGACAGGGAGATCCACTCTCACCATATTTGTTCATACTATGTACGGAGGCTCTTATTGCAAACATAAAATATGCGGAAAAAAGAAAGCGATTAACAGGGCTTAAGGTCGCAAGGAAAAGTCCGGCGATCTCTCACCTGTTGTTTGCGGATGATAGTCTATTTTTCTGTAAGGCGACGAAAGAGGAATGTCAGACGATTTTAGGGATCCTACAAGATTATGAGAAGGTATCAGGTCAACAAATAAATTTTGAGAAGTCATCATTACAATTTGGATATAAAGTAGAGGAAACGACGCGAACAGAGATGATAGATATTCTCGGAATTACTACGATGGGAGGAATGGGATCATATTTAGGAATTCCAGAAAGTCTTGGAGGAGCAAAGACGCAGGTATTTAGTTTTCTTCAAGATCGACTACATGGTAGAGTGAACGGATGGACCACTAAATATTTGTCTCGAGGGGGGAAGGAGGTTGTGATTAAATCAGTGGCTACAGCTTTACCGAATCACGTAATGTCATGCTTTCGATTACCGAAGACGGTGACAACTAAGTTAACAAGTGTGGTCTCCCACTTCTGGTGGAGCATGGGAGGAGGAAGGAAAGGAATGCATTGGATGGCATGGGATAAGTTATGTCAGGATAAAGAGAATGGAGGGATTGGATTTCGGGCTTTTGATGATACAAACACAACTTTCCTAGCAAAGCAGCTTTGGCGACTCATTGACAAACCCAATCTTTTATTCTCAAAGGTCTTTAAAGGGCGATATTTCAGGAATACGGATCCACTTGATCCAATACGATCATACTCACCTTCCTATGGTTGGAGAAGTATAATCTCAGCTAGATCTCTGGTTAATAAAGGACTAATTAAAAGGGTGGGTTCAGGAACAACCATTTCAATATGGAATGATCCTTGGATACCAGCCTATCGCCCGAGACCAGCAACCCGTAAACCTTGTTCGAATATTAACGTATATACGGTTGACCAATTGATTGATCAGCAGAGACGCACATGGAAAAAGCCACTGATTGAAGAATTGTTTGAACCAGAAGATGTAATGCTGGTCACGAGTATGCCAATTAGTACGATTTCAAAGCCAGACACAATAGGGTGGCATTTCACTAAATCAGGACGATACACGGTAAAATCAGGGTATCATACGGAGAGAGAATTCAAAGATGTTGGTAATCACAGTCAGATTTTGGGTCCAAATATAAGGGGATTACAAGCTCACTCATGGAAGATAAAGTGTCCACCAAAGTTGAGACATTTTATGTGGCAGATACTTACAGGATGTATTGCGGTATCCAAGAATTTAAAATCAAGGGGAATCCGATGTGATACATACTGTGTGAGGTGCGGAGCTGAGGAGTCAGTAAACCATGTCCTGTTCGAATGTCCACCGGCCCTGCAGACATGGGCCTTGTCACGAATTCCTACGAACCCGACATGTTTTCCTACGGAGTCGCTGTACACAAATATGGATCATCTATTTTGGAGGTTACCACCACAGGATACAAACGATCAGTTTCCTTGGATACTATGGTATATCTGGAAAAGCAGAAATGATATGGTATATAATAACATTGATAGGGATCCCAATGAGACTTTGCGGTTGGCGGAAATGGAATGTTTGTCATGGGAAGGAGCCCAGGAGAGTAATGTAGATTGTACTCAGTGTCATAGGGGACAACAAGGCTCTGATATGATTACAAAGATACATAACGGCCAATGGTGCTTTGTAGATGGGTCTTGGAAGGAAGGGGATGTGTTCACTGGACAGGGATGGTATAGTTGTTATGAAGGGGGAGTAAACATATTAATGGGAGCTAGGAATATCAGACAGAGTCTCTCGCCACTCCACGCGGAGTTCGAGGCACTAATATGGGCTATGGAAAGTATGGAGTTCTTCAATCAAAGACATATAACTTTTGCAACAGACTGTTCAGAAGTGGTGAAGATAGTCTCTGACCCGGAGAACTGGCCAGCATTTTCTGTTTATACTGAAGAGTACGAGCGGAGGAGGTTATTCTTTACGACGTTTGCTCTCAAGCACATATCTCGCACCAAGAATCAGACAGCAGACAGGCTAGCACGAAGTGCCAGGCTCAGGCAGTCATCAAGCACACATATTGGGCAGGAACCACCGATATGGATGATAGAAAACTAGTGTTCTATTTTAGTATCTTGTTGTCCAAAAAAAAAAAAAAAAAAAGATCATCCACACTTTAAGTACATGTCTTGTTCTAAAAATCAGGCGAGACACTGATTACTCGATTGCTAAGCCGTTAGACAGCAATGGTCCGCGCCGGTTTTGCCTTGTACTACTAAAAATCAGACACTCAACTAACCATCATTAATCGCTGATTAAGAAATTAATTGCAGTAATTAACAATTTTAAACGTAAATCTTTTAACTTGACGGTCAAAATGACCCAAAATCGGCTTCATTTTAAAGCTTATTAGAATAAGGTCTAGTGAAAATGACAATAATCTCAATATGTCTACTTATATATAGCCAAAAACTCAAATCATTCATTTGCCTTCTTTCGATATTGGACAACATTATTTCTAGCATCTTAATCATTCTTCACAATGTTTTTTATGACTACAAAATATGGAATATAATAACAATTTTAGTGCTATGTTCTTCTTTTGGTGTATTACGAATTAATAATAATAAAATAATAAAATTTATTCTCATAAATATATTTTTCATTGATATTCGCCGGTTGAGGATTAAAAAATATTTTCAAGGATCATATTCCCAAAATGTTACTAACATTGATGTTAATCATCGTTATAATCTTTATTTTTCATAAAGAAATTAGCCTTTGAAAACATCATCAACACTTCAGGTATATGCCATGTTTTAAAACTCGGGCGAGTCACTGGTTACTCGGTTGCTAAGCCGCTAGACGGCACTGGCCCACAGCAATTTTTCCTTGTACTACTAAAAATCGGACACTCGGCTAATCATCATTAATCGCTGATAAGAAAATTAATTGGAGTAATTACCAATTTTAAGCGTAAATCTTTTAACTTGAGGATCAAAATGATTAAAATCAGCTTCATTTTAAAGCTCATTAGAATAAAGTCTAGTGACAATTACAATAATCTCAATATGTCTACTTATTTATAGCAAAACTCAAATCATTTATATGCATTCTTTCAATATGGGACAATATTATTTCTAGGGAATTTTAATAATTCTTCACAATCTTATTTATGACTACAAAATATGGAATATAATAACAAGTTTAGTGTTATATTTCTCTTATGGTTTATTGTGAATTATTAATAAAAAACCTAATAATAAAATATATTCTCATAAATATATTGTTAATTGATATTCACCGATTATGGATTCAAAATAAAGATATTCCGAGATTATATTCCAAAAATGTTATTAACATCGATATAAACCATCGTTATAATATTTATTTTTATACGTAAAGAAATTAGCCTATGAAAAGATCATCAACATTTCAGGAATATATCTTGTTTTAAAACTCGGGCGAGTCACTGCTTACTATGTTACTAAGCCGCTAGACGGCACTGGCCCGCGGCAATTTTTCCTTGTACTACCAAAAATCGGACACTCGGCCAATTTTAAACGTAAATCTTTTAACTTGAGGATCAAAATGACCCTAAAATCGGCTTCATTTTAAAGCTCATTATAATAAAGTCCAATGACAATTACAATAATCTCAATATGTCTATTTATTTATAGCAAAAAAAAAAAATCCTTCATTTACATTCTTTCGATGTGGGACAATATTATTTATAGGGAATTTTAATCATTCTTCACAATCTTTTTTTATGACTATAAAATGTGGAATATAATAACAACTTAAGTGATATATTCCTCTTATGGTGTATTACGAATTAATAATAAAAATAATAATAAAATATATTCTCATAAATATATTGTTCATTGATATTCGTCAATTATGGATTAAAAATAAAGATATTCAGAGATCATATTCCAAAAACGTTACTAACATCGATGTAAACCATCGTTATAATCTTTATTTTTAAAAAAATTATCCTATGAAAATGTCATCAAAACTTTAGGTTTATGTCTTGTTTTAAAACTCGGACGAGTCACCGATTACTTTGTTACTAAGCCGCTAGACGGCACTGGCCCGCATAAATTTTTCCTTGTACTACTAAAAACCGGACACTCGACTAATCATTTTTTTTTTTTTTGATGAAATTTCATATTTATTAATCATCAACTGAAGGTAATGCATTTACAAGTAAAAGAATCAGAAAATTTATAAAACGAATGAAGCTGTTTATAAAAGACAGCTTTGAACAATTTCTAAGTGACATGAAGCTCAAACCATCTTCGCCTGATGCCTTCAAGACGGTGAGGGCGAGTATATGAGAGTGACGTAAGCCTGTTTATGATCAGTCTCTCAGACCATTTAGCAACCTGCTCATGAGTACTGTATTTTCCTTGATGTCTCCTTGTGTTACGCTCCCTCCATATCATGTAAATGCAAATCTGGAACACTAAACGTAACAGAATGTAATCGATAGCAGTGAAACTGTTATGGAGCATCAAGTGAGTAATGTCCGACCAAACAGGGGAAGCCTGAGTTCTGACCAAGCCTCCAGCAACTCGCAGCCATACTGATCGTGAAAAGGGGCAGGAGAAGAACAGATGAGCACGAGTCTCGTCTGTATCTCCGCAAAAAGTACAGACTTGTATGACTCCCCAGGAACGCATACGATCACCTGTGGAGAGACGGTTATGAATAGCGAGCCATGTTATAAAAGCGCAGCGAGGAATCCTTTGTGAAAACCAGTTGATCCGAGCCCAGTCCACAGCTTCTCCACGGGTTCGGATTTGTTCCCAAGTCTTTGAGGCCGAGAATTCTGGTTTGTATTCTGATGGTCCATGCTTCCAAAGTAATACATCCGGATCATGATCTTCGGAGATGCTAACCAAACTCAGCTTGTTTACAATATCTGGGTACACTCTCATAGCGCTGGATCGAGCTTGTGCCCATCTAGGAGTACGGAAAGCTTCAGCCACTGTCGAGTTTGTGTTTACTCCCAGAGTACGTGGACCAGCATCACCCAATACATCACTCAATCTCCCAATATCAAGCCACTTATCATGCCAGAAAAAAGATGATTCTCCATCATGAACTTCATACCTGATAAACTCTTGCGCTAGATCCCTGATTTTTAACAGTTTTCGCCAAATCCAGGAACCCTTTTTCCCAACCTTCACTTTCCAGAAAGACTGTTTATTCAGGAGATATCTGTTAATCCAAGTTACCCATATTGAGTTGGCTAGTGTGAGGAGTTTCCAGATCAAGTGCAATGCATAAACCTGAGCAGATTCACGCAATCGTCTCACACCAAGCCCTCCTTTATCAGTTGGTAAGCAGACTACGTCCCAAGAGATTTTGGCCTTATGAGAATCATGGGGAGAACCGGACCATAAAAATGCACAGCACATTTGCTCAATTGAATCATAACAACTCTTTGGAAGTATAAAGACGGAGCTCCAGAAATTAACCGTACTCCCAATGACTGTTTTTATCAATTGCAAGCGTCCAGCATAAGAAAGCGATTTGTTAGTCCAAGAGAGCAGTCTGTTCCTTACTTTGTCAATCAGTGGCTCGTAGTCATGCTTCGTGAGAAGCTTGGTCGTTAGGGGAAGCCCCAGGTAGCGAATGGGAAGAGTGCCTATTTGAAGGCCAGCTTCAATGGCCGCCTGATGGAGTTGAGAAGACTCGCCAGCTATGAATATGGATGACTTTGAAGCATTAATGTGTAGTCCCGAGATCAATGCGAATTCTTCAAATATTTTCAAAACACCCTTGATTGACTGAGGAGAGCCATCTGTAAACACAAGGATATCGTCTGCGAAACTCAGATGGGTGAGTCTGACCTCTTTACACTGAGGATGGTACCCAAACCAATCAGATTCTGCTCCTCTATTCAGCAACTTAGAGAGAACGTTGTTCAGAATGACGTATAAATACGGTGACAGGGAGCAGCCTTGGCGAATACCTCTAGCACTAGTGAAAAACCCCTCCAAATCCCCGTTAACAGCCACTGAGAAACTCGCCGTGGAGATACAGAGATGAATCCAGTTGATAAACAAGTCTGGTAACCCCATTGCCTGAAGAACATTGACTATGAAGGACCACTTAACTGTATCAAATGCTTTTGCAATATCGAATTTAATCGTGCAGCTGGAAGAGTGAGAGGCTTTGTGGTAGTCATTAACCAACTCAGCAGCCAACAAGACATTCTCCAGAAGCAGCCTCCCTTTAATAAAAGCACTCTGATTTGGTTCAATAGCTTCTGGAAGAATTGCCTTTAACCTCCTGGCCAATATCTTTGAAATAACGTTATATAGGATATTACAGCACGCAATGGGTCTGAAATCCTTCATAGTGGTAGGTGGCGTGGCCTTAGGAATGAGGGATAGAATGGTTGCGTTAACACCTTTTGGAAGAAAACCATGAATGAAGAAGGACTGAACTGCGGTGATGAAATCCGGGCCTATAACTGTCCACGCACCGATGTAAAACTCCTTGGTAAATCCATCCGGTCCGGGTACTTTGTCATTAGGTAGAGCGTTCAAGGCTGCCGTGATTTCTACTGCATCCACAGGCGCTGCTAAGGACACAGCTTGTTGCGGGGAGCAGCGATAAGAGATCAGACTTTCAAGTTGCTCGACAGACCATTCCGAGCCCTCCGGCGATTGAGATTGAAGAAATCTCTGAAAGTGGTTCACTGCCTCCTGTTTTATATCAGCAACTGATGTTAGTGTTTCACCAGCCTCGGTTTGTAGCTGCTTGATTGCGTTATGTGCTCTCCTTCCTGCCACAACATTGTAGTAAAAGCTCGTGTTCTGGTCTCCTCCACTTAACCAACGAACACAAGACTTTTGCCTGAAGAATTTCTCTTCAATTAAGGCGAGATGGTTCCAGCGACGCTCAGCACTAGCAGCTGCCTCTGTGTTAGATTGGTTTGGATCGCTTAATGCCTGGTTTTGAAGGTTACATAGCTCCTCGTATGCTGCTTTGGTACGGTTTGGCAGGTCGCCATACCGGGTCTTGTTGAGAGCTCTAAGCTCAATCTTGAGTTGCTTCAAGCATCTATGGAAGCGAGACAACGCATTCCTTGAGTGGTATAAAGGGGCGTGAGATTCCCATACGCTCCGAACCGTACTAAGAAAGTCCGGATGATCAGTCAGGTAATTAAAAAACTTGAAAGGTTTTCGAGCAGCTGAAACATCCTGAGTTAACCGGATCAAACATCTTGAGTGATCTGATATGCCTCCAGCTTCCAGGGACGCAAAGGAGTTGGGAAAAACCTGCAGCCATTCTGTATTTATCAAGGCTCGATCTAATTTCTTGCCGACTGGGTCTGTGGTTCTTTTGTTCCACTAGGTGAATATAGAGCCCACCGCCGGAAGATCCTCAAGATGACAATCTGAAACAAGTGATTGAAAGTGCCTCATACCCAATTGATTAGGGAGATAATCTTGACTTCTCGAATGCTCAGACGATGCTAGGATCTCGTTATAGTCACCGAGAAGAATCCAAGGCAGGGAGAGATGAGCGTAAGCATTCCTCGTATCACAAATATCTTTCCACAGTTGCCTCCTTTCAATTTCGAAATTAGATGCGTAAATGGCAGAACAAATGAATACCGCTCCGGAGTCCAAAATCTTAACCGCGCAAGAGATGATCTGATCAGTTTTATGTAACAATGAAACTTCCACTGCCTCAGACCAGCAAAACCAGATCCTACCAAGTCGATGAAACTCATAATTAGTGATAGATCTCCAACCCGGAAGTGCAGAATTCAATATTTCTGAATGAGAGACTTCTTGAACTCTAGTTTCCAGTAAACAACCAAATAAAGGCTTGGTTTCCACAATCCAGCGACGAAGCACCCCGTGTTTGCGTGTTTTATTGAATCCACGCAGATTCCAAGCAAAGAAAGACGTCATAGTTTCCGTGAGGAAACTTTGTTTGGTGGCTTGTGTAACTTAGCAAAGAACAGATCTCTTGCCTTGGCTGACTTCTTCTTGGCTGATTTACCAGACTTTTTAGGTAGCTTAGAACTCTGAGCTTTAGTCTCTCCCAAGTTGATGTCCTTGCTAACAAATTCACCCTCCTCTAACTCTTCTTCCTCCTCTTCCAAAACTTCCTCCATATCCTCTTCCATTACATCCTCGTTAACATCCGCAAGGATTTGATATCTCGAAGGAGAAATCGATCTGTCAACATCAGAAACCGAGGCTTCCGTAGGATTTGTCGGCTGGCTCCGAGAGAACGGCACCGTAAACCATTTCTCATGATTTCCTTGACCCAGTGCTCCATCTCCAGCCGGAATATCAGAGTTACATTCGATATCCGGATTGACATCCGAGCTGATCACATTGTTCACTGTTGCAACCTGAAACTGTTCTATAGTAACCGGAAATTTTTCTAAGTCATCCAGCAGTCCCGCTACCACTTCTCTAGCTGCTGGTTGAACAACGGTTTCTTCAGTAGCCACCGTCTTAGGAGATTGCAGAATTGCTATCTTCTCATGACAGTCTCGAGTGACATGTCCCCACTTACTACATAAAGCACAACGAGCCGGAAGCCATGGGTAGGAAACCTCAACATCAATAGCGTTACCTTGCACATCCGGAAACCTGATGTGTTCAACAAGAGGCCTTCGAAGATCTATTTCAACAAGCACCCGAGCAAACTCCATAACCGTACAGCGTTCAGTGTGCGGATGAAGCTTCACAAATTTCCCCACGATGCTGGACATGAATCTGAGGCCAACATGGGAAAAGAGATGATTGGGCACATCCTTTAGGTCGATCCAGATGGGCATAGCAGACAAATCCGGAGGGTTGTTAGCCGTAGCCGGATTCCATTCAGTTATCACGAGAGGTACATCAGCAATATGCCAGTACTTGCGCTTGATTACCCTTGATCGAATCTGAGGATTTTCGATCCTAATCAGTATCTTATTCTTCCCCACGAATTGAACATCGAACCTTGTCTTTGAGCCAGAGGTCGACCACAATCGAGTAATCGTAGCATGTATCTTCCCTATATGAGGAGCTTCACCAATGAAAAAACCCGCTACAAAGCTTCCCCACAGTGGCTCCGAATTGACAAGAACTTCGTCTGGGATGGTGACTGAAGCAACACCATTCTTGACCTAAAAGACAGGGGTTGGGTGGTTTAAGGCGCTCCGATTAGTGTTTGTGACCGCATCGAGCCATGGCTGGTCCTGAGGCTGGTGCAACGGATTGACAGGATTGAACGGGGAACTCGCCTGATGAGTTGGCGAGCCCAACGACGGCGATGAGAAACCAACAGCGGCGGCGGCGCCTAGGGTTGGGGGGTCGCTCATCGCTTTTCAAAAGGAAAAACTGTATTTCCAACCGTCCACTCGACTAATCATTATTAATCACTAATTAAGGATATTAATTAGAGTAATTACCAATTTTAAACGTAAATCTTTTAACTTGAGGATCAAAATGACCCAAAATGGGCTTCATTTTAAAGCTTATTAGATAAAGTCCATTGACAATTACAATAATCTCAATATGTCTACTTATTTATAGCAAAAAAAAAACTCAATTTCATTTACATTCTTTCGATGTGGGACAATATTATTTCTATTATTGTAATCATTTGGCATATTACTTTTATTGTATTACAAATTACTTAAAAGGTTAATTGGTGATCAATTTAAGAAACTGATATTAATTATTCGTAATGGAAAGATATTAATTACATATATTTTCATCAATATTTTATACGATTTTTTAGGAAACTGAATGAATTAATATGAATTTAAATTTTGTTCCATACGATATTTTGTTTCATCAATATTTCATCAATATGAATTTAAATTTTTGGCATACTAAGTTGGATGCTTCTATAACTTTGTTTGTTGTGTGGATTATAATTTTGATATTTATTGGAATATATAGATCTACTTACATTGAGTTGCGATGGATTCGGTGACAAATCGAATGAGCTGACACACCAAATTTAGTATGCAACATGTGATTGTGTCAAGTTTTGATGTTTGTTAGATTGTCAAGTTAGTGCCTAATGTTGTAATTATATGACTAATGTTACACAAAATCGATAGAATTCGATTCATTTGTGGTATGATAAGTTTCTTATCTACATGATCATGTTAAAACTAGAGAAGTAACTCAAAGAAAATAGCATATGCTTTCTCTTGAGAATAATAATGTTACAACTCTAGCAAGTGTTGAATTTTATACTACTAGTATTGTTATATGTAAAATGGTTTGGCATAAGGAAAAAATGATTAAGGAGTCAAGGTTAAGAATAAAATGCATTTCTTAGAAAATGGCATTATTCTTCAAAAATTTGATACTTATTAATTTATATTGCAATTGCAGAACAAAAATAAAAATTATACTCTTAGAATGTAAAGATGCCTGATTCTACGTTACCTTAGAAAATGTGAGGGAAATCTTTGCTTATCACTTAAAATCATTGGCATGACCCTATATGAAATTGAGGAGGTAAAGTATATTTGTGCATAACAATGTTTGTTCATGTATTAAGTAGCCACACGAATAATCCAGTTATGTAAATTCTGAGAAGCTATAAATAAAACATTGATTAATATGCAATATACTGAAAGCTATGGGCTGCTTTAAACAATTGATTTTAGTTGGATTAATCTTAATATATTATATTCAATTGAACGATAACCTAGGATCATTCATTAAAGGTGTATCACGAGATCAAATTGTAAATCATCATAAGGAATGGTTTAAAGCCTATGACTTAAAAGGAGGTTTGGCGGTAACCCTACCTAAATGACTAGAAAACCCAAGAAATAAGTTTTAGGGGGAAACTAAGTAAAACTCAATTTGCCCAAAATCATTGTGAGACTTTTATCTCTACCCAGTTCCAATGATGATAAACAGTGTTTCATGTAAGTGTGAAAAGATAAGCATTTTTTAATGTGAGTCCACAACTTTGATATACACGTGGAATATTACATGATACTTCTTAAAACAAAGTTAGTGACAATCATCTAGTGTGTGTGAAATGGAGATGTTTCTAGGAGAATGAAAATCATGTTATATTCTCTACGTTCACTCACACTACAAGAGAACATCGTTTTGTGACTGCACTTTTAATCGCAGAATAGTCGTTAATCACGGTTTTACGACTAATTTACGATTAAATATGGTAGTTGTAAATCCGTAGTCGCTAAATTGTATAGTCGTATTAATAGTTGGTAAGTTGCGACTATTTTTGTGACTGGCATAAGTAATCGTAAAATAGACGTAACGTTGTTGGAAGATATAGGGACTAATTTGCGACTACGGTAGCGACAATTGTGCGATTAAAGAGGGAGTCTGGATGCAGCCGGAGAATGTTGCCATCAAATAATCGCTAAACTTGGTGACCATTAAGCGATTAATATGTGACCGTATATTAGTGCCAGGAAGTAATCGTACATATTAGCCACTATGTAGCGACTGGGTAACGACCATTTTGACTATTATCCTGCGACTAATCTGAACTTCCATATACGATTATGGTAACGATCTCGCCACTATATGGCGATTGTTATGTGACTGGCTTGTATAGTCATGAATTTTCCGTAGTCTATGGTGACGTTTTGGCGACTCTTCAGTGACAATTTAACGACTTTTTAAAGACTATTCTAACGACTATGCAGCGACTACGCGGGACATCCAGATACGATTAATTGATGACTGTTATGTATGCGTTAAAATAAGATTTTGTATATTTTCATTTGTCAAATTTACGATTTGGTAATTAGTGATACTTCAATTGGAATGATACAAGAAATGTAAAAGACAGTTGCTTCAAGATAACGTATATAACTTTAATATTTTTGTGTAGCATATATACACAAACGATTATCTACATATGCAAACTCCAATATTAAGGAGTTTCGAAATCGTACACAAAAATATTATTTCGGTAGGGACAGTGATAAGTAACCTATGCAGCAGATGGAGTTAAGTTGTACCTAGTGGGGGACAATTGTCTGTGTTGGCTGATGTCCTATGAGTCTTTAGGAAGTCAATAAACTGTGGATCGCTTTGCCGCATATATTGTTCTACCACGGAAAGGTACTCGATCTTTTCCTTTTGCTCATTCGCAACTCGGGCGTGATTTGCTTCGCGGGCAGCCTGCTTTTCGATTTTACATTGAGCTTCTTTCAGTTGCTCTTGCATGACCACAAACCATGAAGAGTCTCCTGGCTGCTTGCACTTGCCCCTCAAAAGAGACTCTTTGAGGCTTCCAAATCCATAAGGATTTCCTCGTCTATCCGTCTCAGTGGCCTGTTATAATTAAAGACAGTCCACGAAACACAATTAAATAAAAAACATGGCATGACTTTATAAATTTTAATTATGAAAATATTACTTTACCTCAAGAAAGATGTAGTCATATTCATCTAGTGAGAGTTCCCTATGTCTCGAAGAAGCACCGTTCGAAACTTCTGAAGTCTATATATAAGGATCTAACAACTTCTCGTCTATGATCTTTTTAAAAGTTGCAGCGATTTTCTCTACCTTCCGTTCAATATACGTACCATCTGCCTTTGTATGTGTCCTGATGAATATCTCACCAATATTAGTTGGTCTTCCCAATTCCTCTTCTTGCAGTGTTATACCTCAAACAAGGATTATTACAAAAATTTGTAGTTTTAAAGTTGTAACAAACATAAATAACAGATATATAATTAAAGTTACATGCTAATTAATGCATGATTTCTAGGTACGACTTGGGCCCTAAGAAATGGACGTGACGACCGAAACCTTCACGGTCAGAATTATGACAAATGGATTTTATCCATTGCTTCTTTACTATCCAAATAGTTGGTCATCATTTTCTATAAAGTCTCGTTGATCCACTTAGGTCGCTCTCGACTAGTCCTCGCATTTCTAATTATGTCTTTTAACCGTCGTTGACAAATCTCCTCGAAATACTGTTGAACTGTCATTGTGATCAAGAGATCCCAATGGTGGGTTTGCTAGAATACAGATAAAATAAGCATAGCATTAGTGAAAACAACGCATCCAAGGTATATATGAAAGGTATAGGAGATAAAACTGTAAAGCGAACTGGAGAAAATATCTTTATGTTTATCAGGAGGCGCATGTGACCAGCTATAGTATGCTTTATCGAATTTTTTTTGTAAATTTTTGTAATCTTCCGAACCAATTTCGATCATTTATCATGAGTAAACCTGAAATATGAAGCTTGATAAGTACACGATTAACATCCTTACCATCAGAGACTCAAATTTATCAGACCATCATAACTCATAAGCAAAACCAACAATCAGATTCGTAAGCAAACTAGACGGTTTAAAAACACTCCACTGCGAATGCATAAGACAATAGGAAAAAAAAAAAAACTCATACAGAGAATATCAACAGCTGAAGAAACGGTATATGACAATAGTCATACCAAGTCGTGTTTGACATCGGTGTGGGAGAGAGTACGGTAATAAACATTTCCATGACTGGCACCCGAAGCAGAGCATTCAGAGCCCGCAGTGCGTCCTTCTCGAGGTCCGGCAAAACTGGAACAGATTCGTCGAGGAAGTTGTGACCTTCAGAAGATGGACGACTCTGAGCCTGAGATTGGGGAACAGGATTCTGGTTCATGATTTTGAATTTGTAACGGTAAAATGCAACTAAATTACCACTATTTCTTCAACTCAAAGGTGTAGCAACTAGGTCACAAAATTTGCCACTAAATAGTGACTACATCATATTACCACTATTTTGCAACTATTTTTTTGTGATGTCATCTTTAATGGCAAAATAGTGGTTATGTTTGCCACCATTGTGCAACCAAAATACTTAGTTGTAAGACAGTCACAATTTTGTCGTAAAAATACGACTAAACTGGCTCAACATATATTGGTTACATTATTGTCACTAAGTTGCAACTATATATTTTTTTGGTAGGTATTTAGTTGCAAATTAGTCACTCTTTGTTCGCTCTATTTTGCCACAATGTTTGTAGTTGCAAATAATAGTGGCAAACGTGATGTTTTCTTGTAGTGTCATACGTGATGCTTTTTTAGTTACATGCATCGTATCACTGAGAGTTTCAGAGAAGAAATTAAGAGGGCCGATAGGGTTCAAGAAAAAATAACAATGAAATTGAGAACCTCGAACAAGAGATTCTAATAAGAAATGTCAGTTAGAGATTGGTCATCAGTGAGGAGAATCTGGAGAAAAATATGTGAGACAATTCGAAGGAGATTTTGGAGAAGCGGAAGAACAAAATAAAATCAGGGTTTATGTTTGTGGTAAATGAGGATTTCTAGATATTTAGTCAAAATTTGTTGGGTTAAGGTGAGTAACTGAAAAGTTTTGGGCTAAAAAATTGGGTTTGGTTTCCCAGATTAATTACACGAATTTTTATGAAATTTTTTTCACGAGTAATTGTAAATTAGTCATCAAATCGCAAATAACTATGATTTAAAATATTAATTGTAAAATGATGTTGGTAATTAACTTTTGTACATTAGATCTGTATAACAATTAAACAAGGTATTATAAATGGGAATTTCCAACAACATCAAAAAGTCATCATCAATAAAATTGCCAAGAAACATTAAGAAATTTATAATTGTGCATTCATATTTTCACTTGTAAATCAAGCATACATGTTCATCACCGGTAATCCATTGCTGAATAATCTTAACCATACATGTCCACTCCCTTTTAGAATTATCAACATAACACAGAAAAGATAAGTTTCCCATTTATATTTTTTGTGTGTGTGTTTTTTTTTTTGCTTATGCATTAGTCGAATGGTACAAATTGAACAAAAATGATATGAAGTGGTTGGTGTGAAATTTTATGTTCATTTTACGATGGTATTAAAAATAAATTATGGTTAATCTAATTTATTTACTGCATTCATATCTATTTATCAGGTTATATTTATCTAAACCTTTGATACGCACATTTTCCCCCTGTTTCGAAAATAGATATGTAACTCAGTATATTTGTTGTATATAAATAGTGACTAAGTTGAAATGCTAAATAACATATATAGTTTAAGCCATTAGCAAAATAGATAAATCTCAAATACCTAAAAAATTAAAACCAAAAACAGAAAAGGAAAAATACTTAGTTTTACCCATTAAAACCATGATCATGATGAATATTGTTACTTGGGACTTAGTGATAAGACATATACATAATTAATGCAGCCTAGACAACCCAAAGAGTGCATTGTCTCTATAAATAAACTCTTGTGGTTGTTTTGAACTCTCAACTATTGAAAAGTTTATATTATTTGTCAAAATTCTTTTTGTCTTCCATCTCTTCATTACCAAATTGTAATGGATTACATTCCAAGTGATGTTCTTTCAAAAATTCTCTTGACGTCATTGACGGTAAACAAGGTTTAAGCTATTTTATAAGGATGAATACAATATGCAAGCCGCTTCAAAGCGTCCGATAAAGTCAAGATTTCTACAAGTCGATCGATTTATACTACAGACTTATTAACTTAAATCCCTTTGTTTGCTCACCTTATTATAAACAAGATTTTGTTGAGAGGTGTGTACAATCAGGAAACCATGCAACTCTTCTCCTCTGAGGTATGTGTTGTTTAATCTACAGCGACCGGATGAAGGAGAGACAATGATCAAAAGATTAGTAGATAGCCAATGGGAAACAAGGATATACGCGTACTCCATGCTCTTGCGTGTTTTTTATGGAGGTGGAGTAGTGTTGAACAGTGGATATGTCATCGATCGTGAACTTTTCACTCGAATATGTATAAAGATAACTAGGAGGGATATATGTGTATGGCCATAAACGTCTTCTACTCTCTTCTTTGAGAAGAAAGCGAGTGTAGATATCAACTGCCTTTATAGTTGAATGTGTGTTCCGATAACAACTTGAAAGGGTTGGTGGGACTTTGGTTTCAAAGGTTCATCCATGTGCGACAGATGCTTTTGGACCATAGAGTCACTATTTTACTTCAGACTCCTTCACAACAATTTCGGAATTTGGCCTTGTTTAGGTTCTTGAATAACATTCGTATTCTAAATATTGTTTAGTGTTGACTAGATTGTGTTAAACTACGAAAAATATTACATGCTTTCTTCATTTATGGGCAAATTTTAAACATAAGGAGTACTTATATGCTTCATCTTTGGATGAAAATGGTAATACTTCTAGAGGATCAAATTCTAGCGTAATAGGCAATTACTCTTAGTTCCTCTAAAAATCCTCCTTTTGTCAAAATTTTTAATTATTCCTCTAATATAGCTAGGGAAGAGGGAAAATTCAGTGTAACTAACATAATTCACTAAATTAAATTCCAAAAATCTTATTCTATTTTTCCACTTGTGTGATACCATTTGCACCCTTTGAGTACATTGTAACTATGTAGTTCGTGAATATTTTATGACTTAATAAACGACTTTTTGCAAACATATGCGAGATGATTAAATTGAAAGGACATTTACCTAAATTATTTTTCAACAATTCATGCAAGTGACAAAGCGTTTTGTAATAAATCTTGAACTGAAATAAATAATAAAGCGACATTATATATCATTACCTAGCGAAATAGATTCATCATGCATGTACATAGTTACTCCAGCCGAAGATGCACGCGAACATATGCATATTAATTAATAAATAACAGTGACATAAATACTATTTAAATTTATTGAAAACCCAAAGGTTGGACCGATCTATAAATAAACTTATGTGGTTGTCTTCGAAACAATACATATCTCAAATACTCTACAATATTATTTGTTAAAATTCTCCTTTGCATGTTTCTATATTTTCTTACCAAAATCGTTAATGGATTTCCTTCCTAGTGATATCCTTAAAAAAAATCATTTTTGCCGTCATTGACAATAATCAAGATATACGCTATTTGGCTCGGCTGAAAGCAACATGCACGGCGCTGCAAAACGTCGGCGAACGCTCAGATTTCTATAAGTCGCTCGATCTATACTTCTCCAACTAGGCATGGGCATTCGGGTCCTCGGGTCGGGTCGGGTCTGTGTCGGGTCCGGGTCTGTCGGGTAGAAGAAATGAAGGACCCATTTCAGGACCTGCTAATTTCGGGTCAGGTTCGGGTCGGTTCCTGCCGGTTCTGGGTCGGGTCGGGTCTTAGGGTAGCTTACCTGCCTTTACCCGTTCTTATTCGAATATTAATCGGGTCATGTTCGGTTTCAGGTTCGAACAGGTTTGAACAGGTTCAGATACAGGTTCGGTTACAGGTTTGAACAAGTTCGAACAGGTTCAGAACATGTTAGAAACAGGTTCGAAACAGGTTCAGAATAGGTTCGGAACATGTTGGCTACAGGTTCGAAACAGATTATTAAAATATTTAATATATATAAATACATATATATTATTAATATATATTTATACAAGTTTATATGGGTACCCGAAAGACCTGCAGGTTAATACCCGGACCCGAACTTGTACCCGCGGCTCTTCAACAACTGGACCCAACAGGTTAAAATGTCTAGACAAGGTTCTAACCTGAACATGTCTTATTCGGGTCGGTTCCGGGTCGGGTCCTCTGGTCCGGGTAAAAATGCCCAGGCCTATCTCCAACATTACTGAAAATATATGGTGTCCACCTAGGGTTATAACTAAATTGGTCAACAAATGTCTGGAATCCAAAAACCCTTATGCTCTTCTCCTCAAAGGTATGTGTCTTTTGTATATTGCGACTGTTGAGTCGACGGATCGTCGACCTCCATTTACCAGATGGTTAAAAGAGAGGTTATGATCAAAAGATCGGAATATAGTCGATAGGAGACGGGGATATACGCGTACTCATGTTCTTGCGGGTGTTTTATGGAGATGGAGAAGTTTTGAACCGTGGGTACATCATCGAGCTCGAATTTTCAACTCAAGTACGTGTTAAGATAACTTTGAGACAAATGTATGGAAGGTCATACAGACGTTGTGCACTGTTCTATGAGAACCGAAGAGGATTAGATATCAAAAGGCTTTATAGATGTATGTGTGCTCCGATAAACACTTGGTTGGCTTGGTGGGACTATGGTTTCAAAGGTACAAACATGTGTGATACATGCTTTTGGACCCTTGAGTCACTATTCTTCTTCACAATCATTAGAGATAAATTCGGAATTTGGCCCTCTTATCTTTATGAAGATCCTTATTAATATATAATTTGTTAAATGTAATAGATTATGTAACGCTCGACTTTTGAAGTAATGAAAAACGAAGCAAGTTGTAGACTACCAAAATTAGTTATATCTTCAAAGCAATAGTGGGAATATTAATCTAATCGAAACAGTTGAAGGGGTTCAAGTCGATAATTGATGGCCACAATTAATGAAAACAGAGCAATTTAACCAAACATTGTAACTCTCATTTGCATGATATTTAACCATGGTTAGTGTTGATTTGATGGGGATCTCAAAGAGAACCACTCCATAAGTGCCAGCAGTTTGTGTACTATTAGGCTCTGTTTATATTACAAAGACATGTGCGACGTGTAACAGCTCGTCTCTCTCTCTCTCTCTCTCTCTCTCTCTCTCTCTCTCTCTCTCTCTCTCTCTCTCTCTCTCTCTCTCTCTCTCTCTCTCTCTCTCTCTCTCTCTCTCTCTCTCTCTCTCTCTCTCTCTCTCTCTCTCTCTCTCTCTCTCTCTCTCTCTCTCTCTCTCTCTCTGTTTTGCTTCGGCGCTCGAGACTAGTTATTAAACCTTTTCTTCTCTAGATTGCACCAGATTTTATTTCTTTGACTCCGCACATATTTAAGCTTATATTCACACCAAATACATCGTTCTCAGATGCTTCTTCGTCAAACGACAGTCATGTAAGATGTATAAAGTCTTCTTACATATAGATGAGAATGATTGCATTGGGTAGTAATTAATTTTGTTCGTGGTTGTTTATATATATATTAGGCTATACTTGGATAAAAGGACAAGAACGCTTTCAATGATCATGTACTTTCAGATTTTAGCAACTATATAATGTATGCTTGTTTGTCTGATCTCAATACAAGCTATATTTGGTTAGCATACTTTAAAAACAA
The DNA here is from genome assembly GCA_030180135.1 of Orychophragmus violaceus. Lineage (NCBI taxonomy): Eukaryota > Viridiplantae > Streptophyta > Magnoliopsida > Brassicales > Brassicaceae > Orychophragmus > Orychophragmus violaceus. The sequence goes on along the minus strand of CM058232.1, from coordinate 17,797,287 downwards.
AATATTGATAAAAAATAATTAATTATATTAAAGATTTATTTCATACAAATTGTATTAAAGATTTTGGAAATCTACATCTAGTTTAAGAAAATGTTAGAATATTCAGTCGATAGATTATTAGCAAACATAACCAAAATATCTTATATTATTATTACTAGATCAAAAACACACGGATCTCATTATTATCAAGATTGATTTATAGACGATGGAATTGGTAAATATTCTAGAAAAGCCTAAAATGAATAAGAGGATTTTAATGGAAAGTTGCAACTGATGCGAATCGAGTTAAAATAGTTACTGGTATTTATTTCAATAAACCTAAAAAATCTTCACTTTCTTCTTCTACTTCTTCGCAACATTCTCTGATATTCAAAGAGATGTCCACAAAATGAATTCGTTTATAACATGTGATTCTGAAAACTCACAATTTCATAAAATTGCTGATATTACTTTGAATGTTAGAGAGAAGTTTTTGAAGGCGTGGTGTTTTACTCACTATGATGCTCCTTGGAATTAATTATATCCGATGAATAGGTATTCTTCTTCTACTTCATTTTACCCTTGGAATTAATTTTACCCCTATCATTTTCTTATATACATAACACCCACAAATCCATACGTTTTTTATTTGGGTACTTCCTTTTGTAACCTTTGGTAATAATCAACAGGGAAGTCGGATTCACGCGTTGTCTTTTGGAAACAACGCCCAGAAGTTCCTTTTTCTTTTACAGAAAGAAGGTTTCTGGTTTAATTTTTCTGATTTTAGGGTTTCGTTAGGGCCAAAGTATGACAGAGTGTGTCCAACTTATAAGGATATTCATATGACTGACAAGACAAATATCACTGAGAACTTCGATCCTCCAACTTTGGATGACCTCTTGAGCATCAAACCAATCCAAGAAATTAATGATGGGACGGTTTCAGATAAATATGCAATTGGTAAGTGTTATTTACAGTTCGTTATTATTAGATTAAAAGGAAAAATCTATCTTCAGATATTGTAGAAATTGTGGTTTTTTCTTTTAGGGGATTAACTTATATTTAAATGAGTTTTTCCTATAGATGTTGCTGGTTCTATAACATGGGTTGGAGAGCTTGAATGTAAAAATCATTCTTCAAATGTCTATTCTTATTCACGTACACGCGATAAAGTCCAATTCACGCTAAGAGATTCCGAGTAAATTATTCAAATGATTAAAGTTTCGGTGTCTTATAATCACCTTATAAACGTTACTAAATAATGTTGTTGGAATTGAAGGAAGAGGGCTATAGAATGTGTTTCATAATTGCTGAGGAATTGTCTAGGCGTTTTGAACAAGTTTCTGACAAGTATTTGTTTGTTTTGCTCCGATATTCTGGATCGGAAGATTTTGCGTTATGTTGACATGTTTCCAAGAAAATATGAGGAAGACATTAATATAAAACAAAATTATGAGAATATATATATTTTTTTGTTTATGGATTACTTGACTTAGAGGAATAGAAAGGTCTTTTTCAATTGACTATCATCGTTTTAACTTTGGATGAGTTGTACAATTTGATGGATATGTATGAATTTTTTGAAATTGTCATATTGAAAATCTTATGATCATATACATTATTAACAACATCTAACATATTTCTCTCTTTGATTTCGTGTAGTTATACTAATCCTCTTCCGACATGGTACTCAAACGAGCACCAGACTCTCGATCGCTTTTAACTCTCCTTCAATCTTATTCTATAAATATTAAGAACTTATGAAGTTTTAAATTTTGATTCCTTAAAACGAGTGTAAAGAATGCTAAGCGTTTGGTTTCTATTTTAAGGGTTAACTTCGATTTGAAATTTAGTTGATATATAATATTGCAACTTATAAATGTTTATTAGAAGTTGGAAAAAGCGATTATACACTTTAAATATTGCAAGAATCGATCATCTTTGAAACTGGTACACCTATCACAAACAGGTAAAATATAACCAAACTATATTATATTATTATTACTAAATCATACTATATAATATGATCCAACTCCGACTACTTTGCGACACGAATAATGAGTTGCATATTATTCGTAAAAATAGCGAAAAATAAACGACTTTGTTATTACTATACATGAAGTAGCAAATTAGTCGCCCATTTAGTGACCAATTTGCGATTTCTCTCTGACTCTTCACATTAGACACAAACTAGTCGCCATATTACCGACTATTCTGCGACTATTATTTCTGGTCTCGACAATGGTCGTTAATCAGTCGTAAATCGGCGACAAAATTGGCGACAATCAATTTTAATCGTATATTAACGACTACTACACGTCGATATATCTGTTGTTGCAAAATAAACGCAATAGTGTCTCCAAATAGTCGCCAAATGTTACGACTACAAGTATAGTCACAAGTTTCAGTCGCAAATATTTTGTTTTCTTATAGTGTCATGATACCATGCATTTTCACGACCATAGTTAAAAAAACAAATCTGTAATTAACAAACAAAAAATTGTGGAAATTAAGTAAATTTGTGACTAAAAAAATGTTGTGGAGCTTTAATTAAATCTATCAAATATAAGTAAATATGTGATCAAACAAGAAATAAATATGTGTTAATTTGATTAAATCCATCAAATTAAGTAAATTTGGTGTTAAAACAAACAAATTTATTGTATCCCTATTAAGTTTGCCAGATTTATGTTAATTTATGGTGAAAGAAGAAACAAATCTATGAAAACTTAATTAAATCTGTCAAAAATTTTAAAATAAATAAATATATTTAAATTTTAAATTTGTTGCAACATAAAAAATATGCAAAAAACTGTGAAATTTTGAATAACTTTGTCAAAAATAAGTAAACTTTTCGTTCAAATAAAATAATCTATCATTGATAATCTATTGCTTTATGTAACGACAATAAAATAAATATGCTTTATAGCAAAATCGTAATTTCTGTTTTTCCTATTGAATTAAAAAGGTAGTAATAATTTTTTTTTTATTATAAATGCCGTTTTTGATTACAAAAAAATAAATAAAAGACAATATTGGCATCAAAAACAAATAAATAATTAAAATAAAATTAAAATTAATCTAGTTATAAAATGATAAATTAGGATTTAACTAATTTTTTCCAATAATTTTATCGATATTTCATAGTTTGGACAATCTTTAGGGAACTTATTCGATTTTAAATAATAGTTAATTTTGTTTGTTTAAAAAAAAAAGTTAATTTTGTAAGACAAGAACTAATGCTGTACGTTATATCTAAAAAAAAAAAAAATTAATAGTATGAGGTATTTATACGAAAGAAGACTTTCTTTTCTACGAACATTCAGTATTGGGATCAAATTTTGTTAGTTTAGTTATTCGTTTAGGTTTTTCCGAATGATCGGTTACTCAACGTCCTCCACAAAATTAGGCGAGAAAAAGACCAAAACCAAATCTCGGAGAGGGTCACTTTCGTAATTCTCAGAAAAATCAATCCGGCAAGAAAATTCCAAAAATCCTAAATTAGATTTTTAAAATAAATAATTTGATCTTCTTTCCGTAGTTTACAGACAACGGAGCTGCTTACGTGTTCTCCAATTTCAATACTAAAGCACCAGCAGCTCAGGTAGATCGATCTAGGGTTCTCACTTTTTCTCCTTTTCATTCCATTTTGATTTGGGACAAAAATTCGTTCTTTTCTTCTTTCGAAATCTGCGCTTTTGTTTTTGTTTTAGATCAAAATTTGTTTGTTTTGTTTTAGATTCGTTGAGAGAGATGGGTAAAGTGGCTGTTGGTGCGACGGTTGTTTGCGCTGCGGCGGTTTGTGCGGCGGCTGTGTATATCGTGCGGCGGCGGATGCAAAGCTCAGGAAAATGGGCGCGTGTGATTGAGATCCTGAAGGTGCTCGAGGAGGATTGCGCAACGCCAATCGCGAAACTGAGACAAGTGGCTGATGCTATGACCGCTGAGATGCTCGCCGGTCTCGCATCGGAAGGTGGAAGCAATCTTAAGATGCTCATTAGCTACGTCGATAATCTTCCTACTGGGTAATTATCCTTATCTTAATTTGATACCTGGATTGAAAAAAAAATAATTTGCGATTTTTGTGGAAATTTTTATTGGGTTGGTCAGATTCGTCATCTGATTTAGATAAATTCCTTGCCACGTTTCTTCATTTCTTTTTGGTTTTGGATAATGTTGTGAGTTTCATTTGAGTAAGTTTCATGCTTTATGATTCCTTTAGATCAGGTCTCTGTGATTTTAATTTGATTTCAACAACACCTGAGTGATTGCCATCCAAAGTTATCGAATTTAATGAGGTTAGGTGTGTACGCCATGAGACTGGTGATTCAGATGGAATCCAGATCTCATAATATTTAGCTAGTTTGTGAATTGAGGCTTGATTCTTTTGCGTTGGAGTATCTTGCATTTTGTTTCTTTTTCAACTGCAACAGTTGATAGATTTGGAGGTCTCACTGTTCCTTGATTTGTCTCCTTTCCATGGATTTTAAAGAGTTTTATTTTACCTTTTTGTCTGTTTCTTTTTTTTGTGGTCTTGTTCTTATGTTCCCACGATTCTGAAAAGAGATATTCTTAAATCATCAACTTAGGTTGAATCATGAGTATAGTTTAGTTTGTTCTGATGCTGCTGACACATTAAACTTGAGCTGTAAATGAATCTAATCTTCACCATCAATTTGACAGGGATGAACATGGTTTCTTTTATGCGCTGGACCTAGGAGGAACAAACTTCCGTGTCATGCGTGTGCTTCTTGGTGGCAAGCAAGGCCGTGTTGTCAAACAAGAATTCGAAGAAGTCTCAATTCCTCCTCATTTGATGACCGGCGGTTCAGATGTCAGTTCGCTGACTAGAGCTTTTCCTTAAATTTTATGTTTGGTCTGGGTTGATCTACATCTTTGTGTATTTATTTTGCTCTTCTTCTAATTGTGGAGCCAGGAATTGTTCAATTTTATCGCTGAAGCACTTGCAAAGTTTGTTGCTACAGAAGGCGAGGACTTTCATCTCCCAGCGGGTAGACAAAGGGAATTAGGTTTCACGTTCTCGTTTCCGTGTAGGCAGACATCTTTGTCCTCTGGTACTCTCATCAAGTGGACGAAAGGCTTTTCCATCGAAGATACAGTTGAGCTTGATTACCTTCATTTATTTCAATTTTTGTTACATAAGCAGCTTGTATGCTCCTTCCCATGGCTGTCAATTTCATGAACCTTGTTCTTGATGTAGCCCGGTAGACGAAGAAATTACAGTCATTGGTTTGTCATTTTATGGCAAACTCTCGATCTCTCTCTGAACTCTGTTTTGCCTTCTGTTGCTGGCGATTGTGTAGGTTGGACAAGATGTGGTCGGAGAGCTTATTAAAGCTATGGAAAGAGTTGGGCTTGACATGAATGTCACAGCTCTTGTAAGTTTTCACCTAGCTTGTGTCCTTTATTTGTCAACAGTTACTTAATCCTTTGTAAACTTTTCAGGTTAATGATACCGTTGGAACACTTGCTGGTGGTAGATACTATAACCCGGATGTTGTTGCCGCTGTTATCTTAGGCACTGGCACAAATGCAGCTTATGTTGAACGTGCACATGCCATTCCCAAATGGCAGGGCTTACTTCCCAAATCAGGAGAAATGGTTTGTGGATTTTTTTTTGCAGCATAATAACTCCCATTGAGCTCTGAACTACTTGAATCTTAGTATGTACCGCAATGTAGGTGATCAACATGGAGTGGGGAAACTTCAGGTCATCACATCTTCCATTGACCGAGTACGACCACTCACTGGATTTCGAGAGTCTGAATCCAGGTGAACAGGTATGAGCTTTGAAATTCTGTTGGTTTTCAAGTTCGTCGTTTAAAGAATTACAATCGTAGCTCACTAAGATTATATCTGGCTTTTCCCAGATTCTTGAGAAAATCATTTCCGGTATGTATTTGGGAGAAATCTTGCGTAGAGTTCTTCTTAAAATGGCTGAAGAGGCTGCTTTCTTTGGCGACTCTGTTCCACCTAAGCTGAGAATACCATTCATCATAAGGTTCATTAACTTGTTTATCTTGAAAATAGAATGAATTGTTACTTGCATCAAATCAGAAGTCTAATAATCACTTTACTGTATGCAGGACCCCGAACATGTCTGCTATGCACAGCGACACTTCTCCGGATTTGAAGGTTGTTGGAAGCAAGTTAAAGGACATATTGGAGGTTAGAATCTCCTATGCATGCATAAGGATTCACACTAACCTATATAATGACGTCTCAATGAAATTTCTTTTAATGAACTCTCAGGTTCCTACAACTTCTCTGAAGATGAGAAAAGTTGTGATCAGTCTCTGTAACATCATCGCTAGCCGAGGAGCTCGTCTATCTGCTGCCGGGATATATGGAATCCTCAAGAAACTAGGAAGAGACGCACCGAAAGATGGAGAAACACAGAAATCTGTGATTGCCATGGACGGTGGACTGTTCGAACACTACACTCAGTTCAGTGAGTGTATGGAGAGCTCATTGAAAGAGTTGCTCGGAGATGAAGCATCAGAGAGCGTGGAGGTGATTCATTCGAATGACGGGTCTGGTGTTGGAGCGGCTCTACTCGCTGCTTCTCACTCTCAGTACCTGGAGGACTCTGAAACAAGTTAAATTAAAGAAGGTTTTCACTTCGATGGAAAAAAGGTAAAGGACCTTTGTGTTTATCTTATCAAGACTCTTTGTTTGCCTTTAGGGTTTAAACAAATAAAAGAGAAAAAGGTCAGTCCTTTTGAGGTAATTTTTTGTTATCATTGTTCTGGAACAATAATAATAAACCCTGGATTCTTCTTCAGGCTATGGCAAAATTCAAGAATCAGCCAATGTTGCAGAACTATATATATTTTGAGTTCTATATATCAATGATCACATTCATTTTTTTTCAAGATTACAAGGCAGATTTTACTGTTGTTATGGATCTCTGGCCTAAAGTTTCTAGATTCTGGGGAAATTTTTGTTCTAGTTATCACTTATCAGTGGCATTGAGAAGAGCTGATTTGAGTTGAGTATCGTAGTCAGTGGCACGAATGGTAATTTTAAGTGTACTTGAGGTGCTTTTCGCCAAAATTGTAATATTCCCAGAACGATGCCGTTTTGTCCCAAACCTCTCTCTGTTTCGCCAGCATATTTATCCATAGATCTTAAGGAGATCTTAAGGGTATCTTAACATTAAAAAAATATATATTTTTTAAGAACCAGCTCTTAAAACTCTTAAATAAGATACCCTGGAGGCACAGTATCTTAGGTTCTGTCGCACATGGCAGAACCTGATTGGTCACTTTATTTTTTTATTTTTATTTTTTTACTTTTGAAAAAAAAAAATAATAAACTAATAATCTAAGATATTTTGGCCAGTATCAGCTGAGTATCAGCGCTGGTGATGCTCTTATCTTCTTGGCCTTCCTCTGGTATTTCCCTTAAACCCTAACACTCTGATCTGATTAGGAAGATTGGTTTATTATCAATGAGAGATTCACCTTTCTGAGAACGCCCCTCTTGAGAAAACCCACCTCTCTCCTTCTCTTCTCGAAAAAAATGTATTGTAATCTGACAAGAACCCAAGGATTTCCAATGGCGATCAGGGTTTCATTACAACAAACCAAAGTTAAAAGTTGTTTCCACTTCTCGATGTCTTCGTATTTACCAGATAAGTTTCACGTAAACCCTAAAGGGAGCTCCTTTGCAGATGTCTCGACTGGGTTTACCGGAGGTAAGATTCAAAGGAGTCATTTAGCTAGTTCTCGCCTTAAATCTATAGAGATTGGAATGTTAGGGAAGCTTGAAAGTGTTAGACACTTTTCGAGTTTTGATTCGCAGAGATTCGGCAAACGAAATGGTAGAGGGAAATCTGGATTAGTATCAAAAGCTTTCCGAGATAAGAGAAATGGCCGTGGAGATTCAATTTGGCTGAAAACTGATGAGAAACCAGTGGAAGAAAGGTTTCAGAGAGCTAATCGATCATCTTGGGAGAAACGAGATGGTAGAACTAGAAACGATTCGTTTTCTGCTGATAGGAGAAGTAGATTTGGTGGTCAAGGTGAAACAAGAAATCGAGATTCTTTTCGTGGTCGAAGAGATGACAAAGTAGAAGGAGAAAGCGAGAAAGCTAGTGGGAATTCCATTTGGGTTGCTAAGGACAAACCGGCGGAAGAGCAACTGCCGAGAGCTAACCGTTCATCTTGGGAGAAACAAGATGGTAGAACAAGAAACCAGAACTCTTTTCGTGATGAAGGAGAAGATAAAACAGTGAGTTATGCACAAGAAGATGATGATAGAATCGTTGAAGAAGGGGAAACCGAGCAAATTGAAGAAGAACCAAATGATACTAGGTGGTCTGAGATCAAAAATAGGTTCAATAGGTATGATGTAAGAAGAGATCAAGGGCGTGGCAATGCAGCATATCAAAACTGGAATAGGCAAGAGAGCTGGGGAAGGAAAACGTGGCAAGAGGCGACCGAATCAAGCGTGCCTAGGATGGTTGGTGAAGTGGTTTATGGAGTAAGTCCAGTGTTAGCTGCACTCTCTGCTGGTAGACGAGAGTTGTACGCTTTGTATGTTCAAGAAGGTTTAGATTTGACTAGTAACAATAAGAAAAAGAAAGACAAGAAAGGTTTCGAGAAAGTCTTGAAACTCTCTGAAAAGCTAGGGTTAGACATCAAGGAAACTTCGAAGCATGATCTTAACATGGTTGCTGATAATAGACCCCATCAAGGATTGGTGCTAGATGCTTCACCATTGGAACTGGTGAAAGTGAAAGAACTATATCCGATTTCGTCAGAGGAAGAGAAATCATCTCTTTGGGTAGCTCTAGATGAGGTCACTGATCCTCAGAACTTGGGGGCGATCATAAGATCTGCTTACTTTTTTGGAGCCACGGGTGTTGTGGTATGCGCTAAAAACTCTGCTCCGTTAAGTGCGGTTGTGAGTAAAGCAAGTGCTGGATCGCTCGAAGTAATGGAACTTAGATACTGCAAAAACATGATGCAGTTCTTAGAAGCTTCTGCTGAGAACGGTTGGCGTGTGGTTGGTGGTTCTGTTTCTCCAAAGGCTGTTGCTTTGAACGAGGTTTTACCCGGTAGCCCGACAATTCTTGTCATGGGTAATGAAGGAACGGGTTTAAGGCCATTAGTAGAGAGATCATGTACTGAACTGGTTCGGATTAGCGGTAATATGCCTAACGATGTTGCAGCTACAGAGTCAGAAGATGCGGAGGTGGAAGGATTCAGATCGTTTGTAGCTGTGGAGAGCTTGAACGTGAGTGTTGCAGCTGGTTTGTTTCTTCATCACTTGATAGGAAACAAAGCAAGTGTTTGATTCCGTCTAAACAATTTCATTTTTGCACCAAACTTGGGATCTACTTTCTGCTCTCATTCTATGGTTATCTTACGAACATTGGTATTTATTGAGTACTTTTCCAATCACTTCCTGGTCTCTCTACGCTCTGTTATCCGAGGTTCTTATGCTACATTTGGCGAAGGAGTGATATCGAACTTGTTGTGTCGAGACAAACAAATCTTCGTTGTATATTGTTTCAGTTTTCCTTTTTACGTTTACAACTATTTTGTGATATCATGAAAATGGTTTATATTTGAAACTTTCAACTCTTCTTTGTATAGTTTCTTAGGAAATGCAACGCATTGGCGTTTGAAAAATTCAGAGATCAAACAGTTTTCTCCAGGAAATTTTTTTTGTGCATGAGTTCCTTTTTTCATATATGCGAATGAAGTGGACTTGGTTAAGTAGGCGGAGTTGCACCACATTACATGCCCCATAGTTTTTCAAATCTGCAATCTTGCTTGGGAAAAAGATATGGAGATGTCTCAAACATTTGTCTTCTTTTTGCTCAGCCTCACATGGCTTTTATGTACATGTGTAATCTTTATAGTTTTATCATGAGTTATCCTTAAAAAAGCGTGTCCCGGTCCATTTCAGCCCTGATAATTTGGGTGTATGGAGGTAGCACAACTTGAGGTGGTCCGAGTCTCAAATTAAACCGTCCTTTGGTTAACAATCGTACATGTGAATACTTCAAATAGGTATGGCTCAAAGACTCAAAACTGAATCTACGAATCGTTTGTTGAAACAAATGGTTTAAAGTCAGTCGCATGTTTATCAAAAATTCTAAACAACATATTGGTTTCTAAAGATTTCAGAAATAAGAATACTTTAAAATGTATTGTATTTTTCATTTTATAAATTTGGTATATTGTTTTTAATTAAACTGCATTTTTATGCAACATTAATTAACCATTTCTTTAAGCCGCTACAAAACTTCATAACCGCTTCATAAAAGCAATAGTTGTCAATCAATCCTTTTGTAAAGTTTCTTTTGTTTAAATTTCCTTTTAGAAGAAGACCCCAGGAAACTCTACTATACATCTTTAATTAACACAATAATATTTGTTATTCGTCACCCAAAAATATTATTTTTCACTTATATAATCGATTGTGTCAATCTTGGTAAAAAGGCTTGTAGTTTATTATTGACTTCTCAAAGGTATATATAGTTACATAAGTTTTGGCCAGCAAGTATAAGAGAATATACAACAAATATATGCTAACTAACAAATAGGAAGTTATCCTAATCCGTAACATTCTCCCTCAAGGTGGAGCTTGTAAGTTTAGAACGCCCAACTTGAACCGTAGATAGCAAAATTGGTCAGCTCCTAAGGCCTTCGTAAAGATGTCAGGTGGTTGCTCATGTGTAGAACTGTATGATGTTGCAATAGTACCAGATAATATCTCATCGTGGATGAAGTGACAGTCACTCTCTATATGCTTTGTGCGCTCATGAAAGACCGGATTTACAGCAATATGGAGAGCTGCTTGATTATCACTGTATAGCCGCATAGGTTGTTGATGAGTAACTCCAAGGAATTCCAGAACCTCCTTAGTCCACAATAACTCCTTAGTAGTCATTGTCATTGCCCGATATTCAGCTTCAGCTGAGGAAAGCGAAACGCGAGACTGCTTCTTCGTTTTCCATGTAAGTGGTGATTCACCGAGGTGAACAATGTATCCAGTGAGTGATTTCCTGCTGATCGGACAGGTATTGTAATTGGAGTCGCAGTAAGCTTTGAGGTCGACGGACGACGATGATGATAGTACGATCCCTTGACTTGGAGCGTTTTTCAGGTAGCGGACGAGACGTTGAGCAGCATCCCAATGATCTGCGAGTGGCGCTTGCATAAACTGAGCCAGTATGTTCACTGCATAACTTATCTCAGGACAAGTATGAGTCAGATAAACTAAAAGACCGACGAGTCTGCGGTATTGATCAGGAGCTGGGTGAGTAACACTCTTCGACTCAAGTAAGGAGTGGTTTTGTTCGAGAGGCGTTGCCACTGGTCTTGATCCAGAAAATCCACATTCCTCAATGATGTCGAGAAAATACTTTTGTTGTGAAACGAAGATGCCGTCTGGTCCACGAGCAACCTCCAGACCCATAAAGTATTTTAAAGACCCAAATCTTTCATCTTGAAGCATCGACTTAGGTATGCTTTAAACGAAGTATGACCACTGAATTGTTTCCCGAGATGATTAAATCATCAACATAAACAAGAACATGTTGTTGGAATTGTGTCCAGTAATCTCGGTACTGTCTCTAGAAAGTAAGAGTATGTCAATGATCAGACATAAGTCATATAATACTGGGGGTCATGATGGCTTGCTAGAGTCCGCTCATGATCTATAAGTCTTGGACTTATTGCCTTTATTATATGATCCCATATGGGTCACACGCCTAAGCTAACGGGAAAATACGAAGGAACGGTTTAGCAGAAGTACGGTAAAAGTGCTAGGCATTTACTGTACTTAGAGAGACTAAAGGGCATGATTAAATCCAAGGGATTTAATCAGAACTGAGAATTGGGCCCAAAAGCCCATAAGAACTGGACAAGGGTTTTATTAAATAAAACTTGCCCTAGCTCTTATTTTTCTCAAGCTTCTGCGCCTCCCTCCTCTCTCTATGCGCCTCCTCTCTTTTGGTCTAGCAGCCTCTCTTCCCGAAGTGTGCGTGTGTGAGCCTTTGGAGGAACAACCTCTTGGTGGTTCTGCTGATCTCTGACCCGTACCTCCATTCCGCTGCATAAACAAGGTAACAGGTGAGATCCTTTTATGATTCTGCAAAAGAACCTAGATCTGGCATGTTTAGATGAGTTTAATCTGAAGAATTGTTTAGATGATTGTTGGAATTGTGTCCAGTAATCTCGGTACTGTCTCTAGAAAGTAAGAGTATGTCAATGATCAGACATAAGTCATATAATACTGGGGGTCATGATGGCTTGCTAGAGTCCGCTCATGATCTATAAGTCTTGGACTTATTGCCTTTATTATATGATCCCATATGGGTCACACGCCTAAGCTAACGGGAAAATACGAAGGAACGGTTTAGCAGAAGTACGGTAAAAGTGCTAGGCATTTACTGTACTTAGAGAGACTAAAGGGCCTGATTAAATCCAAGGGATTTAATCAGAACTGAGAATTGGGCCCAAAAGCCCATAAGAACTGGACAAGGGTTTTATTAAATAAAACTTGCCCTAGCTCTTATTTTTCTCAAGCTTCTGCGCCTCCCTCCTCTCTCTCTGCGCCTCCTCTCTTTTGGTCTAGCAGCCTCTCTTCCCGAAGTGTGCGTGTGTGAGCCTTTGGAGGAACAACCTCTTGGTGGTTCTGCTGATCTCTGACCCGTACCTCCATTCCGCTGCATAAACAAGGTAACAGGTGAGATCCTTTTATGATTCTGCAAAAGAACCTAGATCTGGCATGTTTAGATGAGTTTAATCTGAAGAATTGTTTAGATGATTGTTGGAATTGTGTCCAGTAATCTCGGTACTGTCTCTAGAAAGTAAGAGTATGTCAATGATCAGACATAAGTCATATAATACTGGGGGTCATGATGGCTTGCTAGAGTCCGCTCATGATCTATAAGTCTTGGACTTATTGCCTTTATTATATGATCCCATATGGGTCACACGCATAAGCTAACGGGAAAATACGAAGGAACGGTTTAGCAGAAGTACGGTAAAAGTGCTAGGCATTTACTGTACTTAGAGAGACTAAAGGGCCTGATTAAATCCAAGGGATTTAATCAGAACTGAGAATTGGGCCCAAAAGCCCATAAGAATTGGACAAGGGTTTTATTAAATAAAACTTGCCCTAGCTCTTATTTTTCTCAAGCTTCTGCGCCTCCCTCCTCTCTCTCTGCGCCTCCTCTCTTTTGGTCTAGCAGCCTCTCTTCCCGAAGTGTGCGTGTGTGAGCCTTTGGAGGAACAACCTCTTAGTGGTTCTGCTGATCTCTGACCCGTACCTCCATTCCGCTGCATAAACAAGGTAACAGGTGAGATCCTTTTATGATTCTGCAAAAGAACCTAGATCTGGCATGTTTAGATGAGTTTAATCTGAAGAATTGAATCAGGATTAACACTAAACGATCCTTCAGTGGTATCAGAGCCATTGGTTCTGTAGGTTTTCTTGTTTAGAATCATGTTTAGGATTGTTTAAGAAGTGTTTTGAATCAATCTACTGATAAGAAAAAACACTTAAGAAACAAAGAATTAAAACCTAAACAAACAAGAAATCGCATGATCCAATCTATATGAATTGGTATGCGTCGGAATGATGATCGCCAAAGGATCACCATGTCCGGATCGAGCGATGCGAGGTGAACCGATCGCATGGATCGATCGATCGCATGGATCGACCCGCTCGCGTCTCGTCCCGATCACAACCTGAGCTCGTCCTGCATCTCTCGGCCGCGATCGCTAGATCATGGGCCGACCGATCGCACGGATCGTGGCTCGTCCCGTCGCGTGGATGCGGCTGTCCCGATCGCTCGGCGATCGCGTGAAGCCAGCACCGTCCCGCGTCCCGAACTATCCCGTCCGAGCGTCGAGATGGACCGATCATCGTCCGAGCATCGTCGCGAGATCGAGATGGACCGATCTCGGATCGCGTCTCATCCCGTTGCTTGCGGCTGGCCGATGTCTCGTCTCGATTGCGGCTAGGTCACGACCGTGATCGGTACGTGACCAATCGGTTCGGTTCGGTTTAAAATTTGATTAAAAATTAATCGTCACGGTTTAATAAACAGACTTAATAAATTTATTAAGTTCTGGTTAAACCGGGATAAGAAATCCAAAGTCGTAAAATTGGATTTAGTGCCTAAACCAGTGGTTTTCTAATTTGATTTGGTTGGACCAAATAAATTGAGAAAATCCGGTTTAGTAAATAACCGGTTGACAATTGTGGTCATCATAGTAATTAATTTTGGTTAGACCAATTTTAATGAACCAGACCGGTTATGTCATTTAATTGGGCAATTGGGTTATGTCTTGGACATGGACCAATTCTTGGGTCTCAGGTCAAGAAGTTAAAACAATTGGGCCAATTATTTGAGTCTTATTCTTCAGATTATTTTAAAATTCATTTAATTATTAAAATTTGATTTTAAAATTAATCAGTTTTCAAAATCTGAAATTAGAAAGTTTCTTAAATTAGAAGTTTCTAGATTTGCATGTTTTGGATTTTAGGAAATTTCTATATTTAGAAAGTTTCCAATTTTAGGAAGTTTCCAATTTTAGAAAGTTTCCGATTTTAGAAAGTTTCCGATTTTAGGAAGTTTCCAATTTTAGAAAGTTTCCGATTTTAGGAAGTTTCCAATTTTAGAAAGTTTCCAAAATTAGTAGGTTTCCCAAAAAGGAAAGTTTCCCAAAATAGTAATCTTCTATTTTGGGATAAAATTTTAATAAACCTACAAACCTCAAACAATATCAAGCGTTGGATGTCTTGTCCAGTCTATGTCAGCTGTCGAAGCCCATTCAATTGTACTCATGGCCTTACAGTGTGAGGGTGTCTACTTTTGCGTGGGTAAGACGGTTTGTGATTCATAAATGTCATTGGGAGTCCCAGACATTAGTGATTACATGACTTTATAGTCTGGTTTTCTTGACTAGGCCATCGGGAGTCCCGGGCCTTGAGACATCAGAGTGGATTGGGCCTCGGGCCCAGATTCACAACCAAGAGTTATATCACGGATATAATTAGCCGAGATAGGGCTTACCGATATAAGCTAAGGTTGGGTGACGGCCAGTGGCCCACTTTGATCTTAGTTATATGTGGATCTTGGAATCATTATATTCTATTGAGGGTAACTGATGTTATTGGATATAATGCGAGATTAATCATATTGAACATATTAACTAAAATTCTTTTATCTTAAATTTCAGTTATGACTAGCACAAACAATCAAAACACTTTCTCGATCCGGTCTGTCCTTGAGATGGACAAGCTGAACGGATCAAATTTCTTGACTTGGTCGCGGAACCTGAGGCTAGTCCTCAGACAGGAGAGAAAGGACTATGTCCTTGAGAGAGCTCTCCCCGTGAGGATCGGGTCCAATGCTTCTCATGCAGTATATAATGCTTGGAATAAGCATTATAATGATACGGTAGAAGTGCGTGGTCTGATATTGGCTACCATGGACTCAGATTTGCTGAAGCAATATGAGAACATGGAGTCGCCAATAGAGATGATCAGCAGCCTGAAATTGAAATTTCAGGAGCAGATAAGAGTGGAGAGATACCAGTTGGTTAAGTCTCTCACTAGCTGCAAGCTACCAAATGATCATCCAGTAAGTCCTCATATCAGTAAAATGATAGGTTATATTGATAACCTGAGGAAACTGGATTATCCAGTTAGCCAAGAATTGGCAACTGAGATCATTCTGCAGTCACTGCCGTCAAGCTATGATAAGTTCAGAAGGAACTATATCAAGAAAGGCTTAACGAAGACGCTGACTGAACTGCATGATATGCTCAAGACAGTTGAGCCAAACGTGAAGAGTACCCAGTATAATCTCATAATGGAGAAGGGTGGGTTTATTAAACCTAGTGCTGACAAGGGTGAAGACAAAGTTGTCCAGATTTTGAATCATGGCAAGCGTGTGTCTTCTGAGCCCAAGTCAGATAACTCTTACGTTGGTAAGTGCTGCTACTGTAAAGAGATTGGGCATTGGAAGAGAGATTGCATTAAATTCATGGAAGATGATGAGGAGTTGAAGTTGATGTATGAGACTACTTCCTCAGGTATTCATGTTATTACTTCAAGTTCTACCTTATAGGTATTGGATACTGGTTGTGGCACTGATATTTGTTGTAATATGCAGAGCCTAAGCAACAGTAGAACGTTGAAGGAAGGGCAAGTGGAACTGCATGTCTGGAAGGAGCTATGGATGCTGCCTCAGCCGTAGGGTTTTCACTTGTAGATGCCTTCGAGGCTTGGTTTTGTATTAAGTAATTGCTACAATGTACCTGCTTTAAGCAGAGTTGTATTTCATTTTCTTGTAAGAATTTGAATGTTTTTCATTTTGATAAAAGACAAGTTTTGTTCTTTTGATCTTAATGAAATATTAATTGTAGCACCCTATTCAAGGAATGGGTTTTATATTTTAAACCAAAAGGTGCCTAAATGTAACATAAATACCGAATTGGTTTAAATCTGATGAATTAAACCTGATTTTTCTTGGCATAAAAGTCTTGGTCAAAGAGTAAGTCGGATTCAGAAACCCCATAGTTATGGACTTTTGGGCTCATTTGAATGGATATCTTATGAGACTTGAATTCTGCTTACTAGACCAAAAGGACAAAGGGCCCATCTTAGCCGAGCTAGAGAAAGGCCCAAACGCTTATTGGAGATTGAACATACTCATGTATGTGGTCCGATGAGCAGTAATGCCAGAGAAAATTTCCTGTACTTCATTGTCTCTACTGATTACTTCAGTAAGTAAGACTGTGTTCATTTGATGAGACACAAGTCAGAATTCTTTGACTTGGTCGAAAGAGTTCCAGAATGAGGTATAAAATCTGAGTGACAGAAGTATTAAGACTCAGGATTAGATCACGAGTGAGAATACTTGAGTCATTAATGGTGTGATCGTCTGAATGAGTGTGAAGTCGTTTCACAGCTCAATTCTCCTGAAAACCTTGAGGTATTTCTGTGAGAAAGAATCAGATCTTATTAGAAATGATTAAAGATGAGTCACACGAATCTTCCATGATATTCTTGAAGAATAACGCTCTAGAAATATCTAAGTTTACGCTGAAATAGTTCCACCAATATCAGTTGAAAGACACCACGTAAATGTGGATTGGAATCGATCCAAATTCGTCTTTACTGAGTATTTGTAGTTATGCTACTTCGCTGGTTGTCCTAGGGATACCAAGGCTTGTTACTTTTACGTCCATTCTGTTTTCTAAGAAGGGAAGTTACTTTCCAAGAAGAACAGTGGGAGTAATAGTATAACTCGAAGAAATTCGAGAAATACAGGAGGCTGCTCAACCTGTTGAGGGAGAGCAGCGGATGGACTTACAGATTTCTGTAGAATCTACACCTGTAGAGCCTGAAGTTCGCAGATATGAATGAATCAGTCACTAATCCGAGAGTGATTTCTCGTCATTAGTTGAACCTGATAATCATTGAAAGTTCGCATGATCTGATGATCATTGAAAGCGACGAATCTGCGAAATTCAAAGAAGCGAAAGTGAGCCCGGACTCCGAAAAATTACATTTTGTGTAAGTTAGCTTCATCGATCCATTCATGGATGGAAGCAAACATATCGGAGTTGGAATCTTCGTTCTGTTGAAGTAGTCAAGGTTTTGACTTGAACAGGAACGAAATGGAACTGTGCGTTTACTAATAGATAAGTGGGGGCGATGTTGCATTTCTCAATTTGTATGTCGATGACATACTGATTCTCGGAAATAACGTCCCAATGCTGCAGTCGGTAAAGGACTGGCTTGGGAGTTGGTTTTATGATTGACATGGGTAAAGCCACGTAGTTCTTGGATTTTGGATCTAAAGATAGAGATCCGAAAGAGCTGGTAGGACAAAGTCAGGATTCTTAAATTGACAAAGTCCTACACGTTTTCAGCATTCCAAGAAGGGTTTTATGCCAATGTCACATGGCATTACGTTAAGCAAGACACAGTGTCCTACGATAACTGCTGAGCTTAAATGCATGGATAAGATTCCATATGCGTCGGCAATTGGATCTATCATGTATGCCATGAAACGTACTTGTTTGATGTTGTTTTAATGTTAAGCAAGACAAGTAAAGACCAGTCAAATCCAGCAAAGAATCACTGGATTGCCGTAAAGAATATCCTAAAGTATTTGAGGAATACTAAGGATAAATTCTTGATTTACGGAGAAAGTGAGGTGCTACGAGTCGGTAGAGTCTGAAAGGCAAGTTTCCAACGGACAAAGATGATTTCCGGTCACAGTCCGGTTATATCTTGTGTCTATCTGGCGGTGCAAGGCACTGTTGCTGACTCCATGACTTAAGCTGAACATTTCGCAGCTTGGGAAGCGCCGAAAGAGGTTATTTGAAAGAAGAGTTCGTCACTGAACTTGATGTGATTCCCAGCATAGATGAGACTAGCTGCACATCAGAGGTCCAAACACCTTGAGGATAGGTATAACCTATTCCGTGAGATAAATGACAGAGGTGTTAAGTAGATCAGCAAGTTTCAACGAATGAGAACGTTGCTAATCTATTAACGAAGCCACTCCTTAGGCCTAAGCACGAGTCGCGGACTGTAGCTGTAGGATAAGTGAAATTAAGATGTAGTCTTAATTTCAGTGGGAGTTTGTAAAGGGCTTTATTTAGTTATTGATGTGTTCTAGTAAAACATTTTATGATGTTTAATGAAATTATTATTTCAAGATTATTTTAACTGTGATGAAATAATCGTTCCAAAATGATATGAACCATTTTATAGGTCATCGAAGTAAGTGACTTGATCTTGAGTCATCAAAGTCATTTAGCTTGATCATGAGACCCTATATTTGATAGATGGCTTATATCATCCTGTCCCTAGTCGAAGGTTGTTGAAATTGGAACACCAACAACCGCGTGAGACTAGATTAGTATGTGACTTATGACAAAGTCTCAGGATGTCATAGATGCATGGCATCAAAGTCAATACATAGGTGTATGTTGGGATACATACGACCGGACAAGACCCGATTATAAGAACACTTCAGGATATTTATATCTGTGTCATAAGAGATTCTTACTACGACTATAGAGTATGGTCCTTAGACCTGAGTTCGCATGCATGTGACTGCACATGAACTAATGCGCTTTGATCATTGTCTAATGCTGTCGTTAAGCGATAGTTATAAGGACCTTGATTGGGTGTATTATGAAATGAGTAGTTTACAGTGATGGAACAAGACGGGATTTGTCCCTCCAATATAAATGGAGTGAATATCTCTAGGCCAATCGGAGATTTGAATACTGGAAAATGCATGGCCATGCTCAAACGGACTGTCCCGAGTCGTTTGGATTGTCAGTATCAAATCAGAGTCCGATGAACATGATTAGCCTCTATAAGGATGACACTCATCTTGCCTTATGACTAATCGAGATATTGAGACAAAAGGATTATGAATACAGAGATTCCAGTACAAGTGGGAGATTGTTGGAATTGTGTCCAGTAATCTCGGTACTGTCTCTAGAAAGTAAGAGTATGTCAATGATCAGACATAAGTCATATAATACTGGGGGTCATGATGGCTTGCTAGAGTCCGCTCATGATCTATAAGTCTTGGACTTATTGCCTTTATTATATGATCCCATATGGGTCACACGCCTAAGCTAACGGGAAAATACGAAGGAACGGTTTAGCAGAAGTACGGTAAAAGTGCTAGGCATTTACTGTACTTAGAGAGACTAAAGGGCCTGATTAAATCCAAGGGATTTAATCAGAACTGAGAATTGGGCCCAAAAGCCCATAAGAACTGGACAAGGGTTTTATTAAATAAAACTTGCCCTAGCTCTTATTTTTCTCAAGCTTCTGCGCCTCCCTCCTCTCTCTCTGCGCCTCCTCTCTTTTGGTCTAGCAGCCTCTCTTCCCGAAGTGTGCGTGTGTGAGCCTTTGGAGGAACAACCTCTTGGTGGTTCTGCTGATCTCTGACCCGTACCTCCATTCCGCTGCATAAACAAGGTAACAGGTGAGATCCTTTTATGATTCTGCAAAAGAACCTAGATCTGGCATGTTTAGATGAGTTTAATCTGAAGAATTGAATCAGGATTAACACTAAACGATCCTTCACATGTAGCACAGTTGTACCTTTGATGTAGGCAAACAATGAATTGTCTTTGTGGGACCTGACAAAACCGTAGTCAATGAGGGCTGTGGACAGCTTCGCGAACCAGCAACGAGGTGATTGGCGTAGACCATAGATGGATTTTTTGAGTTTGCAAACAATAGAAGAGTCAGAAGGCAAGAAATCAGGTGGCGGTTTCATGTAAATATCTTCATCGAGATCACCGTGTAAGAATGCATTATGAACATCCATTTGATGGAGTTCCCATTTTTTAATTGAGGCCACACTAAGAAGGAGACGAACCGTTTGCATCTTCGCGACCGAAGAAAACGTATCAGAAAAATCAATGCCCTCTTTTTGATGATTGCCAAGAGCGACTAGCCTTGCTTTATATCGTTCAAGCGTACCATCGGATTTGAATTTCAGCCGGTACACCCACTTCGAACCAAGAGCTTTAACCTTTGGTGGTAATTTCTCCAAGGACCATGTACCATGAAGCTCCAGTGCGTCAATTTCGTGACGCATAGCATTGCGCCATTCAACCAATTTGGCAGCTTGTTTGTAGGTAACCGGTTCATCTATCGTTGTTACTTCTGCAAGGAATCTGCAATGAGCAGAACTAAATTTTTCACACGATAGATATTGTGTTATAGGATAGAGACATGTACCCGAAGATACTGATGATGAAGTAGATATGAGAGAGAGGAGAGGGTCTTGTAATCTTGCTGAGTAAGTAACATAAGGTTCTAGACGAACTGATCGTTGCTTTGTTCTAAGACCATGCCCGAGTGGCTCAGTTCCTAAATCGAATTGCTCAGAATCAGTATCGGAAGAGTCATCAACAAGAGCTGGAGCTTCGTGTACCGGAGAAGAAGTGACAGGTTGTGTGTTTGACATCAAGCTCCCCCTGTCGACCAAAGGAGTTGAGCTGGATGCAAAGTCGTCATCATCATCTGCCGTACATGGTGGAAACGATAAGCGTGGAGCAGTAGTCATTTCCATTTTGAAAGACTTATACGGAAAGATAGTCTCTTGAAACACGACATCTTTGGATACAAAGAAATCTTCATGCTTAAGGTCATAGAGGCGCCAACCTTTTTGGTTGTGTGTGTAACCCATAAATATGCACTTGCGGCTTCTCTCTTGAAACTTATCGTAATGAGCTGAATGTCGTTTGGAAAAACACAGAGACCCAAATACTCGGAGATGATTGTGAGTAGGGGGTGGTTTTGCGTGAAGCGCTTCATACGGTGTGATTCCTTTCAACAGTGGAGGTGGAGTACGGTTGATCAAATAAGCTGCAGTAGTGACACTCTCACCCCAAAACATCGTAGGCAGATTGGCGTGGAAGAGTAAAGCTCGGGCTATATTAAGTATGTGACGATGTTTCCTCTCAACACGCCCATTTTGTTGTGGTGTGTAGATGCAGGAGGTTTGGTGTTGTATACCATTTTCCTTGAAGTAGGAATGCATACTCATGAATTCACTTCCGTTTTCACTGCGAATAGTGTGAATTTGAAGGAATTTCTAGCGGTTCTAATCATATTAGGCAACCCTAAGTATAAATTCCATAGCCTAGGATCTAGGGTTTAAGTATATTGAATCATAAGGATATCGAAAACACCTGGAGATTAGCAGCGGAAGATGAACAGGTATTCGAGATTCACGAGCGCCTCAAGTGCTGCGCCTCTAGTGGTATCCACACACACACAAACTGGAACGGACGGGATGATAGTGCCGTATAGATCGGATCTCTCAGAGATTTCTTAGTTTCTCAAAGGTGGTTGTCAATTGAGTTCTATCACTGTGTAAAAGTCGTCCATATATCTCATATATATAGACTTTTACCACGACCTAATTAACCAAGGCTTAAACCGTAGTTAATTAAGTCATAAAACAAAATCAGTATTTTGGTTCGCGATCTGTGTCGATCGATACACCTTTGTGTCGATCGACACTACCTCAGAAACACATTACGAATGTATATCAAATATACATTTAACCAGATCATTACACTAATGATCAATCCCATATAATACATCCAGTTTGCTTAGGTGTGTGACCCTGTAGGATCATATAATACTAGCAATGAGTTCATAACTCACAGATCACAAGTGGCTTCTAGCAAAACATTATGATTACCTAGTATTATATGAATGTCCAATCTCGACAACACAACTATCTCTAGAGTGATTACAAGTATGATTTTAGGATATTCCCAACAATCTCCCACTTGTACTGGAATCATCTATTCCCATAATCCCTTCGTCTCTATATCTCGATCTGGCATAAGGCAAGATCCATGTCATCCTTATTAAGCCAAGATCATGTTCATCGAACTCTGATTTATACTGACAAGACAAACGACTGACAATCACCTCGTTTGAGTGTGGCCACACATTTCTGAGTATCAAATCTTTGATGGGCCCTGAGATATTTATCTCCTGTTATATAGGAGGGACAAATCCCATCTTGTTTCATCCCTATTTCTTCACACACTTCATGATACGCCCAATCAATGCCTTTATAGTCACCATTTACGGCTGACGTTTGACAAAGTTAAAGCGGACCAATTCACATGTAAGAAAACATGATGAACTCAGGTCTAAGGACTATACTCTATAGTCGTAATGAAAACTCTCATGACACTTATATAACTATCCTGTAGAGTTATCATTAGCGAGTCATGTCCGATCATGTGTTCTCTAACACATATCTATGTGATTGACTTTAATACTCTTATTAATGACTCCATGAAACTTAGTCATCAGTCACCTCACATACTAGTATCACGCGGTTGTTAATGTCCCACTTTAACAACCTTGACTAGGGACCAACATAATTTATGTCATTTATTACTTATAGGGTTTCATGATCAAGTCTCATACTTGATGACCTATAAAATGTCATAAATTACTTTGGGACTATTATTTAATAACATAATTAAATAATACTGAAACAAATTTCATTGAATAACATAACATTAATATGTCTATATGAACATCATATCATAACTAAAACAAAACAACTCCCACTAAAACCAAGACCACATCTTAAGAGATCTAATGCCTATAATATTATTCTGACTCTCATGCGCTCTTGCTCAGCATGTGTCGAAGGACACTGCTTCTTGCTAAGAGCAATGCCATGAGACATTGGTATGAAGCCCTTCTTGGATTCATGCATACTGAACCTGTGTAAGTCCTTATCAATATAAATATCTTGACACAATCCAATTAGCTTATTCAATCTATCTCTATAAATTCTTATTCCAAGAGTGTATGCGGCTTCATTAAAACAACTTCCCAGCCAAATCTTAACAGACTGAAGTGATGGAACGTCATTTTCGAGAAGGAGTATGTCATCTACATACAGTACGAGAAATGCAACTACGCTCCCACTAGTCTTCTTGTAAACACACGGTTCCTCTTTGTCTTGATGAATTCAAACTTTTGACCGCTTCATCAAAACGAAGATTCCAACTCCGAGATGCTTGCTTCAATCCATGAATGGATCGATGAAGCTTGCATACCTTCCTAGCAGCATTAGGATCAATGAAAACTTCAGGTTGTGTCATGTACACATCCTCTTCCAGAATTCCATTCAGGAAAACTGTTTTTCACATCCATCTGCCTGATCTCATAATCATAATGAGCGGCAGTTGCTAGGAGAATCCGAATGAACTTACGCATAGTGACTGGGGAATAGGTTTATTCATAGTTAATACCATGAATTAGCTCGAAACCTTTTGCCACCAACCTAGCTTTGTATATCTGAATATTACCATCCACGTCAACTTTTCTTCTTGAAGATCCATTTACTCTCAATGGCTTTTACACCATCAGGTAATTTAACCCAAGTCCATACTCGGTTCTGTGACATGGATCCCATTTCGGATTCAGCTGCTTTCAGCTATTTTTCGGAGTCAGGGCCCATCATTGCTTCTTCAAAATTCGCAGGCTTGTCACTGTCAATGATCAACAGATCATGGCAATTGGTCACGAGAAATCCAAATCTCTCGGGTTCGTGACGAATCCTTTCGAATTTGCAAACTTCAGGCACCACAGGTGTAGGTTCTACAACTCTTTGTAGGTCCAACTGCTGCTCTTCCTCATCAGCTTGAGCAGTCTCCTGTGATTCTCGAATTTCTTCGGGTTGTACTTTACTCCCACTGTTCTTCCTGGAAAGAAAGTCTCTCTCAAGAAAAACACAGTTCCGAGCAACAAACACTTTGTTCTCGGACCGGTTGTAAAAGTAATATGCCTTGGTCAACTTAGGATAACCAACGAAGTAGCACTTATCGGATTTGAGTGTGAGCTTATCAGAGATTAAACGTTTTACATAAGTCTCACAACCCCAAATCTTCATGAAAGACAAATTAGGAAAATTTCCAGTCCACATCTCATGTGGTGTATTTGTAACTGATTTTGATGGAACCCTATTTAGTGTAAACGCAGACGTTTCTAGAGCGTATCCCCAGAAGGATAATGGAAGATCTGAGTGACTCATCATCGATCGAACCATATCTAATAAAGTCTGATTCCTCCTCTCAGAAACTCCATTCCATTGGGGCGTTTTCAGAAGGAGTGTGTTGTGAAACAATTCCACAATCTTTCAGATGATCACTGAATTCTTAACTTGAGTATTCACCTCCACGATCTTATCGTAGAGCCTTAATACTTTTGCCAAGTTGTTTCTGTACTTCATTCTGGAACTCTTTGAACTTTTCAAAATATTCCGACTTATGTCTCATTAAATAGACATAACCATACCTACTGAAATCATCAGTGAAGGTAATGAAATACTGAAAGATTCCTCTAGCACTTGTGCTCATCGGGCCACACACATCAGTATGTATAAGGCCCAATAAGTCACTGGCACTTTTTTTGTTTGTTAAAAGAGGCCTTAGTCATTGTTCCTAATAAGAAAGATTCTCACATGATTCATAATCAGATGAGCCCAAAAGCCCATCACTATGGAGTTTCTGAATCCGTTTCTCATTTATGTGGCCCAAACGACAATGCCAGAGAAAAGTTTGATTCGTGTCTTCTGACTTGAATCTCTTAGTACTAATGTTATAGACTGGTACATTTTGGTTTAGAACATAAAGTCCATTCTATAATGGACCGCTACCATAAAATATATCATTGTAATCAAATGAACAACATTTATTCATAATTGAAAACTGATATCCTTCTAAATCCAAACAAGGAATAGAAATAATATTTCTGCTTATAGCAGGTACATAGTAGCAATTATTAAGTTCTAAAACCATGCCAGAAGGTAAAGACAAATGAATTCCTACGGCTAATGTAACAACTCTTGCTCCATTTCCACCGCGCAGGTCCACTTGTCCTTTCTCCAAAGTCCTACTGTTGCTTAGGCCCTGCATATTTGTACAAAATATGAGCACCACAGCTGGTATCCAATACCCAAGAAGTATGACCAGAGATAGTAACATTTACTTCTATAACATAAATACCTGAAGAAGAAGTCTTGTACGTCTTCTTCAGCTTCTCATAATCTTCCAGGAATTTATTGCAATTTCTTTTCAAATGCCCATAACCATTACAATAATGGCACTTATCATCTTTAGAAGGACCATTTTTAACCTTAGGAGCATGGTTAGACTCGCTTGGATTCACAATCGAGCTCGTCTTGCCATCACCTTTGTTCTTACCAAGTTTCTTAAACTTTTTACCCTTTTGTACCATAAGGACATTTGGGGTGTCCTTCTTGATGTTAGGTTCAGCAGTTTTGAGCATCCCATGCAACTCAGTCAAAGTCTTTGTCAAGTTGTTCATGTTGTAGTTCATAACAAAATGATCATAGCTTGACGGCAGTGACTGCAGAATGATGTCAGTAGCCAACTCTTGGCTAATGGGACAATCCAGTTTCCCCAGGTTATCAATATAACCCATCATCTTAATGACATGAGGACTAACTGGTCTGTTCTTTGGTTTCTTGCACTCAGTTAGAGACTTAACCGTCTGGTATCTCTGAGTTCGTGCCTGCTCCTGAAACATACTTTTCAGGTCAGTGATCATCTCTATTGGCGACTCCACGTACTCATATTGCTTCTGCAAGTCCGAGTTCATGGTAGCCAACATGAGACAACACACATCGACCACATCATTAGAATGCTTATCCCAAGCATCCTTCTCTGACTGCCAGGTATTGGCTCGGTACTTCTTGGGGAGAACTTTCTCAAGGACATAGTCCTTCTTCTCCTGTTTGAGAACGATTCTCAAGTTCCGATACCATTCCAGAAAGTTAGATCCATTTAGCTTGTCCTTCTCAAGGACGGATCTCAGGGAGTAATTGTTGTGATGGTTTGTGCTAGACATAGCTGGAGTAAGAAAGGAAATAGTTTTAGTTATGATGTTCAAGAAATGAGAAATCTTAACAATTAAGAAAACTCGCATTATGTTCAAAACAATGTTTCCTCAAATAAATATAATGATCCAAGACCCATACTTCACTAAAACTTGAGTGAGCTTTGGCTCATCGCCCAAATTTTAGCTATCTAGGTAAGCAAAAACTTTGCTAGTTATATCCAATATAACTCTTGGTTGTGGATTGACATCTCATGTCAAATCCACCCAATGGCTCTGGGTCCAAAACGATTTTGATAGCCCAGTCAAGTAAACCAATCTCTTAAGTCATGTAATTGTTGACGCCTTGCACTGCAAGCCTATCAACACGATTACCTCCTGCCTTACTCATGTAATTGTGGACACCTTGCACTGCAAGTCTATCGCACAATGAAACGAGTCTTGACAGTTGACAATATCGGGAAGACATCAAGGATTACTTGATATTTAGTTTGAGGAACGAAACTTTTAATTTAATATACATATCATATATGTATCTTAGAAGGATTATAATCAAATTAAAACAACTAATTTGACTGAGTTTTAGTTATTCTAAGAAATGGGTTAAGTCTTTGGTCCGGTTTATGCGATTTCTGGTTCAATAACCAAAATCCCGAGTGGTATGTCGACCGACACAAATCCGAGTGTCGATCGACACTACCAAACCAAAACCATTGCGATAACCGGTCAATCAAATTGAACCGGTTCGATAGCCGGTCAGTGTCGATCGACACAACACTTGTGTTGGTCGACATCAACCCGATTCAATCAAACCGCAATTAACCCATCAAACCGGTTTAAACTAATTACGATAACCGGTCCAATCCAATTGAACCGATTCATCCAATAGAACCGATTTAGCCAATTTTAACCAAGCGCGATAACCGGTCCAATCCAATTGAACCGATTAAACCAATCGCAAGGTCTGTGTCGACCGACACAACACTTGTGTCGATCGATGCGTTAGGGCATCAGGAACTTTGATCTTTATGATCAAAACCTAAAATTTTATTCGGATTTCCATACTGTGTCGATCGATGCCAAATTGGTATCGATCGACACTATGCGAAACCACAGAATCATTTCTTAACAAGAACCCTAAAACGCGATTCCTTTTAACAAAACACAATCGATTCAAATTCATCTAATTCGAATAGCTTGCTGTTAGATTCAATAGGATAAACCCTAAGGCTCTGATACCACTGAAGGAATTTCTAGCGGTTCTAATCATATTAGGCAACCCTAAGTATAAATTCCATAGCCTAGGATCTAGGGTTTAGTTATATTGAATCATAAGGATCTCGAAAATACCTGGAGATTAGCAGCGGAAGATGAACATGTATTCGAGATTCACGAGCGCCTCAAGTGCTGCGCCTCTACTGGTATCCACACGCACACAAACTGGAACGGACGGGATGCTAGTGCCGTAGAGATCGGATCTCTCAGGGATTTCTTAGTTTCTCAAATGTGGCTGTCAATTGAGTTCTCTCACTGTGTAAAAGTCGTCCATATATCTCATATATATAGACTTTTACCACGACCTAATTAACCAAGGCGTAAACCGTAGTTAATTAAGTCATAAACCAAAATCAGTATTTTGGTTCGCGATCTGTGTCGATCGATACACCTTTGTGTCGATCGACACTACCTCAGAAACACGTTACGAATGTATATCAAATATACACTTAACCAGATCATTACACTAATGATCAATCCCATATAATACATCCAGTTTGCTTAGGTGTGTGACCCTGTAGGATCATATAATACTAGCAATGAGTTCATAACTCACAGATCATAAGTGGCATCTAGCAAAACATTATGATTACCTAGTATTATATGAATGTCCAATCTCGACAACACAACTATCTCTAGAGTGATTACAAGTATGATTTCAAGACATTCCCAACAGAACTGTTTTACCAAATTCTCTGGACGTCATGGCAATAAACTGTTTGAGAACAGGCGCAGCTTCGCTTTTAGTTAGTAGGAGCGAGACCCAAACTGCTCTAGAATAGTCATCGACAATGGTGAGAAAATAATGAGCACCACACGAACAAGCAAGCTTGTAAGGCCCCCAGAAAAACATGTATCCGCTTTATTAGAACTGTCTGGAAAAACAGACCTTGTTTGTTTTGCTTGGATACAAACTTTGCAAAAATCACTATTATCACTACTAGAATGATCAAAATCCAGAATACTAGATAGAAAACTTGATAAAACTTTGCTAGACGGGTTTCCCAATCGCTCGTGCCACAGATTCTTGCTTGGTTTGTGAACACTGTAGGCCTTTGCTGAAACTCTGCCACGAAAATGATAAACCCCCTCTCTCTCTTCACCTGCTCCAATCAGCATCTTCGTAGTGCGGTCCTGTATAACACAATATTTATCAGTAAAGATAGCATAGCAGGACAGCTCACGAAGTAAACGAGCCAAAGAGATTAAAGTGCAAGATAAGTCGGGAACAAAAAGGACACGAGTAAGCTTCATATGGTCGCCGAGCCTCATTTTCCCTTCCTTAATGGCAAACGTATGTTTACCGTTTGGTAATACAATTACACTCTGTGGAATGTCAGTGATGTCCACAAGGAGATCTTCATCACCGGTCATGTGATGAGAAGCTCCGGAGTCAAGTAGAAAATCAACACAAAGTCGCTTACCGAAAAGTTTTTCACTGGTTTGCGATTGATCCAATTTAGTAGGTTCACAATAGCGGACCACGTTTCCTTGCTTACGCCGGTAGGGTTCGTAAGTTCATCAGTAGAAACCTGAGCATTGTTAGCTCGGTAAGAAACGCCACGGCCACGTCCACGACCGCGGGCTGAGCCACGACCTCGTCCATGGTTTGTTTCCAATCGAGAGCCGCCCCTGTTTTCACCATATTTTTTGATCCACCAATCAGGTAATCCATGAAGTTGGAAGCATGTATCGGCGGTGTGATTTGATCTGCCACAATGAGTGCATGATCCTTGATTGACCCGAGTGACAGAGGCAATAGCATTAACTCTTGTCTTCACTGCAAAGCCGACAACATCAATACGTTCTTCCTTGCTGCGAGTGACTGTAAGATGCCGCTCTTCAGCTATGACTTCCGAGTAAACATGATCCAGAGTCATGTCCGTGTCTCGATTCAGGCGGCTTAGAAGATTCGTGCGTGTGGTGCCAAATCGTGATGCATCTAATCCCATGAGGAACTGATGTATACGCTCAAGATCTCTACGCCGGTTTTGTTTGAGATATTGAGAGCAAGTAGAGGAATTACAACAACACTCGATTACTGGTTCAAAGTCATCAAGATCGTCCCACATTACTTTCAGCTTTCCAAAGTAGTCTGCAACTTCTGCTCCATCTTGGCTGCAACTAGCAATGGACGACTTGATCTGATGAACACGAGACGCGTTCCCAATAGAGAATCGAGTGCGAAGATTATCCCAAAGGACCTTCGCGTTGTCAACGAAAGACACGGATTTTTGAACCTTCGGGTCGAGACTGGCGTATAGCCAACCACAAAGCATTGAATTGGTTTGGATCCACCGTTGATGGTCCGGTGAGTCCGCAGCCGGTTTGAGTAGAGAGCCATCGGCAAAACCGAGTTTGTGTTTTGCGGATAGGTCCGTGCGATCTTAGCCCACTTTTCATAGTTTTCACCGGTAAGGTGAAAAGGGGTGATCACATGGTGTGGTTGGTCGTTAGAGGACAAATAGTAGGGAGAAGAAGTAATGGATTCTTTGGTAGAAGTATTAGATCCAGATTCGGAAGCCATGGTTAAGAAAAAAATCGACGGGTTGAGTAGAGTAGAGAGAACGTCTGAGAAGTCATTTAGAAAAAAAAATTAGGTTATATTTTAACGTACTCTGATACCATGTTAATCTTACTAAAAAGGCTTGTGGTTTATTATTGACTTCTTAAAGGTATATATAATTACATAAGTCTTGACCAGCAAATATAAGAGAATACAAATAATATATGCTAACTAACAAATAGGAAGTTATCCTAATCCGTAACACATTGAAGTGAAATACTTGCGATACACTTTATTTCTTGTACACAAGCAACTCTAGTTACGTAAACAAATCAAACAATATTTTAGATCAGACTGAATGATTGTTTGACCGTGATCCCCATAAAGAAAAACTCAATTTGATTTTATTAGCAATCTAATGATGTCATCATCAAACTAGAAAGTTCAGTAATCTAATAAAGCCATCTAGTTTTCCCACCTAATTTTGATTTGAATAACATAGCAAGCGACATAAATCATATATTTCTCGTGACATCAGGGAAGAAGATGCATAGAATATACCCACAAAATATTGAATTCGTAAAGGAGATCAATGATTAGATCTTAGGAGTAATAAATTTATAAAATAAAACATATGAAAAGAAATTGGGGTGTCACGCATGATATAAATTAAAAAGAACATGTATATCTAAGCTGTCACCACTTGTGATACTCTGTTCGAAAAGGAAGACATGGTCCCTCTTCTTCAGATTCGGCATAATACTCTGGCATCTTTGCCGCCAAATTTTCTTCTTATTAAAATAACAATATTTCATATCGAAATCAAAGAATAATCTTTCATGTATTTGATGTGTTTATACAAAAATATGCAATATTGCAAAAATACGCGATACGATAATATTGAGGTTGATTGGTTGAGAATTTAGGCACTAAGTTTTTCGGTTGTGGCTATAGATTTTAATGCTTTTAAAATTTTGATGTAAATATGAAAGATTTTATTATTTATCTCTTAAATTTTCCAAAGCTTAAGTGTTTTAAAATTTTCACTCTCCAAAACAAACAATAGGTAGAAACCCTATTGGGCTGGGACGGAGGAGATTTTCTATTCTAGATCAGCTTTGCATCGCTTCCACAAGAAGCTAAAGAAGCTGAAACCTCTACTCATGGCTTTAAATAGAGATAGATATGGTGATATTACTAAAAGAACTAAAGTGGCGCTAGAGGTTCTATGCATCCGGCAGAGACAAGCCCTTGAAAACCCATGTGAAGAAACCTTTAAAGCTGAAGCTATTGCTGCTAGACAATGGCATCAATATTCGGAGGTGGAGGAAAGTTTCTTCAAGTAGAAGTCTAGAATAACATGGCTGAAACTAGGCGATCGGAATAACTCCTTTTTCCACAGAGCCTTAAAAAGCCGACGATCCCGGAACAGTATCCGAAAGCTCAGAACTGAAGCTGGAGAAGATATCACAAACACTCAAGACATAAAAGAGAAGGCAGTGAAGTACTATAAGGATTTCCTCCAAGCTTCTCAGGAGACGACGGGAAGCACTAGCAATGATCTCAAAGAATTGATTGATTTTCGATGCACTGAAAGTATGAGAGAGACCTTGACTGCCCCTGTTCTGGAGGAAGACATAAAAAGAGCCTTATCGTCTATGCCATCCGGAAAGACTCCTGGTCCAGATGGGTTCACGAAGGAATTCTTTACAGCTGCTTGGTCGATAATTGGTAAAGATTTTGTAACAGCGGTACAATCCTTCTTTCACAATGGTTTCATTCCAACGGGAGTTAACTCCACTGTCCTTACATTGATACCAAAGAAAACAGATGCAGAAACAATGAGGGACTATAGGCCAATCGCTTGTTGCAACACGACCTACAAAGTTATCTCCAAGATCATTGCCTACAGATTAAAGTTGATTCTTCCGGAAGCGCTGAAACCAAACCAAAGTGCTTTCATCAAAGACCCCTTGCTATTGGAGAATGTTTTACTGGCCACGGAACTGGTAAAGGACTATCATAAGGATACTATTTCCGCAAGATGTGCCATGAAGATAGATATTACCAAAGCTTTCGACACAGTCAAGTGGGATTTCATTCTAAATGTGTTAAAGACTATGAGCATACCAGACATCTTCATTCTGTGGATAAAAGGCTGTATTACCACAACATCATTCTCAGTAAGTGTAAATGGGGAGCTCGAAGGGTTTTTCACAACTTCTAGAGGTCTCAGGCAAGGTTGTTCCATCTCTCCCCTTCTCTTTGTGATTGCTATAAATGTCCTCACCCATCGTCTCAATAAAGCAGCAAAGAATGACAGATTCGGTTATCACCCAAAATGCAAAGATGTTGAGCTAACTCATCTTAGCTTTGCAGACGATATGATTATATTCACAAATGGCATAGCGACTTCAATTAGGGGCATCGCAGAGATTCTAAAAGAGTTCGAATTTGAGTCTGGCCTAGCAATAAATATGAACAAATCTGCCTTGTTCCCAGCTGGTAGAACGCATCATGATCTCCAAGCAACAACTCCAAATTTGGGCATACCTATTGATCAGCTGCCTATCCGATACTTGGGCCTTCCTCTTACCACAAAGAGTTGTTGGGAATGTCCTGAAATCTATTGTACTTACTCTAAGTGAAAGTCGTATTGTCGAGATGAGACAATCATATAATACTAGGTAGTCATAATGCTTTGCTAGAAGCCACTTATGATCAATGAGTTTAGAACTCATTGCTAGTATTATATGATCCTACAGGGTCACACACCTAAGCAAACTGGACGTTAAAGACGAGGTTGATCATTAATGTAATGATCTAGTGAATGCATATTTGATATGCATTCGGTATCAAAATTCTGGGGCCGTGTCGATCGACACAAAGAGTGTGTCGGTCGACACAACTCACGGATTACCAGATTAATTCGGTTTAATCGTTGGTTAATCCCGTTGCGGTTTAAGTCGACATATATAAGATATATGGTCGACCTAAACTCGAACTTAACCTAATACACAACCACCAGAACTAGAAAAGAAACCTCTCAAGAGATTAGATCTCTATAGGCACTAGCATCCCTCCTGTTCAGTTTGTGTGCGTGTGGATACCAATAGAGGCACAACGTTTGAGGTGCTTCGCGATCTCGATTATCTGCAAATCTTCCGCTGCTAATTACCAGGTAAATCTGAGATCCTAATGATTCAATTACATGAACCTTAGATCCTAGGCTTGGAATTTATACCTAGGGTTGCTAATCCTGATTAGAACTGCTAGAAATTCCTTCAGTGGTATCAGAGCTTTAGGGTTCCATTGAATCTGTAGCATGTTGATTAGATTAGTTGCATCTGAATCAGTGTATGGTTGATATAAACTTGCTAAAATTCGTTTTCATGAAAAATCTAGATTAGGTTTTTTTGCTTGAAAAACGATTAGGGTTTATCGCCTTGTGTCGATCGACACCAATCCGGTATCGGTCGACACAGAAGGATAAACCGAATAAAATTGTTTTCGCCTAGTGTCGATCGACACAAGAGTTGTGTCGGTCGACACCAACCTCGCGAAATTGATAAATCGGTTCAATTGGATTGGACCGGTTATCGAGCTTGGTTAATGATGGTTGAAAATTGTGAATGATTTAATTGCGATTGGTTTGATTAGGTTGGGATCGACCGATGCTAATGTAGCATCGATCGACACTGACCAGTATTCAAAACCGGATCAATTGGATTGATCGGTTATCGCGGATTGTTTTAGTTATTCTGCATCGATCGACACTAAAGTAGTGTCGGTCGACATGAGATTCGATGGTTTAGGTTATGGAACCTAAAATCACAGAACCAAAGCAAGATAAATCAATTAATTAGAAGAATTAAAACATAATAAAACTGAATGTTTTAAATGGTTCTGTTCCTCAATCAAATATCAAGTGATACTTGATGTCTTTCCAATCTTGTCAACTGTCAAGACTCATTTCATTGTGCGATAGACTTGCAGTGCAAGATGTCCACAATTACATGAGTAAGGCAGGAGAATCGTGTTGACGGACTTGCAGTGCAAGACATCAACAATTACATGACTGAAGAGATTGGTTTACTTGACTGGGCCATCAAAATCGTTTTGGGCTCAGAGACATCAGGTGGATTGGGCATGAGATGTCGATCCACAACCAAGAGTTATATTGGATATAACTAGCAAAGTTGTTGCTTACCTAGATAGCTAAATTTGGGTGATAGCCAGTGGCTCACTCAAGTTTAGTGAAGGATGGGTCTTGGATCATTATATTCATCTGAGGAAACAATGTTTGAATATAATGCGAGTTTTCTTAAAAGTTAAGACTTCTCATTTCTTGAACATCATAACTAAACCTTTTCCTTTCTTTGTTCTCAGCTATGACTAACACTCATAATAACTCTTTCTCCCTGCGATCCGTCCTTGAGAAGGACAAGTTAAATGGATTGAATTTTCTCGAATGGTATCGGAACTTGAGAATTGTTCTCAAGCAGGAGAAAAGGGACTATGTCCTGGAAACTGTTCTCCCTGAAAAACCGAGAGCCAATGCTGCACATGCAGAAAGGAGTGCTTGGGATAAGCATTCCAATGATGTGGTCGATGTGAATTGTCTCATGTTGGCTACCATGAACTCGGATTTGCAGAAGCAATACGAGAACGTGGAGTCGCCAGTGGAGATGATTACTAGCCTGAAAAGCATGTTTCAGGAGCAAGCACGAACTGAGAGATACCAGACGGTTAAATCTCTCATTGAATGCAAGCTACCAAAGGACAGTCCAGTCAGTCCTCATGTCATTAAGATGATGGGTTATATTGATAACCTGGGGAAGCTGGATTGTCCCATTAGCCAAGAGTTGGCTACTGACATCATTCTGCAGTCACTGCCGTCAAGTTATGATCAGTTTGTTATGAACTATAACATGAATAACTTGAGAAAGACGTTGACTGAACTGCATGGCATGCTCAAGACAGCTGAGCCAAATATCAAGAAGGGCACTCCTAATGTACTTATGGTACAAGGGGGTAAGAAGTTTAAGAAACTTGGCAAAGGCAAGGGAAAGGGCAAGGCAGTCCAGGTTGAGAACCAGGACACGCCTGCGCCAGCCCCAAAGCCCAAGCCGGGCCCATCTGAGACTGATAAGTGCCATTACTGTAAAGAGCTTGGGCATTGGAAGAGAAATTGCAACAAATTCTTGGAAGAGAAGAAGAAGAAGAAGAAGACTTTCGAGATTTCATCTTCAGGTATTTTTGTTATAGAAGTAAATGTTACTACTTCTGGTTCTACTTCTTGGGTATATTGGATACCGGCTGTGGTGCTCATATTTGTACAAATATGCAGGGCCTAAGCAACAGTAGGACGTTGGAAAAGGGACAAGTGGACCTGCGCGTGGGGAATGGAGCAAGAGTTGCTGCATTAGCCGTAGGAACATTTAACTTGTCTTTACCTTCTGGTTTGGTTTTAGAACTTCATAATTGCTACTATGTACCTGCTATAAGCAGAAATATTATTTCTATTCCTGTTTTGGATTTGGAAGGATATCAGTTTTCAATTAAGAATAAATGTTGTTCTTTTGATTACAATGATATATTTTATGGTAGCAGCCCATTAGAGAATGGGCTTTATGTTCTAAACCAAAGCACACAAATCTATAACATTAACACCAAGAGATTCAAATCAAATGACACGAATCAGACTTTTCTATGGCATTGTCGTTTGGGCCACATAAACGAGAAACGGATTCAAAAGCTCCATAGTGATGGGCTTTTGGGCTCATTTGATTATGAATCATGTGAGAAATGTGAATCTTGTTTACTGGGCAAAATGGCAAAGGCCCCTTTCAACAAACAAAATGAAAGGGCCAGTGACCTATTGGGCCTTATACATACGGATGTATGCGGCCCAATGAGCACAAGTGCCAGAGGAAATTTTCGATACTTCATTACCTTCACTGATGATTTCAGCAGGTATGGCTATGTCTATTTAATGAGACACAAATCGGAATCTTTTGAAAAGTTCAAAGAGTTCCAAAATGAAGTACAGAATCAACTTGGCAAAAATATTAAGGCTCTTCGATCAGATCGTGGAGGAGAATACTTAAGCCAAGAATTCTGTGATCATTTGAGAGATTGTGGAATTGTTTCGCAACTCACTCCTCCTGGAACACCACAATGGAATGGGGTGTCTGAGAGGAGGAATCGAACTTTATTAGATATGGTTCGATCAATGATGAGTCTCTCAACTCTTCCATTATCCTTTTGGGGATACGCTCTAGAAACGTCTGCGTTTACACTTAATAAGGTTCCGTCAAAATCAATGCAAAGACACCACATTAGATGTGGACTGGAAATGTTCCGAATGTGTCTTTCCTGAAGATTTGGGGTTGTGAAGCTTATGTTAAGAGATTAATTACAGATAAGCTCGAACCCAAATCTGATAAATGCTACTTTGTTGGTTATCCTAAGGAAACCAAGGCATACTACTTTTACAACCAATCCGAGAACAAAGTGTTTGTTGCTCGGAACTGCGTCTTTCTTGAGAGAGAGTTTCTTTCCAAGAGAAACAGTGGGAGTAAAGTACAACTCGAAGAAGTTCGAGAACCGCAGGAAAATGCTCAACCCGTAGAGGAAGAGCAACAGTTGGATCTACAAAGAGTTGTAGAAACCGCGCCTGTGGAGCCTGAAATTCGCCGATCCGAAAGGATCCGTCACGAACCCGAGAGATATGGATTTCTCGTAACCAATTGTCATGATTTGTTGATCATTGACAGTGACGAGCCAGCGAATTTTGAAGAAGCGATGATGAGCCCTAAATCCGAAAAGTGGCTGAAAGCCGCTGAATCCGAAATGGGATCCATGTCACAGAACCAAGTATGAACTTTGGTTGATTTACCCGATGGTGCAAGACCCATTGAGTGTAAATTGATTTTCAAGAAGAAAATTGATGTGGATGGAAATATTCAGATATATAAAGCAAGGCTGGTGGCAAAAGGTTTCAAACAAATTCATGGCATTGACTATGAAGAAACTTATTCCCCGGTCGCCATGCTTAAATCCATTCGGATTCTCCTAGCAACAGCCGCTCATTATGACTATGAGATCTGGCAGATGGACGTGAAAACAGCTTTCCTTAATGGAATTCTGGAAGAGGATGTGTACATGACACAGCCCGAAGGTTTCATCGATCCAAATGCAGCTAGGAAAGTATGCAAGCTTCATCGATCCATTTATGGATTGAAGCAAGCATCTCGGAGTTGGAATCTTCGTTTTGATGAAGCAGTCAAAAAGTTTGACTTCATCAGGAACGAAGAGGAACCATGTGTTTACAAGAAGACTAGTGGGAGCGCAGTTGCATTTCTCGTGTTGTATGTAGATGAAATACTTCTTCTCGGAAATGACATTCCGTTGTTACAGTCTGTTAAGACTTGGCTCGGAAGTTGTTTTTCAATGAAAGACATGGGAGAAGCCGCGTATATTCTTGGAATAAGAATCTATAGAGATAGATTAAACAAGTTAATTGGACTGTGTCAAGACACTTATATCAATAAAGTCTTACACAGGTTCAGAATGCATGATTCCAAGAAGGGCTTCATACCAATGTCTTATGGCATAAGTCTCAGCAAGAAGCAGTGTCCTGAGACACCTGCTGAGCGAGAACGCATGAGTCGGATTCCTTATGCCTCGGCATTGGGATCCATCATGTATGACATGCTCTGTACTCGTCCAGATGTTGCTTGTGCTCTAAGCATGACGAGTAGATACCAATCGGATCCAGGTGAAAGTCACTGGACAACAGTCAAGAATATTCTGAAGTATTTGAGAAATACTAAGGATAAATTCTTGGTGTACGAGGAAGTGATGAGCTGGTAGTAAGTGGTTACACAGACGCAAGTTTTCAGACAGACAAAGATGATTTCCGATCGCAATCTGGTTACATCTTTTCCCTGAATGGTGGTGCAGTCAGCTGGAAGAGTTCCAAGCAGGACACTGTAGCAGATTCCATGACTGAAGCTGAGTACCTCGCTGCTTCTGAAGCGGCAAAGGAGGTTGTTTGGATCAAGAAGTTCATCACTGAACTTGGTGTGATTCCTATTATTTCTGAGCCAGTGGCTTTGTATTGTGACAACAATGGAGCCATTGCGCAAGCAAAGGAACCTAGATCACACCAGAAATCCAAACACATAGAAAGGAGATATCACCTTATCCGTGATATTGTGAATAGAGGAGATGTGAAGATCAGCAGAGTCCCGACGGATGAGAATGTTGCCGATCCACTAACCAAGCCTCTCCCAAGGCCCAAGCATGAGTTTCATACTGCTACTGTAGGCATTATATTTCTTAAGATATGATCTTGATTTTAGTGGGAGTTATATTTGTTTTAGTTATGTCATGATGTTCACAAAAACATAATAGTTATGTTATTTTAATGAAATTTGTTTCATCATTATTCAATTATGTTAATTAAATAATAGTCCCGAAATAATTCATGGCAATGTTATAGGTCATCAAGTATGTGACTTGATCATGAAACCCTATAAACAAAGATTGTCATGAATTATGTTGGTCCCTGGTCGAGGTTGTTAAAATGGGACATTAACAACCACGTGAGACTAGTATGTGAGGTGACTGATGACTATGTTTCATGGAGTCATTAATAAGAGTATTAAAGTCAATCACATAGATATGTGTTAGAGAACACATGATCGGACATGACCCGTTAATGAGAACTCTACAAGATGTTATATGAGTGTCATAAGAGTTTCTCATTACGACTAAAGAGTGTAGTCCTAAGACTTGAGTTCATCATGTCCTCTCTCATATGGATTGGTTCGTATTGACCTTGTCAAACGTCAGCCGTAACTGGTGATTATAAAGACACTGATTAGGCGTATCATGAGATATAAAAGAGACATGGATGGAACAAGATGGGATTTGTACCTCCTATATAACATGAGTTAAATATCTCTGGGCCTATCAAAGATTTGATACTGGAAATGCGTGGTCGCGCTCAAACGAGGTGATTGTCAGTCGTTTGTTTTTTCATCAGTACAAATCGAGATTCGATAAACGTGATCTGGCTTAATAAGGATGACACAGTTCTTGCCTTATGCTAGATTGAGATATAGCTACAAAGGGATTAAAGGAATAGATGATTCCAGTACAAGTGGGAGATTGTTGGGAATGTCCTGAAATCTATTGTACTTACTCTAAGTGAAAGTCGTATTGTCGAGATGAGACAATCATATAATACTAGGTAGTCATAATGCTTTGCTAGAAGCCACTTATGATCAATGAGTTTAGAACTCATTGCTAGTGTTATATGATCCTACAGGGTCACACACCTAAGAAAATTGGACGTTAAAGACGAGGTTGATCATTAATGTAATGATCTAGTGAATGCATATTTGATATGCATTCGGTATCAAAATTCTGGGGCCGTGTCGATCGACACAAAGAGTGTGTCGGTCGACACAACTCGCGGATTACCAGATTAATTCGGTTTAATCGTTGGTTAATCCCGTTGCGGTTTAAGTCGACATATATAAGATATATGGTCGACCTAAACTCGAACTTAACCTAATACACAGCCACCAGAACTAGAAAAGAAACCTCTCAAGAGATTAGATCTCTATAGGCACTAGCATCCCTC
Organism: Orychophragmus violaceus; assembly: GCA_030180135.1. Taxonomy (NCBI): domain Eukaryota; kingdom Viridiplantae; phylum Streptophyta; class Magnoliopsida; order Brassicales; family Brassicaceae; genus Orychophragmus; species Orychophragmus violaceus. The sequence continues at coordinate 17,757,415 of CM058232.1, read as the reverse complement.
CTGTTCAGTTTGTGTGCGTGTGGATACCAATAGAGGCACAACGTTTGAGGTGCTTCGCGATCTCGATTATCTGCAAATCTTCCGCTGCTAATTACCAGGTAAATCTGAGATCCTAATGATTTAATTACATAAACCTTAGATCCTAGGCTTGGAATTTATACCTAGGGTTGCTAATCCTGATTAGAACTGCTAGAAATTCCTTTAAGAGTATGACCAAATCAGACTATGAGCCTCTAATAGACAGAATTCGGAAGCAGTTTACTTCCTAGTCCAACAAAACTCTTTCCTACGCGGGAAGACTTCAGCTCATAAAATCTGTTATAGTTAGTATCTCTAACTTTTGGTGCTCGGCTTTCCGTCTTCCTAGCAGCTGCCTAGATACTATAGAGAAGATGTCAGCTGCTTTCCTTTGGTCTGGCTCCCCGACCATAACTACTAAGGAAAAGGTTTCGTGGGATGATCTTGTTGGGAATGTCCTGAAATCTATTGTACTTACTCCAAGTGAAAGTCGTATTGTCGAGATGAGACAATCATATGACACTGGGCAGTCATAATGCTTTGCTAGAAGCCACTTATGATCAATGAGTTTAGAACTCATTGCTAGTGTTATATGATCCTACAGGGTCACACACCTAAGCAAACTGGACGTTGTATATGAGGTTGATCATTAATGTAATGATCAGGTGAATGCATATTTGATATGCATTCAATACCAAGTTTCTGGGCAGTGTCGATCGATACAATAAGCGTGTCGGTCGACACAGATCGGCAGTGTCGATCGACACAAAGAGTGTGTCGGTCGACACAACTCGCGGATTACCAGATTAATTCGGTTTAATCGTTGGTTAATTCCATTGTGGTTTAAGTCGACATATATGAGATATATGATCGACCTAAACTCGATCTAACCTAATTCACAGCCACCAGAAAGGTAAGAGAAACCTCTCGAGAGATCTGATCTCTAAAGGCACTAGCATCCCTTCTGTTCAGTTTGTGTGCGTGTGGATACCAGTAGAGGCGCAGCATTTGAGGCGCTCTAGATCTCGATTATCTGTAAATCTTCCGCTGCTAATCACCAGGTAATTCTGAGATCCCAATGATTCAATTACATGAACCCTAGATCCTAGGCTTGGAATTCAGACCAGGGTCGCCTAATTGGATTAGGAACTGCTAGAAATTCCTTCAGTGGTATCAGAGCCTTAGGGTTCTATTGAATCTGTAGCATGTTGATTAGATTGGTTGAATATGGATCTCTGTATAGTTGATACAAACATGTTAAAATTCGTTTTCATGATAAATCTAGTTTTAGGTTTTTGGCTTGAAAAACGATTAGGGTTTATCGCCCTGTGTCGATCGACACCAATCCGGTATCCGTCGACACAGATGGATAACCCGAATAAAATTTGTTTCGCCTAGTGTCGATCGACACAAGTGTTGTGTCGGTCGACACAAACCTCGCGAGATTGATGAATCGGTTCAATTGGATTGGACCGGTTATCGAGCTTGGTTTATAATGGTTGAACACTGTGAATGGTTTAATTGCGATTGGTCTGATTAGGTTGGTATCGACCGATGCTAGTGTAGCATCGATCGACACTGACCGGTATTCAAAACTGGATCAATTGGATTAATCGGTTATCGCGGATTGTTTTGGTTGTCCTGCATCGATCGATACTAAAGTAGTGTCGGTCGATATCAGATTCGATGGTTTGGGTTATGGAACCTGAAATCACAGAACCAAAGCAAGATAAATCAATTAATTAGAAGAATTAAAACATAATAAAACTGAACGTTTTAAATGGTTCTGTTCCTCAATCAAATATCAAGTGATACTTGATGTCTTTCCAATCTTGTGAACTGCCAAGACCCATTTAATTGTGCGATAGACTTGCAGTGCAAGATGTCCACAATTTCATGAGTAAGACAGAGGTAATCGTGTTGATGGATTTGCAGTGCAAGACATCAACAATTACATGACTGAAGAGATTGGTTTACTTGACTGGGCCATCAAAATCGTTTTGGGCTCAGAGACATCAGGTGGATTGGACATGAGATGTCAATCCACAACCAAGAGTTATATTGGATATAACTAGCAAAGTTTTTGCTTACCTAGATAGCTAAAATTTGGGTGATAGCCAGTGGCTCACTCAAGTTTAGTGAAGTATGGGTCTTGGATCATTATATTCATCTGAGGAAACTTTGTTTGAATATAATGCGAGTTTTCTTAATTGTTAAGATTTCTCATTTTTTGAACATCATAACTAAACCTCCCTTGTTTTTCCAGCTATGTCTAGCACAAACCATCTTAACAACTTCTCCTTGCGATCCGTCCTTGAGAAGGACAAGTTAAATGGATCCAACTTTCTTGAATGGTATCGGAACTTGAGAATTGTTCTCAAACAGGAGAAAAAGGACTATGTCCTTGAGAAAGTTCTCCCCAAGAAGTACCGAGCCAATGCCTGGCAGTCAGATAAGGATGCTTGGGATAAGCATTCTAATGATGCGGTGGATGTGAGTTGTCTCATGTTGGCTACCATGAACTCGGAATTGCAGAAGCAATATGAGTACGTGGAGTCGCCAATAGAGATGATCACTGGCCTGAAAAGTATGTTTCAGGAGCAGGCACAAACTCAGAGATACCAGACGGTAAGATCTCTGATTGAGTGCAAGCTACCAAAGGGCAAACCAGTTAGTCCTCATGTCATTAAGATGATGGGTTATATTGATAACCTGGGGAAACTGGATTGTCCCATTAGCCAAGAGTTAGCTACTGACATCATTCTACAGTCACTGCCGTCAAGCTATGATCAATTTGTTATGAACTATAACATGAACAACTTGACGAAGACGTTGACTGAATTGCATGGATGCTTAAGACTGCTTAAGAAACTTGGTAAGAACAAAGGTGATGGCAAGACGAGCTCGATTGTGAATCCAAGCGAGTCTGGCCATGCTCCTAAGGTTAAAACCAGTCCTTCTGAAGATGTTAAGTGCCGTTATTGTAATGGTTATGGGCATTTGAAAAGAAACTGCAATAAATTCTTGGAAGATTATGAGAAGCTGAAGAAGACGTACGAGACTTCTTCTTCAGGTATTATTTTATAGAAGTAAATGTTACTTCTTATGGTCCTACTTATTGGGTATTAGATACCAACTATGGTACTCATATTTTGTGAAAATGTGCAGGGCCTGAGCAAAAGTAGGACTATGGAGAAAGGACAAGTGGATCTACGCGTGGGAAATGGAGCAAGAGTTGCTGCATTAGCCGTAGGAGTATTTCATTTGTTTTCTTTTATGGCATGTTTTGAACTTAAAACTGCTACTATGTACCTGCTATGAGCAGAAAGATTATTTCTATTCCTTGTTTGGATATGGAAGGATATCAGTTTTCAAATTAAGAATAAGTGTTATTCATTTGATTACAGTGATATATTTTATAGTAGCAATCCATTAGAGAATGGACTTTATGTTCTAAACCAGAATGTGCCTAACTATCACATCAATACCAAGAGATTCAAGTCAAATGATACGAATCAAAACCTTTTCTCTGGCATTGTCGTTTTGGACCACATAAATAAGAAACAGATTCAGAAGCTCCATAGTGATGGGCTTTTGGGCTCATCTGATTATGAATCAAAATGAGTAAAGTGAATCTTGTTTATCGGGTAAAATGACGAAGGCCCCTTTCGACAAAAGGTAGTGTCGATCGACACAAACGGTGCGTCGGTCGATACAGGTTGCGAACGAACAAAATGAAAGGGCCAGAGGCTTATTGGGCTTTATACATACGGATGTATATGGGCCAATGAGCACTAGTGCTAGAGGAAACTTTCAGTACTTCATTACCTTTACTGATATTTTCAGTAGGTACGGTTATGTCTTATTTATAAGACATAAGTCAGAATCTTTGAAAGGTTCAAAGAGTTCCAAAAATGAAGTACATAATCAATTTGGCAAAGGTATTAAAACTCTACGATGAAATCATGGAGGTGAATACTTAAGTCAAGAATTTAGTGATCATCTGAGAGATTGTGAAAGTGTTTCACAATTCACTCCTCCTGAATCGGACTTTATTAGATATGGTTCGATCATTGATGAGTCACTTAGATCTTCCATTATCCTTATAAGAATACGCTCTAGAAATGTCTGAGTGTACATTAAATAGAGTTCCATCAAAATCACTTACAGAGATACCACATGAGATGTGGAATGGAAATTTTTCTGATTTATCCATCATGGAGATTTGGAGTTGCGAGACTTATATAAAACGTTTAATATCTGATAAGCTCACACCCAAATCTGATAAGTGCTACTTCATTGGTTGTCCTAACAAAACCAAGGCATGTTACTTTTACAACCAGTTCGAGAACAAATTGTTTGTTGCTCGGAACTATGTTTTCTTAAGAAAGACTTTCTTTCCAAGAAGAACAGTGGGAGTAAAAGTACAACTCGAAGAAATTCGAAAGTCACAGGAGACTGCTCAACCTGATGAGGAAGAGCAGCATTTGGATCTACAAAGAGTTGTAGAACCTGCACCTGTGGTGCCTAAAGTTTATAAAGGATCTGGTGAATGTATATTCGATGTACATTCAAATGCGAGTTTCTGAAGAAGTGTCGATCGACACAAACGTTGTATCGATCGACACAGATCGCGAACCAAAATATTTTGGTTTACGACTAAATTAACTACGGTTTGAATCTTGGTTAATTAGGTCGTGGTAAAAGTATACATATGAGATATGTGCACGACTTTTACACAAAACTGAAGCTCGCAGATCCGAAAGGATCCGTCACGAACCCGAGAAATGTGGATTTCTCGTAACCAATTGCGGTGATCTATTGATCATTGAAAGTGACGGGCCTGCAAATTTTGAAGAAGCAATGATGGGCCTTGACTCCGAAAATGGCTGAAAGCCGCTGAATCCGAAATGGGATCCATGTCACAGAACCAAGTATGACTTGGGATGATTTACCCTATGGTGTAGAAGCCATTGTGAGTAGATGGATTTTCAAGAAGAAAAGTTGACATGGATGGTTATATTCAGATGTACAAAGCAAGGTTGGTGGCAAAATATTTCAAGTAAATTCATGGTATTGACTGTGAAGAAACCTAATCCCAGACACCGTGCTTATGTCCATTCGGATTTTCCTAGCAACCGCCACTCATAATGGTTATGAGATCTGGCAGATGGATGTGAAAACAGTTTTCCATAATGGAATTCTGGAAAGGGATGTGTACATAACACAACCTGAAGTTTTCATTGATCCTAATGAAGCTAGGAAGATATGCAAGCTTCATCAATCCATTTATGGATTAAAGCAAGCATCTCGGAGTTGAAATCTTCGTTTTGATAAAGCAGTCAAAAAGTTTGACTTCGTCATGAATGAAGAGGAACCGTGTGTTTACAAGAGGACTAGTGGGAGCGCAATTGGATTTCTAGTATTGTATGTTGATAACATACTACTTCTCGGAAATGAAGTTCCATCGTTTCAGTCTGTTAAGACCTGACTCGAAAGTTATTTTTCGATAAAATTATGGGAGAAACCGTATACATTCTTGGAATAAGAATCTATAGAGATAGATTGGATAAGCTAATTGGATTGTGTCAAGATACTTATGGTGATAAGGCCTTGCACAGGTCCAGTATGCAGGATTCCAAGAAGGGCTTCGTGCAAATGACTCTTGGTATTACTCTTAGCAAGACGCAGTGTCTTTCGACACACGCTGAGCAAGGGCGAATGAGGGTCAGGCTACTGCTAAAGGCATTAGATGTCTTAAGATGTGATCTTAATTTTAGTGGGAGTCGTTGTTATTAATTTTAGTTATGATATGATGTTCGTATAAACATAATTTGATTATGTTATTGAAATCTGACATCTGTATTATTTAATAATGGTTATTAAATAATAGTCCCAAAGTAATTTATGACATTTTATAGGTCATCAAGTATGTGACTTGATCATGAAACCCTATAGATAATAAATGACATAAATTATGTTGGTCCCTGGTCAAGGTTGTTAAAGTGGGACATTAACAACCACGTGAGACTAGTATGTGAGGTGACTGATAACTAAGTTTCATGGAGTCATTAATAAGTGTATTAAAGTCAATCACATAGATATGTGTTGGAGAACACAGGATCGGACATGACCCACTGATGAGAACTCTACGAGATAGTTATATAAGTTTCATGAGAGTTTTCATTACGACTATAGAGTATAGTCCTTAAACCTGAGTTCATCATGTTTTCTTACATGTGAATTGGTCCGCTTTAACCTTGTCAAACGTCAGCCGTAACTGGTGACTATAAAGGCATTGATTGGGCGTATCATGAAGCGTGTGAAGAAACAGGGATGGAACAAGATGGGATTTGTCCCTCCTATATAACATGAGATAAATATCTCAGGGCCCATCGAAGATTTGATACTGAGAAATGTGTGGCCACACTCAAACGAGGTGATTGTCAGTCGTTTGTCTTGTCAGTATAAATCGGAGTTCGATGAACATGATCTTGGCTAAATAAGGGTGACACAGATCTTGCCTTATGCCAGATCGAGATATAGTGACGAAGGGATTAAAGGAATAGATGATTCCAGTACAAGTGGGAGATTGTTGGGAATGTCCTGAAATCTATTGTACTTACTCCAAGTGAAAGTCGTATTGTCGAGATGAGACAATCATATGACACTGGGCAGTCATAATGCTTTGCTAGAAGCCACTTATGATCAATGAGTTTAGAACTCATTGGTAGTGTTATATGATCCTACAGGGTCACACACCTAAGCAAACTGGATGTTGTATATGAGGTTGATCATTAATGTAATGATCGGGTGAGTGCATATTTGATATGCATTCAATACCAAGTTTCTGGGCAGTGTCGATCGACACAATAAGCGTGTCGGTCGACACAGATCGGCAGTGTCGATCGACACAAAGAGTGTGTCGGTCAACACAACTCGCGGATTACCAGATTAATTCGGTTTAATCGTTGGTTAATTCCGTTGTGGTTTAAGTCGACATATATGAGATATATGGTCGACCTAAACTCGATCTAACCTAATTCACAGCCACCAAAAAGGTAAGAGAAACCTCTCGAGAGATCTGATCTCTAAAGGCATTAGCATCCCTTCTGTTCAGTTTGTGTGCGTGTGGATACCAGTAGAGGCGCAGAATTTGAGGCGCTCTAGATCTCGATTATCTGTAAATCTTCCGCTGCTAATCACCAGGTAATTCTGAGATCCCAATGATTCAATTACATGAACCCTAGATCCTAGGCTTGGAATTCAGACCAGGGTCGCCTAATTGGATTAGGAACTGCTAGAAATTCCTTCAGATCTCTGTGCTCCTAAGATAGAAAGTGGACTCGGACTAAGGAAGTTGCAGGATAGCTCCACAGCTTTCTCCCTTAAGCTAATATGGCGCCTGCTAACTCACCAAAATCTCTCTGGGTTGACTGGGTCAGGAGATATTTGCTAAGGGGTTCCTCGTTTTGGGACATTAAGGACACCACTACCCTTGGGTCTTGGATGTGGAAGAAGATCTTGAAGCTCAGACCGGTTGCAGCCTCCTTTCTGAAAACGGAACTGAAAAATGGTGCAACTACTTTGTTCTGGTATGATAATTGGATCTCAAATGGTCGTCTGATTGACACTGTAGGTGAAGCAGGACCCCGTACCATGGGAGTCCCCAAACTTGCAAAAGTGGCTGATGTGGTCGAAGGGGGCCGCTGGACTTTAAGACGTTGTAGATCCCAGCAACTGCAAGGCATCATCCAAAAAATAACAGAGCTTCCGGTCCCAAAGAGATCAGATGGTGAGGATCGAATAGTATGGAAGCAGAGCAATGGTACATATGAGCATAAATTCTCTACCAAGCAGACATGGCAGCTTCTACGTTCACCTAAACAGAAGGTCAGATGGCATACACTGGTATGGTTTCCTGAAACATTACCTCGGCAAGCTTTCATCCTCTGGTTAGCGTTCCGAAACAGGTTGGCAACAGAAGACCGAGCTATGCTATATGCTGATAAGTGTGGTTGTGTTCTTTGTGGGGAACCAGCTGAGACAAGAGATCATCTCTTTCTAGCGTGTCCTTACTCCTACACGGTTTGGACTACTTTTATGTTGGGTATCCTCGGCAGCTCAGTAAATCCAGACTGGAACATCACCACTCAAATTCTGCTATACAAGAGGCTCTCTGCCATAGATTCACGTCTTGTGCGAATGACTTTTCAGGCAACAGTCTATGGGATATGGCGGGAGAGAAACGGTCGGCGACACCAACAACCTCCAAAGACTTCGATGGAACTATTTCGCATTATTCAAAAAGACATTCACCATCGCTTATTGGCAATAAGCAATGACGAAAGCACACTGGCTGCACGCTGGATTGAGGTCACAAACCTCATCAACTAGACAAGGATAGCTCATACGCTAAGAAACCCCCTGATTATTTGAGAAAGTTCATTGCTTCTTGTTGAAGCTTTCTTTTGGTTTAATCTCTTTTGGTTTCAGTTTGAGTCCAAAAGTTGTAAACATTCTTTTTTGTTGATAAATAAATTTAACATTTCAACAACAAAAAAAAAAAGTAGAAAACTCTATAGCTTTCAAAAAAATCTTTCTAAACATGATCGGAAGAAATTTAAGATTGTAGAAAAAGTTACAGCTTTGAAAAGATTTTTTTTTTAAAAATACAGCTTTCAAAGATTTTACAACACTTGCCAAATCAACCTTAATTGTTAAATGTGTTTAATGCATAATAACCACACTAAACATATTTTATCAACATTCAATTATATATTAATATTTTGAATTTTTTTGTGCTTTCTATAATTTTACATTTTCGGTAGGTTTTAGCAACCTATTATGGACTTATGTTAAATGTTCTATGGACAGTGGTTACCCTTTATTTAGGTTCAGTTGCATTTTGTTTGGATCTTTATTTCCTTTGTTTAGGATCTTCTATTAAACATCCGTACTTAGATCCATGAATATAATCCCATCAATTGACAAAAACAATTTACATTTTTCAATTTTTCTGTTTTAATACCTTTAATTTAGTGACTCAAATTTATATTTTGATCTTTCAAAATTTAGATATAACACATTGATTTTGATAATATTAGCATGGTATATTCTACTATTGTTACATATTTAACTATACAAAATTCAAATTCGAATACATAACTGTGAAATCGCGGATTCACGCCAAAGTTTTGTTTTTTGTGGATTTGGACTTTAGAGAATGTAAATATAATTTTCCTAAAATCAAAAATGTATTTAGGATTGAATGTCGAAATAAAAACTTATATAATCGAATTGAAATTATACAATGAGGTCGAAGTATCTAGTCGAAGTGATTTTCTGTGGAAGTTCGAATGAATGTGTGAGGATCTCTCTCTTCTCCATTTATAGCCTCGAACCTCGATCCTCTTGTTCTGATTTTCTCGTATGTTCTTGTTACCAAAGATCCCTCCTCTATATGTGATACGCGGAGGTCGTTTGATCTGGCAGCGACTCGGTCTTTCAGCAGAAATGATTTTCTTCAGGTCGAGGTCAAACTCATCGGGACTCGACCCGCTTTTGGACCAATATGTAAATCTTTCTGGGCTTCGGATGAATCCTAGCCTAATGAGCATAAACCGTTATTGGGCCTTTATGTCATTTAGTGGGCCGGATTTGTTGATATGAAATCCAACACCAAACAATAGCCCCCATACCATTATTTCGATGATTCGAGGTTAATGTGCGATAGACAATCTCTGGACGCCGCGCGCCGCCCTTGATATTCGAAACTAATGATTGATGTTCTTTGTCGTTGATCTTGTTTGGATCGAGCAGTCAGGATTCGAGATCCACGAATTTTTTCCAATCTCGGCATGTGAACTCGATCCTTGGAAAATAACGATGACAATGGCATCATCATTTGTCGATCTGGTCGGTTATCGAACATTCCCACCTAATTTCGTCGACCTCGATCTGCGAGAAAAAAACTCGATCCTCCACCATTGATTTGTGATCATTGATTTTGAATCAACGATGCCGATGGGGGAATACGAGGGGTCCCTAGATTATTGAACTCGACAAGATATCGATTAGATTCGCCGTTACATTAAGGATTTAAAATGAACGGTTTAGATTTTGGGAGACGAAAGATCCCCTCGATCTCGAGGAAGAAAATCATTAAACCTGCTTTTAAAGGGGGTTACCTCCTTCACGACTCCCACTACATGTTACACTACTTATTCACAGGTAACTTCTTCTTCCCTTCCATTTACGGTTTTTCTTTCTCGCTCAACTCTTGGTTTTCAAAACCTTGAAGATTTCTCTCTCTAAAAAAATCTTCTTTTATTCTCTCTTTCGGCTCGAATATCAAGCATTATGGCTTAGAAGATCAGAATGGCAGCGAGTGTTCATCGGCAAAACCGTATGGTCCTCATCCGAAATCGACTTTGAACCCGCGCCACCTTCAGAAGCAGAGGGAGAAATGCCGGATTCCGGCATGTGTATTATGTTCAAGTCGGAGTCGCCAGAGAAGGTTCGAGAGAGATACTATTGCGCCTCTTATGCATATTTTGACAAGTACAGACTTTTCTTCACAATCCCGCGTCTTGTCTCTTGTGTGCTGGCACAACTTCAACTTTCCTTCCCGCATATGACTCTGAACTTCATTCTGTATGTTATCTGGCTCGGTGTGCGAGCCACCGAGGATGGAATCGAATTCGGCGTCGAGCAGCTCCTAAGGCTGTGTATGGTCAAATATAACGTCAGGGCCCCGAGGATGCATTATCTTTCTCCCTGATTTGAGAAGATCATAGAGAAAACTCCTCCTCAGGACGTATAGAAAGAGCCTTATTTCTTTTTCAAAATCAATGAGGCTTCGGTCAAAGAATTCGACTACTCGTTCAATCCAAATCATTAGGCCATTAGTGTTGGTTAGAATTAGGGTGTCAATTAGTTCTGATAGTTTTCTTTTTAGCTCAAATTCAAACGTTTACTAACCCTTCTTCCTTTTTTTTGTTTTGTAGAGACTCCAGAATCGGTGCCATTTAATCCATTGACGGAGGGTTTGATAGCTCGATTGAGAGGAAGTGATGTTGATTGGAACAATTTCACATCGGAGCCAGACGAGCTGCTTTCGGCTCTAACCCTCAACATCCTAAGAACCGGCCACAAATTGCTCAAGAAATCCAGCTCACACCGGCTCCACTCCACGTAACTCTTTTTCGGATATACCTCTGCCTCGTCGTGTCGTGGATCAAACCGGAACAATTAAGGGTTGGATCTATATTTGTATTCTTTCTGTATCGACTTATGGAGGTCGTCTGATTCGTGTTTTGGCTTTTTGTTTGCAGGTCGAACTATTTCTGATAGCAACTCAATCGCCAGTATACCTCCTCAAGAAAAGATGTCTCGAAGGGGAACTATGCGTCACCATGGGAATGAACCAATCGACTTGGCGAAGAAGGTGAAGAAAGGAGACATGGGTGACGCCATTATTTTTTCCCTCGGGCATCTCCTCCGACTCTAGATCCTCACCCAAAAGAGACGATCCAGGGGTCCGAGATTCCACCTCCCACACAAGTCAAGTCGCTCTAACTCATTCCAAGAAACTGGTCCACCTGAGCTCCCATTCGAATGGCTCCGGGGGATCGAATGGTAGAAACCTAGGTGGGTCCCGACCTCCCACCCTAAAGCGTTAGCAGACTTACGCAGAAGTGAGCTCACGGAGGGTGAGCCAGGATATGGGAGTTAGGCCGACTTCCTCGGGGTCTGTTGGGACGTTTAACTGGCGCTTTAGGCACCACAAAGAGTGTCCCATTGCAGACGAACCGAAGGGGGTGGCCTATCTGCTCCGACACTTTAAACCTGTTGGCGTCCGGCCCCCGACCGTTGGTCATATATCCCTCTGGGCGGCCTACACTGAGATGATGGCGGCGCATGTGAAGGTCTGGAATTCCTTCTTCTTTTCCCTTTTTTAAGGCATAATATCTTTATATATGACTTAAGACTTTTTCGTTCGTTGTATGCAGTCGCTCAAAGCCACGAACATGTTCGCAGCCAAGGCATAGCGTGAGTTGAGGGATGTTTCTCAGGATATCGAGCTCGAGGCTGCTAAGAAGGTGATGACAGACCTCAATGATTGGCTTTGGACTGCTAAGGCCCGAGAGGAAGATCTGAAGAAGAAGTTGGCCAAGTGTGTCGATGAGGAGGCCTGATTGATGCAACTCAAGGCCCAAGAGGAGGATCTTATGCATAAACTTGATATGGCAGCCATTTGGACATACACGGCTGAGGAGTCGGGCCGTAGGGCGATTGAGAAGGCTGCCCAAGATCGAGCCGAGAAAGAAAAGGTCCTCGTTGATAAGGAGTACAAGGTCAAGGTCGTGGTTCACACCGCACAAGGGAAGTTAACGAGGCGTATCTCAAGATCCTGAAAGCGATTAAGGTGAAATGCAATAGAGGAAGGTCAAAACTAGCGCCGAGATCCGTCTCCAGGAGGTCCTTGCAAACATCGAGCTCGTCGCTGAGTTCGCTACCAGTGAGTTGGGATTGACTCAAGAAGTATTGAACTTGGCTGAGAAGAAAGGAATCACAACTTAGGAAATGAATGTTGCAGGCATTTTAAACTTCAGCATCAACAAGCTCTACCTTCCCGCGATGTCGGAGGACTCGATCGTGCTGGTGAATCCTCCTGCTCAGACCACTCCCCAATTCAACCAATATGACCGCATCCCCCGAGGGAGACTGGAGGTAGCTCGAAGGTGAGTGGTGAGGTTGAGGGTCAAGCTGCGGAGGCCGAAGGCGCATGGGTTGTTGAGCAGATGGATGACTGAGCCATTTCCTATGCTTTTTTAATTTTTCTTTAAGTATGGTGTTGCCCGAAAGGGTTTTTAAATTTCTTTCCGAACTGGTGTTGCCGAAAGGACTTTAATCTTTTGGTATTGCCCTTGGAGGGCTTTTATGTAATGGCGAGGGGTCCTCTTTTTTTATTTTATGAATCAAGCTCATTTTTAATATTTATTTTTTGCCTTTGTACTTTCGTGCCATAGTTATTTTGTTACAACTTAGGGAGATCGTACTTTGCGGCCTAGCTGGATAAAACTGTTTATGAATGGATCGAGTAAAGGCATGGTAGCTCTGAACAAACTAGTTCTAACTGCTTTTATTTTGCCTTATAATAATTTGAAAAAGAATTTTCTAAGTACAAAAGCGTTGAGTCGAACTCGAGCAGATTTTGATTTGTACGTCAAGCTCGAATAATCGGATTAATTTAGTAATAAAAACTTTCTAAGTAACATAGGAGAAATGAATTAAACTCGGATGGAGGTCTTGTTTTTGATTTAAATTTTTTGGAAGTACCGAATGGTAAGTCGAGCATACCTCAAGGTGTGATAGCGAAGTTATGGATGCAGAGCCCTTTTATATATGAGACGTCATTTCCCAGATTTGGCCAGATGTGAGGTCGATTGATTATTTCTTCTATAGGAGGAGGTGCCTCCCAGTTCTTATAGCTGTAAACATCCTAGAATTTGGAGTTAGGTATTTAGAGCAAGTGTTTTAATTCGAGTTCGTATATTATTTTGGGGCACCATTTCTAGGTCGCTTTTGAGGATCATATTAGATCTTTGTTTTGGGATCGTTGAGATCACTAATTTGGAGAGATCATTTGATATTGCTGGTTTGGGACCATTTCAGGTCGTTAATTTGGAGAGATCATTTTATATCGCTGATTTGGGACCATTTCAGGTCACTAATTTGGAGAGATCATTTCAGATCGCTGGTTTGGGACAATTCCGTGTCGCTAATTTGGAGAGTTATTGGTTCGCGCACAGTGATTTCTTCGGGGAACTTGGTCGAATACCATAGTCCTCATTGCAACGCCTTCGATTCGAGATTTTGGATTGATTTCCCTAAAGCTATCGATGTACGAGCGAACTGATTCGTCGGGTCGTTGAGATACGTTGAACAGGGTTATCTCGGTAGTTTTGACTTCGATATAAAAGGAGTATTGTTTGAGGGAAACCTTCATGAACTTAATGAAGTTGTCAATTGACTTCTCTTCTTGTCTGGCGAACCATTCCAAGGATGGGCCCCATAAGTTCTCGGCAAAGAGCGTGCAGAAAGTAGGATATCTTTCTTCATCGGACATGTATACTCTAGACATCGCTAGCCTAAATGCCTTTATGTTGGATTTATGGTCCGACTTCCCCGAGTAGTCTGGGAATTTAGCTTTCTTGATTTCACGCAATCTCGTGAATGCGATTTGATCTGTAAATGGAGTTTGACGCATTTTTATCACTCGATCGATGTCGGGTGCCGCGCTGGTTGCCATGTGGACTCGCGAGCTCAGGCTCATGAACTGGATGTTAGCCTGCTTGATATATTGCATGAGCATGCCGTGTTTGTTGCCTACTACGGGGTGAATTGTGTTTACGGTTGAGCCGACGATTGTCCGTTATGAATCAGATCAACTAGATCGTTGGCTGGGAATGATCTCACCTGGTCGACTCGGGGTGTTTGAAACGGTGTCGGACTGGGCCCGACGGGAGGGCCGGAGATCGAAGCGAAAGATGAACCGCCAAGCCACATTGGTCTGATGGTAGAGTTGTTAGGCAAAAGAGGTGGTCCGGGCAGTGGCTGGTTCGCTGATCCACTCAGATCTGCGATCAGCGAGCTCAAGCTAAAGGGGATTGATGTTGCTGTAGATGTCATCGTAGGGTAAACCCACTGTTCAATGTGCCGGTGATATTTCTCGAGTCCCCGAGAGGAGATACCACCTGAGAGAAGTTCATCTGCGCATGGGGCAGAGGACTTAAAGGAGGTGTTTGATCGTATATGGATCGATCTCCTTGGTTTTTACTGGTGAGCTATTCGAAACGAGCATTAATGCGTCGTTCTTGTTCGGTGATCTGGGAGGCCAGAGCGCGGTTAGCGATTTCTTTGGCTCAGATGTTAGCCTCACTGATTCTCGTTCGGCTTACTATAAAGTTGAGCATCATATGAATCTCAACGAGGTCATCCAGACTTTGTTGCGGAAGCACATGAGCTTGTGGCGATCTAGATCTGAGTGTTGCATATTTGTCTCCGGAAGCGAAAGTAGAGTCATACCTGATCGAGACCATGTTCCCGCTCGGATCATTAGTTCATGACAAGATATTTGTTAGAGTTTGGCTCGTCGAAGTTGTTTGAGCTATTGTGCCGGTTGGTGCCGATGTCGTGGAGACAGAGGCATAACTAGTCATCACGCCATCGGGCTGACCCGTGGTGTTGATCTCTCCAATCCAATGGTGTTCTGTGGAACGACGTCGATCGTTTGCTGATGATCGACTGGTTGCAGTGTTGGAAGATTCAGGTTGATTTGAATTCATCTTGATCTATCGAACCCTAGATCCGATTCTTAAGATAGTAAGATCTACGATAGTCCCTACAGACGGCGACAAGTGTGAGATCGCGGATTCACACCAAGGATTTGTTTTACGTGGATTTGAACTTTAGAGAATGTAAATGTAAATTTCCTATGAATGAAAGATATATTTAGTATTGAGTGTTTAAATAAGAACTTATACAATTGAATTAAAAGTATACAAATGAGGTCGAAGTATTCTAGTCGAAGTGATTTTCTATGGAAGTTCGAATGAATATGTAAAGATCTCTCTTTTCTTTTATAGACTCGAACCTCGATCTTCTTATTCTGATTTTCTGATATGTTCTTGTTAGAGACGATCCCTCCTTTATACGTGATACGCGGATGTCGTTTGATCTGACAGGGACTCATTTTTCAACAGAAATCATTTTCTTCATATCAGGGTCGAACTCAATGGATTCGACCAACTTTTGGACCATTATGTAAATCTTTTTGGACTTCGAATGAATCCTAACCTAATGAACATAAATCGTTATCGAATCTTTCTGTCATTTAATGGAACAACCTTCAACGAACTAAGTAACATGGTTAAAACGGGGGATAAAACATAACAAAATTTGAAAGTTGAGGTATTTAAAAGGCAACCAAAATAATATTAAGTATTTTCAGGCAACGTTAAAAGTTTGTGTATTTTGAGGTATTTAAAAGGCAACCAAAATAATATTAAGTATTTTCAGGCAACGTTAAAAGTTTGTGTATTTTTCTGACAAATGTAATTCAGATCGGGTATTTTTAAAGTTTTTTCTTGGAATTATATTGTGTTCACAATGAACACCATGCGTACAATTACGAATTCTAAAACGCACATTGATATGTTAAGAAACGCCTGAAAAATATTTTCCTTAATACACTTTTCGCAGAATATATTTCTTTATTAAGTTGAGGGCAAGAAAAAACCTTCTGGCTTAAGTACAGAGTGCTAAGAAAAGAAGAGAGAACAAAAAGTAGACGGTGCTAAATCTGAATTAATTATTACATTTTTTAATTTTTTAAAATAGTAACTTTGAATTAAAAATAAGGAAGAAAAGGGATGTGTCGATGATTGAATGGATGAATTGTGTGAATCCTTTTGAATTTAGTTTCTCTGGATTTTCGCTGGTCCGTCAATGGCGATCTGCCAAATTTCACGACTCTAATTTGGTTCGATGTATGTGAGAGGGAGAATTTGAGAGACGAATTGCGTAAATTTCAAATCTAGGGTTCCCCTTTACCATCACCTATTTGGCTTCTTCTTCTTTTTGTCAACCTTTATTGGTGTCGTGAGGGAGGAGACGTGAACACTAGGTGGGTGAGGAGGGAACAATTTTAATGTCTACATTGGACTCCATGGATGCTATTCTTTTCTCTCTGAGCAGAGCTTTCTGCAGCCCTTTCGCTGTCTTCGTTCAGATCCAGGTGAGCTTTTTTTTTGGGGTTTAGATCCAAGTTTTGGTTGAATTGTTGGAGAGAAACAAGTATGGATTTTGGCGTCCCCAAAATTGAAACTTCAAGATAAATCGACACGGAGTATAATGTCTTTTGATGAATCAAAAACATAAATGTTATTCTTACTGTGTCTTCATATGCCTCAGGGATGTACCATATGCTTACTCCTTGCTCTAGGCTGGTTAATGGCTGCATATGTCAGGTACTTTCTGTGCCTTAATGGATTTATTGCTATTGGAAATTACAATGCGCTTCTGTTTTCTTATTTTGAAATGTTCGTGTTTCTATTTCTATCTTTAAGGAACCGAGAGGTTAAGAGAATCAAAAACAGCATGAAAGCGGGAAATAGCTTGGCGTTCCTCTATCAGGATATCAATGAACTCGAGCACTCTAGGCAAGTTAAACTTCCCAGAGTTTCGGTTATCATGCCTCTAAAAGGTTTTAGAGAACACAATTTGCACAACTGGAGAAGTCAGGTCAGTCTCTCATGTTGCAGTATCATCGTCTCCTGCTCTTGGCAGAGTTTTTTCTTTCTTTTTTCATCATGGTTAAGTTTTTTGCTAGAAAGTATCTTGCCTCCAACTTCATTCTTAATCTTGATCGATATATTTTGTGTAGATTACTTCTCTCTATGGTGGGCCATTGGAATTCCTTTTTGTCGTAGAAAGTACTGAAGACCCTGCATATCATGCTGTTTCCCGCCTTTTATCTATGTATCAGGTACATACATGTTTCAACGGATTGTTTAACTTGTTTTCTATAGGAAACTGATGGAAAGTACTGTCCGCAAAAGTACAATTCACAGTTCGTATGGTCTTATTTTGTCTTCAAGTATGTACGGACTTCATAGTTTTGCTCATTTCAATGCCTAAATGTTCACAGGATCATGTTGAAACCAAGGTCGTGGTTGCTGGTTTATCAACCACTTGCAGCCAGAAAATTCATAATCAGTTGGTATGTATGTTCTTTGAAGCAGATTTTATCCTTTGGTGATTGGCTTTCATTGGTTGCACTAGTGTACAGTTTTTTTTCCTCTCAATATTTTTATCTCCATTGTAATTGTTACTGTTCTTGGCTAAACTGTAAGCACAATCATGAAAAGCTAAACTATATTCCAGTATACGTTTTTCATTTGTGTTGTTCATTCATTGGCTTTTGCTGAGTTTGTGTGCTTTTGGTTTCTGCTTGGTCAAGATTGGAGTTGAGAAAATGCACAAAGATACCAAATATGTGTTGTTTTTGGACGATGATGTTAGACTGCATCCTGGAACAATCGGAGCTCTCACGACCGAGATGGAGAAGAATCCAGAGGTGGTACTCAAACTGTATTGTTCACGAATTCATGGCTAATGATATAGGCCCCTGATTAGATTTGCTTCTATTTGAAGTTGGTTAACAGCAATGGTGATCTCTTGCAGATATTTATTCAAACTGGGTATCCTCTAGACTTGCCCTCTGGAACTCTTGGGAGTTATTGCATCTATGAATACCACATGGTAACGTGACATCTGTCTCCCTTCTTTTACTCTTCATTCAATTCTCTGTCTTTATTATTCGTCTATATTGCATATTGTAATCTGAGGTTATATATGGCACGCTCTCTTTACAGCCTTGCTCAATGGGCTTTGCGACTGGTGGGAGAACATTCTTTTTGTGGGGAGGCTGCATGATGGTATGTCAATAGCATGGTAGATAACGTTTATTTTGTATTCTCTGTGCTACATCTAATTTTGGTGATTATTTGCAACTATTTGTAGATGCATGCTGACGATTTCAGACAAGATCGATACGGTGTTGTCTCTGGCTTACGTGATGGTGGCTATTCAGATGATATGACACTTGCCGCTCTAGCAGGTAACATTTGCAACTGAATTTCCCTCTGTTTTGTGGCCTGGTAATATGCACGTTGTATGTGTAGTTGATTGTTTCTTCTTGTTTCCACTCATCTTTTTTACTACAGGTGCTCACAAGAGGCTCATTACATCTCCTCCTGTCGCTGTTTTCCCTCATCCTCTTGCAACTGATCTAAGTTTTGGACGGTACATACTCGTATTTCCAAAAGGTACTAAATTGTTAGATGTTTAACCATTTTTCCTTGTATTTTATAGGTACTGGAACTACTTGAGGAAGCAAACCTTTGTGCTAGAATCTTACGTATCCAAAGTCAACTGGATAATGAACAAGGCTTTGTTTGCCGTCCACTGTTATCTATCATGGGGGTTTGTTGCACCATATATTATGGCTGTCATCCACATCACATCAGCTTTAAGAATCTACATCAAGGGCTATCATCAACTTGAAGACACGACCTTTGCTTCTGGTGGTGAGCATACATTTTCCTCTTATTTAGTTGCTCAAGATAAGAGAAATTGATCCTAGTGCCACGATGATTGCTTGTGTGTTAGCATAGTGATTTGTCATATTCAACATAAAACTGTAGGATTGTATGCTTTTCTTGTGCTACATGCTGACCTGGAAGGATGAGGTTATATGCAGGTATGTTGCATGTTATAATGTTGGCGATCTGCACCTTCATCGAACTTCTTTCAATGTGGAATTTGACAAGACGAGAAGTTACGCTATGCAATTTGTTATCCCCCGAGGCTCCCCGTCTCTCTCTTGCTACTTACAACTGGGGACTTGTACGTGCTTTTAACCCTCTTCATTGATTAGATGATGTATCTGAGTAATCATTTTTAATTTTTTGGGGAAAATTTGTTTGCAGGTTTTCATAGCAATGCTAGTGGACAACTTCCTATACCCGATCTCAGCTTTCCGTTCTCACTTTTCTCAATCTATAAACTGGTCTGGAATTAGATACCACCTGAAAAATGGAAAGATTTTCAAGGTAAGTCATCCTTGCCCTTATCTTCAATATATGTCAGCTAGACAAGTGAGATTGTTTCATTGTGATATCAGATTGAGAGAAGAAAGGATATGGGACCAGCAAAGACGGATTTAGGAGGCAAACGCTTGTATGGTAAGAAGGGAGCTCCACAGAAAGCCTCATTGTTAAGCTCATTGGGAAGAAATTTGGCTCATTGGCGACAACCCAAGAAGTTTGATGTTTAAAAAGTTTGGTTTTTTTTTTTCTAAGTACAGTAGAAGCAAAGCTCAAAACTCAAAAAGTCGTTTCTTTTGTCCGGGAATTCGCGGGTGAATTGATGATTCTTTGGTGATTCTTTTTCCAGAGGGGATGGGGGAAGATTTGATCTTGTTTCTTTTTTTTTTCTTTGGGTACAAAATGTTTATTGGTGAAGAAGAAATGCATTATTCCCCTCTGGGATTTTTTTTTTATTGATTGATTTCTTTCTGTTTGTTTTATGGGTTTTACTTGGCCATTTGAGAAGAAATATTTGATCATCTTCATTCATCACCTCGATATCTGTAATTTTTGATTCTCTATCGCTCGTTTGTTTAGTTTGTTATGTAGCATACCAATCTTCAAATCCAAATTCGCATTCTTTCCTTCTACTTGTCAAGCTGTTTTGCTTATATACTGTTGCAAAATCTGTTAACAATTACGTGTTTTAGACACAAATAAACCAAGGAAAACAATCATTTCAGGACATAATAACAAAAAAGTTTACTGAAAGCTACCCATAACAAAAGTAGATCATCATTTTCATGCATTATTTTTTTGTTTGTATATATTTTCTATGTATATACCATATCTTGAAACAGTTCAATATTACTGGAACTTAGTACTGAAAAACACTTATATCCAAAATGTTTTTACATACAAAGTGTTGGATATGAGTTTAGCATCCATCCAAAGCCCATTAGAAATCTTGTATTAATCATTTATATTCAATATCGGCCTAAGAAGATAAGCCTGCAAAGAAGTCAATGGCCCAAGAAGGCCGAGCTACTTCTATAAAGCTCCGATCTCAAGCATTGCTTAGTGAGCACGTCATTCGACGAACTCACACCTCGTACCATCATGTTCATAGCTCGGCTCCGTCCTTAAGATCAATAAAGAATCATTTCGACCTTACTTTATATTTATTCCACCTCGTAGTTCGGACATTTCAGATCGTAGCCAGTAATATTGACTAGGTCGAATTTCCGTAACAACACAAAGCAGACTCTGCGCTTTGTTTCTTGGTCTCAACGGTAGAGACGATAGGTGGGACTGTACATGCTGATCTCTGCACACTTGAAAATCTCCTTTGACCGTGGAAGCCGCCCCACCAGTCGTGAAAACCAATATTTTTCCGCCATAACCGTTTCAATACCCGAAATTGCAACTCATTCTTGATACAAAGAACCACTAAGTATGTTTTAATGAAGATTAGGCCGAGATTTCCGTTTAAATATAAAAGATTGACTTTGACAAGACGGTTCAACTATAAGAACATGTCATAATTGAAAGGAAGAACATGCCGACGACCATATTTATATTAATAAAACCGAGAGAAAAGACTGATTGGTTTAGATTCGAACTAATTCTGCGACGAAATCAGTTCGGTCTTCTAAACAAGCTCTCAAAGTACATATCGGAACAGTGGAAGAGAATTTATAAGAGGTCAAGTGTAATACATTCAGGATCCCCTCTTAAATAATCTTTGAAGGGTATTTATAGATGGAGTCATGATGTCAGATCTCCACCAATTCAGGATGACGTGTCAGCTTATACGTCCTTCCGGGGGAAGGTGCTTTGAGCCTTGCACCCACACTTCACTGTAGTGCACATTAGGTTGATCATTCTACGACTCCGAACTACTGTTCATATAGCGCACTGTTCGGCGATCTGCTTTGCCACACGTCCCCTGACATATCGGTGGGTCCATGCTGACTGGATCGACTCAAACTTACTTTTGGGCAAATGGGATTTAATTGTCAACATGGGTCTAACTAATTGGGGGTCCTAACTCCACCACCAACAATAAGCCCCCAGTTCGGTGGACGAAGACTTGGCGAGTGCATCAAATTTTTTCATGTATTGTGATTAGCTTGGCGCATCTTAGATCGGTGAGAGTAATTAGGGTTTTGGAGTTCTCCGTGATTGGTCCTCATGTGCACCAACCGAGTCGACGTCGTCATTAAATCTCCATAAAATTTTCCTGCCCTTTATCACACGCGGAGATAAAAAAGACATCATCATTTGGGTTTTGCTCGGTTTTCGTGCCCCTTTGCCATGCGTCGTTTTGTACTTCTCCAGCTCCTCTTCTTTTCCGATTTAAATCTCCCCCTATAGCTTCCTTCATACTTATCCGTGCATATAAGAAAAAGGTACCTTCTCTCTTTTCTCCGTTTTCCTTGTGATTTCTCATTTCTTCTTTGTTTCGTCGTGATTTGTTCGAAATTTCCTCTGCTGCCTCTGCCTAGCGTTCTTCCGACAATTCTTTGCATTCAAAATATTTCGACTTTCCAAAGGGTTGAATTTTCCTGATTCATCTTGTATGATCTTCGAGTTTACGTGTAATACCCTGTCTCTCAAAATTGGTCAACAGACAACAGAAAAGTCAAACAGGACAATTTCGTAATTTTCAGAAGATGAGAGACATCTTGGTAATTTTACCAAAATGCGAGCCGGAAGCTAAGATGGACAAAATGTTTCTCTTTTAAGTATATAAAACATTTAGAAGACAATAAGTGGCAAGAACGGACTTTAAACGAGTTTTTTTGGACTATCAGGAAAGAAAACCGATATAACTGACAAAACTTGTAAAATTCATAACGAGAGCTACGGGTGTCCGATTGAGGTGAAAAGAATTTCTAAATGCTTCTAAAATAGTCTAGTATTTCAAAAAGAATCTTGGAGGATTTATTTCTGAGGATACGGGGTTTCAAAGATTTTAACGGACTGTTGGGAATGAAACCGACAAAACCAAGAAAAAGACGGAAACACCTCTAAATTGCTCCAAAAAATATGAAATTTTGATCACAACTCTATTAAATTATATATGAGCTATGGTTTAAAATATTTAGGAAGATTTTACTCCTGAATTAAGATATGAGTTTTGGATCATTAAGGAGTAATTAATGACCAAAAATTCAATATATAATTATGTGGGCTTAGAGGTGGATCAAGGGAGCATGGTCTGAGATATAAAGTGATATTGAGCCTTAAAATCAAGCCCAATATGTATAATGGGCCACGAAATTTTCTGGACAAGTTAGATGCAATGAATGTGATCTTAGACAATGAATCTAGTCCAGACGAAGTAGTCCAAATGGAAGGACGGGTCTGTGGTGGCTATCACCATACGGGTTCGATTCCTCCCCCATGCGGAAACTAACATGCCTCTTCTGGACACCTAACGCGGGCACTGGGCCTAAGGCCCAGGGAAAACCCTCCCAGATGAAGCTGGCATGCGGCCTGACTGGGCCCAGGGGATTAGTCTGGACTGTTTGGTCTGGGATCTACCCCTGGATTAACAAAAAAAAAGACAATGAATCTAAGGGACATCTCAACATTGAGGTGTCAAGCTTCCATGGATATTCTATAAGGAATGGAAAAGTGTAGGGTGAGGAATGAGATTCATTGATTTTTGATGGTTTTATGAATGAAAAACGTTGAGGAAGATGGAGGATGGAATGGTGACATTTGTATGGTAAAGATCTACTCACTTTTACTATAAAAGGAGAGCTACCCCCAAGCATTTTACTCACACCAAAACTCATAAGAGTAAAAGAAGAGAGAAATAAGAGAGGAAGAATTTAGGAAGAAGAAGAATAAGAAGAAGAAGGAGGAGGAAGGAAGGAGAAGAAGAATAAGGAGTCGGAGGGAAGAAGAAGTAGGAGCCGGAGGAAGGAGGAAGAAGAGAAGAAGAAGGAGGGAGGAAGAAGAAGGAGGGTATATATATATATATATATATATATATATATATATATATATATATATATATATATATATATATAGAGAGAGAGAGAGAGAGAGAGAGAGAGAGAGAGAGAGAGAGAGAGAGAGAGAGAGAGAGAGAGAGAGAGAGAGAGAGAAGAGAAAGTGATTAAGAGTTGGGATGGCGACGGAGGAACGGAGAAATATTTCCTAAGCGGAGATTTTCAACGTTCGTCCTATGTACCGATCTTCTCTTCCGTTGTAGGCGGCTTATAGTACAGTCCGTTCCAGCGGTTGGTGTAGTGAGGCTATCATTTACCAGGGTAAATTCTCGGGTCAAGTTTGTGTCAAAGCAAGTCAACGGTTCGGGGAAGGTTTGGGTTAGCGTCGGCTTCGTGTCGGGTCTCGTAGCTCCGCCAGTCTGTCCATCTGTCGTCACGATATCACTGTGAGTCGGCTAAATTGTGTGTTGCATATAGAATTGGACATATAGACCTTGGATTCATTAACATGAGATTTAGGTTGCATACCTCGATGATTGAATTGGTTAGAACGGCTAGGTTGATTAATCACTCGGTTAACTAATTAAATGGTTAGGTTAAAGAGATGCATGCTAGTTAGCTTATACGGGTAATTGATTGATTGTTTCCTTAATTGCTTGATTGGATGTTGCATACAAATAGAATGGCATGCTAGGAAATATATATGCATATATATAAGTATTTAAGAACGTATCTAAATGAATATATATATGGGGAATTATGAGTTGATTAAAATACGGTTAAAACACATAACACACTTAGAATATAATAACATGGTGGATTAATTAGTCAATAGTCGGGGTTATCGGGTTAAATGATTAATTAAATAATAATGTGAAGTCAAGAGATTAGTAAGTTTACTAATCTCAAGCTGACGGATCGAAGATGTTAAAAATAAGAATTTAAGGGATAATATTAATTAAATATGAATTAAGCCGTCTATGGGATTAGTAATCCTCTAATCCCAAGGTAGTGGATTGAATGAATTAAGGTTAAGAAAATACTAAAAGACTAATTAGTTGTGTGGTGTTGTGATTATTGTTTGTGTGATTGTGTATCTACTTCAGTGTTGGGCCGAGTAGACTGTTGATTGCTTGTTTGTTTATCTACTTCGGTGTTGGGCCGAGTAGAGTGTACTGGTAGATACTTACTTTGGTGTGGGACCGGGTAAGTTTGGATAGGTGCCTAATCCGGTACGAAACCGGATAAGGCCAGGTGACGTGGAGGTTGGTTAGGACATGCGGGATAGATTGGGAGTTGTGACTGGATTTATTTATCTAGACCTTGACGGTCTTGCGTGATAGAGTCCCACTGAGTCTGCTTGTTTACATTACTGTTATTAGGACTCTATAGGGTGCGTTAGATCTCGAAAGTATAGAGATGGCGTTCCGGTACTTCCGACCCGATTGGATCCTCGGGTAGTTACATGATCGGTTCACGTGCCTTCGGTTGGTACTAGTTATGGTATTAACCTACTGAGTGACGCCGGTAGCTGTGTGGTCCGGAGAATACGGGGTCGTTTCCTAGGCTGGACTGCATGGAAGCTTTGGTTATCTAGTGGTAGCACGAGTCACTGCGTATCGATGGACAGAGAACGGTGTCCTAGTCATAGGACTTCGTGTTTTCGTCTAGGAGTCGTGGGAGGTTTTAGTTACCGTGGGGTAGCTAAGAGTTCCCGTGGAAGTTACCGAGTTCGCGTTTGGGGCCCATGGTGTGGATATTGCGTTAGAGATGTGTTTAATGTAGATTGAGTCTAATCGAGGACATGTGCCGTAGTGTTCTTGATTTCCTTCGTTGATAATATGTGTTGTTATTTGAATGCTTGTGTGTTGTGGAGCTCATTACGTCTTGGTAGCACGTGATCAACTACTGTACTTGATTGTTATTTTGGGTTGGGCAGGATTATTAGATTGTTAGTAGCCTTTTAGCCTTTTAGTTGGGAGCCGTCTCACTGGGTAATCTTAGATTGCTCATTAGACTCTTTTGTATTTTTCAGGTTTGGAATAGCTCGGCGGATGCGTAGGACACTCGGAGTATGCTCGGGTTAGCATTTGGCATCTGTTTGTTTACGCATTTTGACTTTATTTTCGGTTTCATATTTTGTGGGGACCCTGCTAAATGATTTGTATAAAACCGTAAATTGTTATGTATAAGATTTATAATTTTTAAGTAATAAAACGGAATAACTCCCTGATATAGGGTTTAGTTTGAACCGAACACAACTCATGGAAGCGGTACAGGTTGAAAAGCTTTGTATCGTGGAACCTAGATAAACGGAGTCAAGGATGGTTTGGCTCGAGCCATTGACTCAACCGAACTGTCTTTGGCTTCGTATTGTGACAAACTCTTCTCGTATGGTTGCTCTGGTTTGATTGGTCATGTTCTTGTTTGATTGTTGGCTGGTCAACTTGTCGGTCAGCGAAAAAAGGGAGGGGGGCGTTACATTACACATATCTTCGTTTTCTCTCTCTCTTGACATGGCTTTGATGTTTCGAGGAATCAATGTGGAATCTGACCTAGATTCTGCCTCTTACTCCGCTTCCGACCGCGAGAACCCAAAAACTTCATCAGACAAGAACAACTTAGAGAACACATCTTCTCCTCGAAGTGACGAGGAGTATGAGGAAGACTTGGCCTCATTGGCTAGGAGACAACAAAGGAAAATGTCTGAGACCGAGGTCTCCTCTTTGGGTGGAAACCGAGCTGGTGGACGCTTGCCTTGTCGGGGGTAGGGGAAGTGGGGAACAAGGTAATCGCAGGGGCCGAAGTGACCACAGAGGCCAGAGTGGTAGGAGTGGCCGGGCAAGAAGAGCTCCCCAGTCCTGAACTCCGAAGGTTCAGTATGCTGATAGGGGCTCCTTGACATCATGTACTCAAATATATGTGGATACAATGAGGACTAAGTTCGGGTTTCTTCCAAGAGTCGTGCTTAGATTTCCCAAGCCGTCTGATTGCCCTATACTCCTCCTCAAGGGTTTGTATTCCTTTATGATGGCTTCTTCACGCATTGCCGACTACGGTTTCCCCTTCCCGAGTTGTTTGTGACCTACTACGAAAGGCGTCAGTTGGCATTTTCGTATATTTGTCTAGTCACGGTCCATAACATGGTTGTGTTGCTGACGTTGGGTTTAGAGAGAGGCAAGTGGGTGGATTGTCACGTTTTGACAATCTTACATACCACAAGACCAACATGGGCGAACAAGGGGACATTCTATGCATCTTTCAGGCTGATAATCCGAGGAAGGTCGACCACTAGGAGCACATCTATTTTTCGTGCGGTCTGCCGAGGCGGTTGGTATTGGAATGGTTACGATGCAACACATGTACACACATTTTAGGTTTAAATGGTTACAACTGTTGAAGCGATCAAAACCGTCCTTATTTATAATTTTTAATTTGTAATCTACACTAGAAAAATATAATAATAAATTAAATTCGTTGTTGATTAAATACAAACTAATATTTTTTAGAAATAAATTTATAATGCGGTAGATTCTAATATGCCTCAAAAATAACATAGCTTAGCCTATCTGTGTTTCAATTAAGGTTTTAGAAAACTAATTTTATTTTATTTCAGAAAAATTTACCATAAAAGAAACGCTATCAAATGATTAAGCGAGATTTTGATGATGAAAAACTCCATTTGCAGAAATCATTTATCAGGAGTACTCCTACAAGGTAAGAACTATTACAAGAAAACTTTAGCAGATAATATTACTTATGTTATACAAGAATCCACAACCACATCAGTGGCTTCACATGTTCTTGGAATTTTTCTTATAAACTTACTTCCATTAATTTGTTAAAATTGGATATTCGAAAATTTGAATATAAAATCTGCTAATGTAAAAGCATTAATGAACATTTGGTCAATCAGTGGACCAAAATGGCTTCCACCAAATTTAAATGATTTAGTATCACATGTTTACGCCATAATAATTGCTATATATGAAAACTATTATAATCTTTCATGATTTAGCTTACAAAAAAATAATTTAGACTTTGATTGATAACACTTAAGGAAGTACATGACGGCAAAAAAATAAAATCAAGCTGTAGAAAATAATATAAAATTTTCTGTATAAAAATGGTAGAGTAAGTTTGTGTTGATAGACTTTGAAGAATAGTAAAACATACAAATTTCACAAATAATCTTTCTATATTTCAATTTTTTGCTGAATGAGTTTTTTTTTTGTATTTTAAGAAAACATTTAGGTAGCGTGAAAGCTTCGTTTGATGTCCGCTTCTTGTTTCGGAGTCGGAATCAAAGTCAGAAGCTTGTGAAAACTTTATGAAATTCGCTTCGTCTAAGATACTTCTAGAAACCTATTTAAAACGTGTTAGAAGTTTGCGCACCCGTTTTGAAAGTCTAATGTCGTAAATAAATAGAAAATACAGAGTTATTTTATATCAATATTATTTTGTAATAAACTACAAGAGCTAAAGTCATAGATACATATGAAATCTGATAGTAAAATTGATATTTATGCACAAGAAAATTTATATTTATTTAAAAAGAATCGTACTTAGATAAATTGTATTAATTATTTGTGGGATATTAGAAATTATTAATATGAATAGTTAAATAATATTATATTTGAAAACTTGAATTTGTTAGTAATTTTTGATAACATAATTTCTTATCATTTTATTTGATATAGTAATTAAGAATGAATACATTGATTTTTAATTTATATATATTCAATACGTACTCGCTTCTTAGATTTTTTAAAAACTTGCATACGCACTTTTATATAATTGTGATTATGCATATCCGCTTATGATTCTATACAATCTAGGCTAAAATGCAAATTGTTACATTTTCCCACAAAATTTATTATTATAATCATTTTCTAATGTAATTCTACTATTTATAGTTTACCAACCAAGTCCTTAGTCTAGTTAAAAAGAAGTCAAAATTAAAAATTCTACAGTTGCGACTAATAATAGAATGGTTCCATTGTACAACCATCAATTAGTTAAAAAATTTAGAAAAAATTGTTTTGCTACTTCACGAACTTCTAAAATAGAAATGTAATATATATTGTTTAACTAGTTGATCATGGTTCTACAATGTCATCATTCAATATATATTGTGTAATACTGTGACAAGTTTTTTAACTTTATATTTTATGACAAAATATTTGTAGAACGAAAAAATTTGTGAAACCAAAAGAAATGCATGACTTCAATTTGTCTTTTATACACCTACGATTAATGAGCAGAGAATTGTCTTGAAAAGCATGAAATGAACTCTCACTCTATTCATTAATTTTCGTGTTTTTAAATGAAATTTGATTCGTTATCCAAATATTTTACTTCAGTTTTTGCTAAATCACCATGGTAAATTAATTTACCTTTAAATGCAATGGTTTAAAATGAAGTGGGTCTTATTGGACTAGGTATTTAGAGAATTTGGAGGGTTTAAATTTGGTGAAATTTTTAAATGGATTTTTATGATTTCGGTAGTGATTTTTTAAAATTTTTGTGAAGATTTTAGAGATTTTAGAGGAGATTTTTAGATTTTGAGTTTTTTTTTTTAATTTTATTTTAATAAAATGTTTAAAATGATATATAATATTTATTTCTTTTTTTCAAACTTTGTTTTCTATTGAAATGAGGAAAATAATATTGAAGAATTTCAAATTTTGATTTTTTTAAATAATTTTTATGTCCAATATATATATATTAAGATTGAATCTAAAGAGCAAAAAATTATAAAAGATTCCAATACCATCACAAGTGGTGTTGTAAATATTAAATATCTCTTCAAAGCCTTTCATATTTTTTTTATAGACTTTACAGCTGAAATCCATAATTTCAATAAGCTAGTATTTTAAAAAAATTGTACATATGATTAATCTAATAATCTATGCTTTAAAAATTTACAAATACCAATCCAATAACGGATGATTTGAATAAAAAATCAAATAATCTCAAACCCCGAAAATATGATTTAAAATGCAAGCAAGAAAATGTATTTTATGATATGATACAATTAATAATTGAATTAATTTTACTTCACACTCTTAGCTTTTAGAATTTAATATTATCTATCTTTTTAATAAATACTAACAATCCGTTAATAGTTTGAAACATTTGAATCTGATTAAGAATTATCGGTAGCTAAATGTATTTGAAATGGTAAATTCATGATTTTTAGGGACATTATATGAAATGTTGAAATGAATTTTTGATCATGAATATTTTCTCTAATCTCGAAGATCCATATTCTAAAAACACTAAATTTTTTTTTGGTGATTTAATTATTTATTATCAGTCCTACATTTACCATTGTAATTGATAATGTTGATTTTATTTTATTCAAAGACCTTTTCCTTAATTAGTAATAAAACTAATAGAAATGTTTCGTAAATTATTTACTATTTGGAAGACTTAACAAAAATTTATCTAGTAAAAGTCTTCAAATTGAACTGATATATTTGAGCATTATATGAGCATTATTTGAACATTATTTGATATATTTTATTATTAAATAAAGATTTTTTTCATTTGTTTAAACCGTACAAAAATAAATAAAAAGAGTTTTCATACCTAGTAATATCTAATAATAATAAAAAAAAAAATATATATATATATATCTTATATACATGTGAAAACAATTTTTTTTTTAAAATGGATTCCACATGTTTTTCATTTGCAAAAAACATGTCTAAATAACTCTCTAAAAAGATATTTTGTCTCTTTGTGAGGTGTCACAATTTGTGGTGGACACTTGTAATTACCAAAGTTATACACATACATATAAATTCATATTTTACATTTATACACGTATTGTATATGTATACATTTGTATTTTTGTATGTATATATGTTTTCTTTGTTTAATATTTTTTTGCATTCTACATTTATACGCGAATACATATGTATATATAAAAAATGTTTTTGTACAATATTTGAATTCTTTGTTTACTATTTTTTAATATTTTACAATTACATGTGTATTACATATGCATGCATATGCATACGTACATAAAACAGTCATATTATATATATATATATATATATATTATGTTTAGTATTTTTTAGAATGCAACCATATTTTTTGTGTCATATAACAATTTTCTTTATCCTCTGTAAACATTAACTAAACTCTAAAAATATGAAATATTTAACAAATAATATTAATAATTTTAAAAAGAGTTTTTTGATACATATATATATATATATATATAGATATATATATATATATTTTCGTTAAGTTTGTCTTTTAATTTAGTAAGTTCAAAAGTTCACACTTTACACACTTTACTAGTACTTATATGATTTCTCAAAAAAGAAGACACAACTTTTCTATACGAAAGTTATAGAATTCATATTTATATTATGTGTATTTAAAACATGCAATAACCTTTTTTTGTTGTTGTATTATAGAAATTAGGGGTGAACACTGCGATTTAGTTATGAATTTGGTTCAGGTTTGGTTCGGTTAAACTAACTATGGTTTGAGTTTTGTCCGTCTTAAGTTTACTTCGATTTGATATAATTTGATTTGGTTTAGTTTTAGTTTGGTTAAAGTTTGTATTTGTTTTAAAGTATTTAGCTAGCAAAAAAATTAATTAAAATTCATAATATAATTTTTATCTATAACAAACATATCTAATCTTAAAATCAAATAGAAAATATATTATAGAAAATATTTGATATTAAAAAAAAAATATTATCAATATAATAAATAGTTATATATTAGATTATTAACAGATTCTTATCTATTTCAAATTTAATATTAATAATAATTATAAAATTTATAATATAAAATTATTTTATCAGTAATAAATATATATAGTAATATCTTAAAATCAAATAGTAAATATATTATAGAAATTATCTGATATTTAAAAAAAATTATTACCAAAATTATGCACATCCATTAAATATTATAAAAAAATTATTTAAATCAATATGATAAATAATTAATTAATTTAAAGTGAGGTTAAAAATCTAATTCCATTAAAGCCAACCTAGTAATAACCTGATTTGAGTGTCAATAAAGTTCAAAAGAATTTCTAAATTAAGATAAAGATTTAATAATTTTTGTTGATTAGAGAATTAGACTCATATACGTATTACAAAATGAGAAAAAATAGTATAGATAGACATATGAATGTTTTTCTGTCACGAAGATAGACATATGAATGTTACAATGATTTTTTCCCCAATAATATATATGTGGTAGCAGGTGCGGATTTAGAAAAGATTTTACCGGAACAAAAAATAACCATATATAAATTATTATTAAATGATTTTATTAATGCATTATATAATATAATTTGTATATAGAACTTGACAAAAAGTTAAAGAACATATGTGAATATTTTTTTTTCAAAATACAAAACCTAAAAGATCATAAAATCCAAAAAATAATTCATATCTATGGAATGAAAAACAAAATAATATATATAAAGCATATAAATGGTTTGTCCACAAAACCTATATTTGATGGCTTGTACATGTGCTTTTCTGGGCTGCGCAATACATGGAAGAAGTATTGTTGTCCCATCTTTGGAATAGATGATTGCTTCTTGAAGTCTGATGGTAAGGGACAGCTTTTAGCAGCTCTTGGAAGAGAGGTGAACAATCAAATATACAAGTTTGCTTGGACGATTGATGTTCTCTGTTTTTGTGAGTTTTGAAACCACACAAACTTGTGGGAGGATTGAGCGGGTGATTTTGGCTTTGGTGGTGAGGTTGGAAGACGTGGAAGTGATGTCTCGTCCAGAGACGGCGTTCCCGTGGCCGGAGATGGCCGGAGAAGCCTTGGGGTGGTGGTTACGAAAAACGAAAGTTTCTTGAGCGACTAGGGCTTCAGAGCTAGGTGCTTCAGAGCTAAGTTTCTCTCTGCATGTCACTTTCTTATTAGTTCACAATTGTTTTGTGATAAATCAAATACTCTATGATTTGTAATATTAATTAAATATTTTATAGGTTATTATTTTTTATTTTTATTATTTTATAAATTATAAAAATTATATATATTTCAAATTTCATTATGCATAAGTTAAATTATATATAATAGTATTTTTAATTGATGTTAGTTAAACTTAATACATAATATTAAATTAATTTAATTTAATTTAATAATATAATATTATAAAAATTCTGAATATTTTTATTTAAAAATATAAATACTGATTTTGTAAAGGGTAAATCACAAAAATAGCACAAAAATATGTATTGTCACAAATTTAGCAATAAGAAAGAAAAATCATAAAATATCATTTATTAAAAGATAAAGACTAAATTAACCCTAATCCTAAACCTTAAATACTAAACCCTAAACCCTAAATAATAAACTATAACCCTAAATAATAAACCCTAAACCTTAAATAATAAACTCTAACCTCTAAATTATATAATATTATAAAAGTCTTTATAATCCAAATAATGCTAAAAATGTCAATTATTTCTCTTGGTGCTATATTTATGACAAAGTATGTTTTTGTGCTATTTTATGCCTTTTCTCTTTTGTAAATACTCCATAATATTTTGTACATTAAAATAATATTATTGAGATATGAAAAATAAACTATATTTTATTAAAATATTAATATTATAGTAGTTAGATATCTATATAGTTAAAAAGTTTGCAGCTAGGTTTGCCCTAATTCACATCCTCCCAGGCACGAACTTCGAGACTTCACTTTCTTCCCTTTATAGCCGCCTCTCCGGTGGTCGGGGCTTTTCTCCGGCGATGTGAGAGGTTTGCGTCCGTCTGTTTATCTGGTTTTTCCCCACCTGCCTCCTCCGGTGTTTTTCGGCGTGGTCTTATTTTTTTTTTTGTCGTCAAAACATTAATATTGATATAAAGGTTTTACAGAAAGTTATATGTTACAACTTACAACATAGCCCTGTCTACAGAGTCTAGTTTTTTTTAGCAGTTTGATCTTCCTGATTTACAACAGATCTTGGGTACATATTGAAAATTAGAGACTTGGTTGGCAAGTTTGATGATGTCTTGAGAAAGTGTTGAGATCTTGTAAGATATCCAGGTATGTTTAGTTGACCGTTTTAGATAATTGAGAGATGTAAAGAGGATATGCGAGTCACCCATATACGTGATGGCGTGATACTGATTTTTTAGTTCTTGAATAGCAATCTTCAGGGCAATGGCTTCAGCTTCTAATGGAGTGTTTGGTTGAGGAATGGAAGCTGAACCTCGGATAAGAACTCTGCCATCTCGATGATATAAAGTCCATGCAATTCCTGCACATATATCATCCGTATCCCATGAGGCATCAACAAAGCAACTATATTCTTGTCCTATCTGTAGTGCCTGAAGGATAGTGGTTGGCTTAGATAGGGAAGGAGTTAAAGGACTGGAAGGACGAGTAGTGGCCTCTGTATCGAGTGGCCGTTTCCATAGTTCTAAATCTGAAATAGCCTTGTTAATGATATGGACAATGCTTTCACGGTGATTTTCAAAGATTAATTTGTTCCGAGGCTTCCAGATATTCCAGGCTAGAAAAGGTATGAGTGAGTGATGTCCTTTTTTCAGTGTCAACAAAGTGTACATACTGTTGACATTATCTATGAGATGTTGAGTGAGTAGTTGATCACCTGGAGGAGTGGGAACTGGTGCGAGGATCCAAATTTCACGAGATACTCTGCATTGGAACAATAAGTGATTGATTGATTCTTCTGCATCGCCACAAAAAGGGCATGTGGTGTCAATTGTTCCACCTCGCCGTTTCATTTGAACAGAGCCAGGAAGAGCATTATGTAAGATCTTCCACCAGAACATTTTGTTACGTGGTGGAGCCTGTAGTTTCCATGTCTCTTTAAAGGGACGTGGAGAAGTATTATGAGTGCTATTTGAAGAACACACCTATGTTGATTTTTTTTTTTTTTTTTTGATTAACCTGGGGGTATCCCGAGCCTATGGAAGGGCTCAGACTAATCCCCAAGGGGAGGTGCAGCCCATGGATAGACCCTCTCTTCGGGTATTCAAATGGGCCCCTAAAGCAAGGCTCATATCCATGTGGGTGTCCTTAAACAAATGTGAATTAGTTTCGCATGGAAGGAGGATCGAACCCGGAACGTGTTAGCGTCCAAGGCCCGTCCCCAACCACTTGACCACAAGAGCTTGGACACCTATGTTGATTTTGTTAACTCCTGTTGGTTGTAGTAGCCCGTTTTAACTCAATATTGTCCATCCTGTGAATGAATCCATACAAGGGAGTTTTTTACTCCTGTTGTGGAGGGGTGGATTTTGTGAATGTGTTGAAATCCTCAGGGGAGATCATTGATTGTAACTTACCATCATCTCAGCTTGTACCACCTGCATTCAAAAGATCTTTAACTTTTAGCTTAGGATAATAACCTGAGCATATTGATTTAGGTGGTTGTGGGGGATTAAGGGGAAATCATGGATGATGCCAAATATCAATTTGATGTCCATTGCCAACAGTCCACATTAAACCTCGTTGTAGTAAGGGTTTGGCACTATAAATGCTTCTCCAAGCATAACTAGATTTATGTGGATAGTATTTAGCTTGATAGACTCGATCAAATAGACTGTTAGGGTATTGCATCAGGCGATAGCCTTGTTTAGCAAGGAGAGATAAGTTAAAGTCTCTAAAATCCCTTAAGCCTAAACATCACTCTGTTTTAGAATCTACTATTTTTTTCCAAACTACCCAAGAGATTTTATGTTTGTCAGGATTGTTTGACCACCATAATTTTCTAATGTGAATCATAATTTTATTGATAAGATATCAGGGTAGGAGGAAACAACTCATAGCATAAGTGGGGATGAAAGTAATTACTGATCGCAAGAGGATTTCTTTTCCTGCTGGTGAAAGAAACTTAGTGTACCAGCTATTCAACTTGTTTTGGATCCTTTGAAGGCGATAATTAAATGTATCAGATCGGTTCCTCCCAATATTTCCAAGCAGTCCTAAGTATTTTCCAAAACCTCCAGTTTGTGATATACCTAGGATGCCAGAAATACTAGAGATCATATTAGGAGTAGTACCTTTACTGAACGTAATCGAGGTTTTCTGTAGTTAACTTGTTGGCCTGAGGTAGCTTCATACAGTTTGAGTAAGGATTTGAGGTTATGAGCAGCATGATCTGTAGCTCGAATGAAAATGAGGGAGTCATATGCGTATAAAAGATGAGAAATAAGCGGACCACCTCGAGATGCTTTATATCCTTCAAGTTTCTTAGAGATACAAGAAGTGTGGAGAAGCCTAGATAAGCCTTCGGTACATAACAAATATAGGTAGGGCGATATGGGATCGCCCTGCCTTATACCTCATTGCGGATAGATGTATTTGGTAGGTTCTCCATTAAGCAGGATTGAATAGGTGGCAGAGCTTATACATCTATGAATCCAGCCTCTCCATGTAGCATGAAACCCCATCTTTTCCATCACTGCATAAAGAAAAACCCACTCAACCTTGTCAAAAGCTTTTGTAATATCAAGCTTGACTGCCATAAAATCCTTTTTTAACTTTCTTGTTCGCAGTGAATGGATTAACTCCTGTCCAATAAGCAGGTTATCAGTGATTAAACGTCCAGGAATGAAGGCTGTTTGATATGGTGAAATAATAGTATCGAGCTAAGGTTTAAGGTGGTTGGCAAGTACTTTGGAAATGATTTTATAGCCAACATTAGTAAGACTGATGGGTCGATAGTCCTTTAGTCTAACTGTGTAGTTATTTTTGGTATAAGACAAACATTGGTATGATTCAAATGATGAGGTAGATGACCAGATATGATGAAGTGATTCACATATCGATATATATCTTCCTTATTAAGATCTCAATGCTGTCTATAAAAACCAGCATTCATGCCATCAGGTCCAGGTGATTTAGATGGAATAATTTCAAAAACAGCTTGCCTCAGTTCCTCATATGTTAAAGGGTTCAGCAGATCATCATTAATAGTTGACGTTACAGAGGCAGGTATACCTGATTGGAGACTACTGAGAATGTGTGCTCCTGAAGAGGAGTAGATGTTACTGAAATAATCCATTGTATGGTTGTGTAGCTCCCTCCGTTCAGTGATGATCCGTCCATTGTCATCTTCAAGGGCTACTATTCTGTTAATGCCTCTCCTTTCTTTCACCTTTGCATGAAAAAACATCGTGTTCTTATCTCCTAGATGGAGGCATGGAATATCACCTTTTCTTGCCAATATCCCTCCTCCATCCTATAAGCATGAGATAATTTGTGTTTCAGATCATTAATAAGCAGCTAATTAAGAGGAGAAGCTCCATACTTAAGGCAGAGCCGCTGTTTAAGAGCATATATTTCTGTTTGAGTGTTTATGTTTTTGGTGCTTGATATATCATGGTTTTTACCGGTTTTATGCCATGATAGAAGTGTGTTTTAGAGTCTTTTATTGTTTCTTTGGAGTCTTTTATAGGTGTTATTAGGTACACGCACGTTTGGAGTGGATTTGGAGATTATGGAGCTAAATGGAGCATTTTGGAGTTTTGACCCGAGAGTTTGAGCTCACTGTCCGAAACAGAGGAGTGTATCGATCGACGCACATCAGCATCGATCGATGCACAGCGCGTTGGGCCAGACTCGCGAGAGTTAATGAAGAATGATGATATTGCAAAGTTGCCCAGAAGTTCCAGATATTTACACAGAAGCCCCAAGACGTGATTTAGCTATTTAATTAGGTTTTTAGCTCAGTTTTTAGATACGCTTTCATACTTTAGAGCAGAGAGTTTTTAGAGCTATTTGGGGCTGATCTGATCCTGTACTACATCTTGTTTTGGAGAAGATTTCGAACCCCTTTACTTATTTAATCTCTTTTATGCAATCTAATTATTCATTGATTATGTTTACATATTCCATGTCTGAGTAGATTCATAGTTAGGTTTAGGGATTTTCATTAAGGTTTGATGACTTGCTATATATAATTAATTCAGTTAAAGATTCATATCAATAGATGTTCTTCAATCTAAATTGTGTTTAATGCTAGTTCTAACTTGATCACTTAGAATCTAGATCTTAGGTTGCTAGATTGACACGAAAGTGTGGTTTAGAATCACAAAACTATTTAGGTTAAGCAATTGAATTACTCGCAAAGAAATTTGGTTTAATTGAATTGTGAACATATCGAACTTGATTATTAAAGCTGGTTTAATCTGTTAGGAATTACAAAGACATTTGGATTTCTGCAATTAGGCTTAGAGAATTCTCACAACGAAAATTGGTTAATTCTATATCTGTGTTTTGAGTTCTAGAACTGTACCTAATTTGAGCCTGACTGAATGATTTACCTGCTTGTCTGATTTCCTGAGAACTCCCTAGACTTTGCGCCCTTAGTTAATTACTTACAACAAACCTCGCTACTGATTTACTTTCTTGTTTTGCTTTTAGTTTCTAATCACTTTTGCTTTCTCCTAGTTTAATCTTTTCTGTTCTAATTCTATCATTGCCTAGAGTCCTCGTGGATTCGATACCCTAAGTACTACATTGATATTACTATGCACTTGCATTTAGTATAGGGATAATTCTTGACCTATCAAGTTTTTGGCGCCGTTGCCGGAGACTCTTTTGAGTCTTCGATAGATTTAAACTTAGGGTTTAGACTAGGTTTTTCGTTTTTATTTTACTGATTTTTTTTTTCTTTTCTGTTTTTCTCTGTTTTGCAGGTCAAATTCGACAGAATCGTCTTGCATCGATCGACACGGTCCTGTGTGTCGATCGTCACATCTTCGCGCTTGCATCGATCGACGCTTCTCCTGCATCGATCGACACTTTCGTAAGGATGATGTATGATTTTCTTAGTTCAGGGATTGACAGCTCGCAGATAGCTGGGCTGAAGAGCAAAGTAGACTTTCTGCATAGTCTTGTACTTGGAAAGTATGCGCAAGAAGCTATCAACTACGTTGGAGGGACTGGTTTCTATAGTCAGGAATCTGCTTTTCAGAAACCCCTTCCAGCAACAGAGTAACTCCTTCTCAAGGAACTATGGTGTTTCTTCTTACCAAGCACCGCCTGCACCTACACATAAGAGCATATTGGAAGCTATGATGGAGCAGTTTCTTGAGGGACAACAACAGATCATTGTGTCCTTCAACTCAAAGATAGATGCATTGCATGAAAATCTGGATGGGAAGTTTGAATCTTTGAGCACACATGTGAAGAAGCTAGATGTCCGAGTTCAACAAACAGCTGGAGCAATAAAAAGGCAAGATGAAGCTGGGAAAGCTGAACGGAAGCAATACGTCAATGCTGTGACCTTAAGAAATGAGATTGAGTTGCTAGGAGAAGAAGAGAGCATAATCTCGGATTTTCTGGATGAATACTGTCTGTCTGAGACATGCATCGATCGACACACACTTGATGTCGATCGATGCAACCCCGATCCGTCTGATGAAATTGAACATAATCGCCTTGTGTCGATCGACAC
Source organism: Orychophragmus violaceus (assembly GCA_030180135.1). Classification (NCBI taxonomy): domain Eukaryota; kingdom Viridiplantae; phylum Streptophyta; class Magnoliopsida; order Brassicales; family Brassicaceae; genus Orychophragmus; species Orychophragmus violaceus. The sequence continues at coordinate 17,718,340 of CM058232.1, read as the reverse complement.
ACCATATGCATCGATCGACACAGATCGCAGACGAGACCAGAAACCTGCAACAGTCCCAGAACGAGTCTATAAGCCCCCTGTGCCATATCCTAAGGTTCCTAAACCGTCCAAACAGAAGCTAGAAGTGGATAACTGCATGAAAGTGATGGAAAAGAAGCTGATTGAGATTACAGAGAAGCTTCCAGATCCAGGAGCCTTTGTGCTAGACTGTTCCATCTCTAAGGACAGATTCAAGCGTTCTATTTGTGACTTGGGATCTTGTGTGAACCTAATGCCGTACTCAGTTTCTGTGAGATTGAGAAAGATGGAATTCCAGCCTACTAGGATCTCTCTTATCCTAGCTGATCGTTCAAAGCGATATCCGGAAGGAGTTCTTGAGGATATTCCTGTCAGAGTTGGAAACTACTTGATTCCAACAGACTTTGTGGTGCTGAAGTATGATATTGAACCTGATGATCCTCTACTACTTGGAAGATCATTCTTAGCTACTGATGGAGCTGAGATTAATGTGCGACATGGATTGATTGACCTCCAACTGGGAGATGAGACATTGAGGTTCAAGATGGATAAGCTGCAGAAATCCACCATTGATGGACAGAGCTTCAGTGTTGAGGTGGAACCAGAGGTTCCTATTGGAGAAGAGAAGATGGCAGTTCATTCTGAACTTGATCTAACATCTTCAGTACCTGCAGCTACTCATAAGCAGAAAGCTCCAGACATCTCATTTCCACCAAAGGTAAGGCATAAATCATCTAAGCTTAAACCGCCTGACCGCATTGCTTTGAATGCAGGAAAACGCAGTATCCCACCCAAGCTTCGCTCCCACCCTGATTCTGTTTACTCTTTCCTTGGGAGACCTCATGATCCAACAGCATACACACCACCTTGGATGAAGAGATATTCACAGAGACACTCAAAGTCTCTATTGAAACCGCCATGAGTTCAATATCTATCCCATAGTCAAGCTAATGACTAAAAACAAGCGCTGAGTGGGAGGCAACCCACTATAGAGTCAGTTTTCGTTTTTATTTTTCACTTTTAGGTGTTTGTTACTTTAATTTTTCATTTTGGTGTTTTCAGCCGAGAGAACAGGTCAGAAATCGCATCGCATCGATCGATACAACATCTGTGTCGATCGACACAGAGCGAATACACGAATGAATTGAGCAAATGCGCCTTGCGTCGATCGATGCGGTCCTGAGCATCGATCGACACAGTGCGACGAGAGGTACGTAACTCTGGTTTTTTCAGACACTTTTCAATTTTATTATCTGTTTTCACCGAGCTCATGCTTTTCTTACACTGGGGACAATGTAGTTTAAGTGTGGGGGAGGTAGCTACTGACGCACGCTTTTGTTTTCTTAGAGCCAGTCCAAATTTATTTTATTGAGTCAAATTGAGTAGGAAACAAGGACTTTTTGAGGAGATTACCACACTTTCAGGAACTTAAGTGACCATTGGATGACTTGCAGATGATCTATGACTATTAGAAAACCCAACACATACCAGCCTACTGAGGACACCCATATCACTTCAGGTATTCGGAGGATCCATTACTTGACTTCGCACCTTTAACTTGACTTAATTTTCTCACTTATGGGCTTGGTATACCTTGAGTCGGACTCCTCTGTTAGTTCTGACACAGCTTGTAAACATGTCCGAGTAAGGTTCCCTTCTCCCCTTCTTTAAAAAAAAAAAAAGAGAATAATAAACTGAGGATGAGCTAGTAGCTCCGAAGTGGTCACGAGAGTAGTAGCAACCACTATTACCTCCTGTGCATTCATGAAATGTGTCCAAAGTACACCCCTTAACGGGAAGAGCACTGATAAAAAAAATAAAATGATACCCAATGGGGAAAAATCAGAATGCTAAGGAAGGGAAAAGAGAAGAAAGGAACCAGAAAAAGATAGTATGGTAGTCTAGAGCTGACAAAGTAAGAATCCATGTGCCCTTTGATCGATAATCCTTAGGTGAGACCGCACTTAATATGCTTAAGAAGTCAGTAGGGTGAATTTGAATTGCTTGGATTGATTGTGGAGTTTACTTAGGACAGTTGCTAAGTGTGGGGGAAGTACATGTTGGTCTTGATATCTTGCAGTTGATTCTTTCAGTGGTTTACTAAGGGGAATCCGAGTGTTGTTGCTTCTTTGACAAAAAGAGTTTCTGAAAGTTTTCAAACCTCTTCACCATGTTTTAGTTCTCTGTTTTGCTTGAGGGCAAGCAAAGGCTAAGTGTGGGGGAGTTGATATATCATGGTTTTTACCGGTTTTATGTCATGATATAAGTGTGCTTTAGAGTCTTTTATTGTTTCTTTGGAGTCTTTTATATGTGTTATTAGGTACACGCACGTTTGGAGTGGATTTGGAGATTATGGAGCTAAATGGAGCATTTTGGAGTTTTGACCCGAGAGTTTGAGCTCATTGTCCGAAACAGAGGAGTGTATCGATCGACGCACATCAGCATCAATCGATGCACAGCGCGTTGGGCCAGACTCGCGAGAGTTAATGAAGAATGATGATATTGCAAAGTTGCCCAGAAGTTCCAGATATTTACACAGAAGCCCCAAGACGTGATTTAGCTATTTAATTAGGTTTTTAGCTCAGTTTTTAGATACGCTTTCATACTTTAGAGCAGAGAGTTTTTAGAGCTATTTGGGGCTGATCTGATCCTGTACTACATCTTGTTTTTTGGAGAAGATTCCGAACCCCTTTACTTATTTAATCTCTTTTATGCAATCTAATTATTCATTGATTATGTTTACATATTCCGTGTCTGAGTAGATTCATAGTTAGGTTTAGGGATTCTCATTAAGGTTTGATGACTTGCTAGATATAATTAATTCAGTTAAGGATTCATATCAATAGATGTTCTTCAATCTAAATTGTGTTTAATGCTAGTTCTAACTTGATCACTTAGAATCTAGATCTTAGGTTGCTAGATTGACACGAAAGTGTGGTTTAGAATCTGAACTATTTAGGTTGAGAAATTGAATTACTCGCAAAAAAATTTGGTTTAATTGAATTGTGAACATATCGAACTTGATTATTAAAGCTGGTTTAATCTGTTAGGAATTACAAAGACATTTGGATTTCTGCAATTAGGCTTAGAGAATTCTCACAACGAAAGTTGTTTAATTCTATATCTGTGTTTTGAGTTCTAGAACTGTACCTAATTTGATCATGACTGAATGATTTATATGCTTGTCTGATTTCCTGAGAACTCCCTAGACTTAGCGCCCTTAGTTAATTACTTACAACAAACCTCGCTACTGATTTACTTTCTTGTTTTACTTTTTAGTTTCTAATCACTTTTGCTTTCTCCTAGTTTAATCTTTTCTGTTCTAATTCCATCGTTGCCTAGAGTCCTCGTGGATTCGATACCCTAAGTACTACATTGATATCACTGTGCACTTGCAGTTAGTATAGGGATAATTCTTGACCTATCAGTGCTCTTCCATCTCGCCAATGCACGTCTGCAGTATGTGAGAGCATTCTCAAATTCCTCTGGTGGGAGATGTCGACATTGAGATACCCATGTCTGAGTAATAATGTCTTTGACTTCAGGATACCATCACCATCGGTCTTCATATTTGAAGAATTTTTTGACTTTCCACTCGTGATGATCGGTATAAACCATAAGAGGCCGATGGTCGGATCCCATCCAATCGAGTAGTTGAGCATAAGAATGTGAGTAAGTTTCTATTCAGCTTCAGTTGTGGAATCTGCCACGGTGCTCTGCTTGGAGCTCTTCCAACTTACTGCACCGCCATTCAGACAGAAGATGTAACCAGACTGTGACCGGAAATCATCTTTATCTGTCTGAAAACTTGCATCCGTGAATCCACTGATTTCAAGCACTTCACTTCCTCCGTAAACCAAGAACTTATCCTTAGTATTCCTCAAATACTTCAGGATATTCTTTACGGCAATCCAGTGATTCTCACCTGGATTAGACTGGTACCTACTCGTCATGCTTAGTGCATAAGCAACATCAGGACGAGTACAGATCATGGCATACATGATAGATCCTATAGCGGAAGCATAAGGAATCCTACTCATGCGCTTAAGCTCATCAGGTGTTTTAGGACACTGATCCTTGCTTAGTGTAGCACCATGTATCATTGGCGTGAAGCCCTTCTTGGATTTATCCATTCCGAATCGATGCAGGATTTTGTCTATATAAGCATCTTGACAAAGTCCAATCAGCTTTTTAGATCTGTCTCTAAAGATTCGGATTCCAAGAACATACGCGGCTTCACCCATGTCCTTCATGGAAAACAACTTCCCAGCCAGTCTTTAACAGACTTCAGCATTGGAATATCATTTCCAAGAAGCAATATGTCATCGACATATAGGATAAGAAACGCCACTTTGCTCCCACTAGTTTTCTTATACACACATTGTTCCTCTTGGTTTCTGATGAAGTCAAAGTTCTTTATTGCTTCATCAAAACGAAGATTCCAACTCCTCGATGCTTGCTTCAATCCATAAATGGATTTATGAAGTTTACATACTTTCCCAGCATTCTTAGGATCAATGTAACCGTCAGGTTGTGTCATATACACATCCTCCTCCAAGATTCCATTCAGGAAGGCGGTTTTCACATCCATCTGCCAAATCTCATAATCATAATAAGCGGCAGTTGCTAGGAGAATCCGAATTGATTTCATCATGGCCACTGGTGAATAGGTTTCATCATAGTCTATACCATGAATTTGCTTGAAACCTTTTTCCACCAACCTGGCCTTGTAAATCTGGACATTTCCATCCATGTCAATCTTCTTCTTGAAGATCCATTTACACTCGATGGCTTTTGCACCAGCGGGTAAATCAACCAGTGAAAATACTCGGTTGACAGACATGGAGTCCATCTCGGATTCAGTGGCTTCACGCCACTTTAAGGAGTCAGGGCCCATCATGGCTTCTGTAAAGTTCGAGGGTTCATCACCGTCAATGATCAAAAGATCATGGCAATTAGTCACGAGGAATCCCTGATATCTATCAGGTTCGTGACGGATCCTTCCGGATCTTCGAACTTCAGGTACTGCAGGTTCAGGTTCTATTACAACTTCATGTAATTCATCCTGCTGTTCTTCCTCATTAGGTTGAACAGGTTCCTGTCCTTCTTGAATTTCATCAAGTTGTACCTTACTCCCACTATCTTTCTTAGAGAGAAATTCCCTCTCAAGAAAAGTGCAATCCCGAGCAACAAAGATCTTGTTCTCGGATCGCAGATAGAAGTAATAAGCCTTGGTATCCCTAGGATAACCAATGAAGTAGCATTTGTCAGATTTTGGTGTAAGATTGTCTGAGATTAATCTTTTGACATAGGCTTCACAACCCCAAATTCTGAGAAAAGACATTGCTGGAGCTTTTCCAGTCCATAACTCATATGGTGTCTTTGCTACTGCTTTTGATGGCACTATGTTCAGTGTGAACGTTGCGGTCAGCAAAGCATATCCCCAAAGGGATATAGGAAGGTCTGTGTGACTCATCATGGATCGGACCATATCTAACAATGTCCGATTCCTTCTCTCAGACACACCATTCCACTGAGGTGTTCCAGGAGGTGTGAGTTGGGAGATGATCCCACACTCACTCAGATGATCACGGAATTCCTGGCTCAAGTATTCTCCTCCTCGGTCCGACCGAAGAGCCTTAATACTTTTACCAAGCTGGTTCTGTACTTCATTCTGGAATTCTTTGAACTTTTCAAAGGTTTCCGACTTATGTTTCATCAAGTAGACATATCCATATCTACTGAAATCATCAGTGAATGTAATGAAGTACTGATAGTTTCCTCTAGCATTTGTGGACATTGGGCCACACACGTCAGTATGTATCAGGCCCAATAGTTCACTGGCCCTTTCTGTGGGTTTATTAAAAGGGGCCCGTGTCATTTTGCCCATTAGGCAAGATTCGCATTGCTCACAAGACTCAAAGTCAAATGAGCCCAAGAGTCCATTTGAATGGAGCCTCTTGACGCGTTTCTCACTAATGTGCCCCAAACGACAATGCCAGAGAAACGTTTCATTTTCTTCGTTAGATTTGAACCGTTTTGTATTAATGTTATATACTGGAGCAGATTGATCCAGCATGTACAGCCCATTAATAAGAGGGGCACAGCCATAGAACATATTATTGAGATTAAAGGAACACAATTTATTCTTAATAGAAAAATCAAATCCTTGCAAATCCAATAATGAAACTGAAATGATATTTCTGCTTATAGCAGGTACAAAATAACAATTCTCAAGTTCTAAAATCAATCCAGAAGGTAAAGACAACAAGTAAGTGCCAACGGCCAGTGCTGGAACCTTCGCTCCATTGCCAACCCGCAACTCTACTTGCCCTTGCTTCAACCTTCTACTGTTGCTGAGCGCCTGCATATTAGTACAAATATGAGCCCCACATCCAGTATCTAATACCCAAGTGGTATTATCAGAAGTAGTAGTATTTACTTCAATAACAAAAATACCTGAAGCAGTAGTCTCCAAGGACTTCTTATTCTTCTTCAGACTTTCCTGGTATTTCTTACAGTCCCTGCGATAATGCCCTGCCTCTTTGCAAAAGTGGCAGATATCAGAAGACCCAGCTTTAGACACGGGCTTGGGCTTGGCCTTTTCGACTGCCTTGCCCTTTCCCTTGTCTGCAGCGGATTTCTTAAAACCCTTGCCCTTCTGCACCATGAGTACAGACGGCTCCTTGGCCTTCTTCAGATTAGGTTCTGCAGTCTTGAGCATACCATGTAGCTCAGGCAAAGTCTTTATCAACCCATGCATATTATAGTTCAGGATGAACTGGTCATATGCAGGAGTAAGAGACTGCAGAACGATATCACAAGCAAGCTCTTGGCTTATAGGACAGTCGAGTCTAGTCAAATGATCGAGATAACCCATCATTTTCAGAACATGTGGACTCACTGCTGCATCCTTAGCCATTTTACAGTCCAAGAGATTCTTTACAGTTTGGAATCTCTCTGTACGAGCCTGCTCCTGAAACAACGCTTTCAGGTTTGCCATCAGTTCCATGGGACAAGTCAGGCCTTCCCACTGCATCTGCAGTTCGGGAGCCATTGTCGCCAACATTAGGCAAACCACGTCATTAGCATCTGAAGAATGCGTATCCCAAGCATTCTTCACAGCTTGTGCGGCATTATTCGCAGGTCTAGGAGAGAGAACTCTTTCAAGGACATAAGCCTTCTTCTCCTGCCTGAGCACAAGTCTCAGGTTCCTGGACCAGTTCAGGAAGTTTGATCCGTTCAGTTTGTCCTTCTCAAGGGCAGACCGGATCGAGAAAGTGTTTTGTGTTGTTGTGCTTGACATAGCTGAAATTATGAGACAATAGAGTTTTTAGTTATTTAGTTCATAAAAGAGTAATCTTAAAAACTTATAAGAAAACTCGCATTGCATTCAAATTTTCTTTGTTCAACCTCATAAGAATGCAATGATTCCGAGACCCATGTTCAACTAAAACCAAAGTGGGCCACTGGCCGTCACCCGGAATTAGCTTTACTTGGTAAGCATACACACAACTAGTTATAACCATATAACTCTCGGTTGTGGATTGGGCCCAAGGCCCAATTCACCAGATGTCTCAAGGCCCGGGACTCCCGATGGCCCAGTCAAGGAAACCAATCTCTTACAGCCAAATAATCACTAAAGTCTGGGACTCCCAATGAAATTAGTGACTATATACTACTTTACTTACGCAAAAACAGATACCTCACACTGTAAGCCATATCTGTAATTGAATAAGCGTTAAGTAGCTGACAAGATTGGGCAAGACATCCAAGCTTGATATTGGTTTTGAGGATTTTAAGTTTTATTTCCAAAAATAGAAGATTACTATTTTGGGAAACTTTCTTATTTTAGAAACTTTCTAAATTTAAAAACATGCTAAAAATAGAAATTTCTAATTTAATATTTTATTAAAGTTTTTCGGATGGGTCACAAATTATAGGCCCAATTCTTGGCCCAAGACCACAGAATTCCAATTGGCCCAATAATTTGACATAACCGAGTCGGTTCATTAATTCTGGTCCAAGACCAAATTAACTACTAAATCCAACTGGTTATTCACTAAACCAGACCAGCTCTAAATTATTTGGTCCAACCAAATCAAACTTAGACCAGCCTTCGGTTTAGGTTAAAATTCAATTTTTGAATTTAAATCCGGTTTAACTAGAAATTAAATAATACCAATTGTATTAAATAATTTCCAGCAAACCGCGATTTTGGGTTAACGGCTTAAACCATACATTAATTAAATAATTAATCAATTCATACAATCATGTGATCATAATTCAATTAATAAACCATATGATCATGATTCAATAATGCTTTTGACTTTTCAAATAAGACAAAAACAAGATCTTAACAAACCTTAGCAAATCAAGCGATACACAATACAATCTCGAGTATGACTTAAATTCAATAATGAAACTCATTCAAGCGATGCTCATTGACTTTTTGCAATTCGATTATTATATCACTAAAGACAAGACGATTAACAACCTTATCGAATGATGACATAATCGATTCTTAATTGTAAAACAAGTCAACAACACGATTCTCATGATTGAAATAATTCTAACAAATCGATTTGATTCATGAAACAAGACAACTTTTCCAAACCGCTCTTGTTAATTAATTCAATCAAAAACAACAATCGAATCTTATGATTATTAAAACAAAGTCAACAATCAAACATCATGATACATACAATAAACGATCGCTTGTGATTGTTTATTCACACGATCCAAAAAGCAAAAACCTAAGAACCTAGGCTCTGATACCACTGTGGGATTTTGTGAATAGAGGTGAAGTGATGGTCAGCAGAGTTCCCACTGATGAGAACGTGGCTGACCCGTTGACAAAGCCACTCCCGAGACCTAAGCACGAGTTGCATACTGCTGCTGTAGGAATTAGAGATATTCAAATGTAATCTCTTTTTGAGTGGGAGTTGTGAGGGCTTTATTTTAGTTATTTTGATTGGTTCATGTAAACATTTTAAATGTTAATGAAATTTTATTTCTGGATTATTTTTAACTGTGATATAAAATAATCGTTCCAAAATGATTCATGTCATCATATATGGGCCATCGAAGTACATGAGTAGACTTGATCCTGAAACCCCATATTTAACGAAATGACATAAATCAAAGTGTCCATAGTCGAAGGTTGTTGAAATTGGAACACCAACAACCACTTGAGACTAGATTGTGTTGAGACTTATGACCAAGTTTCGAGGGGTCATAGATGCGCGGCATCAAAGTCGACACATAGGTATATGTAGCGGAGCATATGACAGGACATGGCCCGCTGATGAGAACTCTACAAGATATTAATATCTGTGTCATAAGAGGTTCTCATATACGACTATAGAGTATAGTCCTGAGTTCGCATGCATGTGGCTGCACATGGATTGATGCACTTTGACCATTGTCTAACGCTGTTTCGTAATTGGGAGCTATAAGGACCTTGGTTGGGTGTATTATGAAGTGTGTAGTTCATAGTGATGGAACAAGATGGGATTTGTCCCTGCCGTTTAACGGAGGTAATATCTCTAGGCCAATCGGAGACTTGATAGCTGGTAAGAGAGTGGCCACTCCCAAACGGACTTGCCCAAGTCGTTTGAATTGTCAGTATCAAATCTGGTCCGATTAAAATGGTCTGGCTATATAAGGATGACACGCATCTTGCCTTATGCCAGATCGAGATATTGAGACGAAAGGACTAGGGAATGTAGGATTCCAGTACAAGTGGGAGATTGTTGGGAATGTCCTGAAATCTACCGTACTATCTCTAGAAAGTATGATAAGTGTCGAGATCAGACATAAGTCATAAATACTGGGTGATCATGATGACTTGCTAGAGCCCGCTCATGATCTATAAGTTTAGGACTTATTACCAGTATTGTATGATCCCTAAGGGTCACACACCATAGCTAACGGGAAAGTTAAATGGAATTAATACGGTAAGATGCAAAGGCATTTACTGTATTTGTACAGAGAATTGGGCCAGACAAAATACAGGCTTTTGTCTGATTTGTGTCTTGGGCCCAAAATCCTAATAGGCCATTAGTTTAATAACTTGGGCCCATATAAGGATGAGGAATGGCGCCTAGGGCTGAAAGACATAACCCTCTGCGATTTTCACCTGAGCCGTCCTCTCTCTCTCTGTTAATTCCGAGCTTGGTCTAGCAGCCTGATCCAATAGCTTGTAAGCGTGTGGATACCTGAGGAGGAGCCGGTAATAATCTGCTCTAAGTGATCTCGACATTACCAATCAATCCGCTGCACTCTAAAAGAGGTAATGATCCTGATCTGTATGATTCATCTGCAAATCACCTAGATCCTAGATGATTATGTGCTAGGATGTAACCTGACAATTACACCATGAACTCTCATAATCCTTCAGTTTCATCCCATAGTGCATTAACCATTGCTCTATCTATCGTGGTTTTAACCGTATGTTGATGTCGCATTCCAATCCATGTATAGTATCCCCCAACTGTTCGGAGATCATGAAGCCCATTGGAGCTGATCATTGCTCTAAATATCAAAAAAACTAGATTCTGGTCTTAGTGGACCACCATCTTTTTCATCATTGGCTTGAATGTCATTGAAATATCACAGAACTAGTCTTGGAAGATCTTGATATCTGCCATGGTCTGCGTGAGCTTGCATCTATCTCCATAAAGTATGCATGCTCTGTATTTGAGGGTGCCCATAGATGTATGTTACACAAAAAGTAATAGATCCGTGATGAAGATGGATATCCGTAAAATTTAGGGTCGGCTAGATGATATCAAGGTAGATTCCTTGATGCCATAAAATCGCCATTCCCCACTGGAACCATTATCTGGAAAGCAGTAGATGTTATTGTAGCCTAAGTTTATTCCGATAGTTTGTACATAATTGACATGATTCTTCTTCTCCACGAGAAACATTATGTCGGGAGATTGTTTCCTTCTGATCTCTCTCGGGTGCTGAACTGTCAGAGCGTTCCTCAAACCCTGACAGTTCCAGTGCAAAAGTCTCATTGTGGCGTGGGCAAAGGGGATTTCTCATGCCCTTTTGCCCTTTCAGTAGTTGGTGAAGTTGTAGCTAAAGGATCATTTGACTGGTGTTCTGTCTTCTATTGCTTGGATCTTCTTGTGACTCTTTGTCCATCAGTTTCCAGTATCACATTTCGAAGTTCTGTAGATTGTTGCTCGGAGGAAGGCTCTGCAATATGTAGCGGGAGAGCAGGGGTTGGTGCAGATTCCTGAGGTAGAGAAAGAGTATATGATGTATAAGCTTCTTGTCTTGTAGAGTGGATGGTGTTGGGATAGTGTCCTGAAATCACACTTGTACTCACTCCTGATGATAGTTGTATGTCGAGATCAGACATTCGTATAATACTGGGCGGTTGCAATGTTTTGCTAGAAGCCTCTTGCAATCTGTAAGTTGTAGACTTACTGCCAGTATTGTATGATCCTATAGGGTCACACACCTAAGCAAACTGGAAGCTACGACATGGGAATGATCATTATGGCAATGATCATATTAATGTGTATTGGATGCACATTATAATCGATATAATGGTGTTGTGTCGATCGACACAGCTTGTGTGTCGGTCGACACAGTTCGGGTTTTCGGAAAGGCTTTCCGAATTAAGACTTAATTAAGTCTGGCCCGTTGAGCAAGTTTAGGTCGAATAAAACTTGAGAGTTTCGACCTAAACAGAGAGCTGTCGACTTTTCTTGACAGAAAAAGTAGAAACACCAGAGAGATTCGAATCCCGTTGATCCGGCACTAGCATCCCGTTTCCAGCTTGTGTGCGTGTGTATCTGGTAGAGGCAAGGCATCTGCGTTGCTCCACTGATCTCGTTCACCATTCTCATTCCGCTGCCAGTTCAAAGGTAAGAACGAGGTTGGTTTTAATTCAATATATCAAACCCTAGATCCGACACAAATCGTGTGTCGGTCGACACAGAGCGAAAACTCGCAAATAATTTTAGGGTTTCGATCTGAGATCGAGTACCTGTATTCCTGCTGTGTCGATCGATACACTGGGTGTGTCGGTCGACATAGGCAATGCGATAAGATAGATCGGTTCAATTGGATTGAACCGGTTATCTCGCTCAGTTAATTTTAATTGACCAATAGGTTCTGGTTTGGTAATGTCGATCGACACAGAGATGTGTGACGATCGACATGGACCATTAAACCGAACCGGTTCAATTGGATTGAATCGGTTAAGCAAATTCGATCCGGCTTGACCGGTTATCGAAGACCGGTTTAAATTGGGTTGTGTCGATCGATGCCAATGGTTGGCGTCGATCGACACGACATTCGCAGATATGCTGGTTGGACCACAAATTTGCATATACCAGAACAATTTAATCCTAAAAGTTCTAGATGAACCTAAAACTAATAAAACTGAATGTTTTAAATATACTTATTACTTCTTGGATGTATATTGGATATACATCAAGATAAAATAATTCTTTTCCTCAACCAAATATCAAGTGATCTTGATGTCTTGCCCGATCTTGTCTACTGTCAGGACTCGTGTTGTTGTTAGATATCCTTGGATTCCTTGGTATCCACAGCAACATGAGTAATGCAGGTGATTGTTGATAGATTTGCAGTGCAACTATTAGTGATCACAAGACAGAAGAGATTGGTTTTTCTTGACTGGGCTGTCAGAAGTTCTGGGCCCAGAGACATCAGAGTAGATTAGACATAGTTTGTCTCATCTACGACCAAGAGTTGTACTGGGTACAATTAGCAATGATTTGCTTACCTAGACAACTAAAGTTTGAGTAACGGTGAGTGGCCCACTCGAATTTTAGTGATCTGAGGATCTTGGTTCATTGTATTCATCTGAGGAAACATAGTTTTGAATACAATGCGAGTTTTTCTTATTAGATAAGAATTCTCATTCCTTGAGCATTATAACTAAAACTCTACCTCTTTTAATTACAGCTATGTCTGTCTCAAATCACATCAACACTTTCTCACTAAGATCCGTCCTTGAGAAGGACAAGTTAAATGGATCTAATTTCTTGGAATGGTATCGGAACCTGAGAATAGTTCTCAGGCAGGAGAACAAGGAATATGTCCTTGAAAGAGTTCTCACCGAGAAACCACGTTCCAATGCCCCGCAGACAGAAAAGAATGCTTGGGATAAGCATTCAGCTGATGTCAAAGATGTTAATTGTCTAATGCTGGTGACTATGAACTCTGAGCTGCAGAAGCAATATGAGAACGTGATGTCACCCATTGAGATGATTAACAGCCTGAAAGATTTGTTTCAGGAGCAAGCTCGCACAGAGAGATACCAGACGGTTAAATCTCTCATGGATTGCAAGCTGGCTAAGGACAGTCCAGTAAGTCCTCATGTCCTTAAAATGATGGGTTACATTGATAACCTGGGGAAACTGGACTGTGCCATTAGCCAGGATCTAGCCACTGACATGATTCTGCAGTCTTTGCCATCGTGTTTTGATCAGTTCATCATGAACTACAACATGCAAAACATGACTAAGACATTGACTGAGTTGCACGGCATGCTGAAGACAGCAGAGCCGAATCTCAAGAAGGCAACTCCCAGTGTACTGATGGTACAAGGGGGTAAAAGGTTTAAGAAACCTAAGAAGGATAAGGGAAAGGCCCAAGTTGTCCAGACTGAGAGTCAGGACAAGCCCAAGCTGAAGCCCAAATCCGGGCCTTCTCCTGAGGATAAGTGCAACTACTGCAAGCAGTTAGGGCATTGGAAGAGAGACTGTAAGAAGTTCATGTAAGATTACAAGAAGCTGAAGAAGACGTATGATGCGTCTGATTCAGGTATTTATGTTATCGAACTTAATGTTATATCTTCTAGTTCTACTTCGTGGGTATTGGATACCGGCTGCGGTGCTCATATTTGTACTAATATGCAGGCACTAAGAAACAGTAGAACGCTGAAGAAAGGACAAGTGGTGTTACGGGTCAGGAATGGAGCTAGGGTAGCTGCACGGGCCGTAGGCACTTACGAATTGTCTTTACCTTCGGGCATGGTTTTAACTTTGAATAATTGCTACTTTGTATCTGCGATTAGTAGAAACATAATTTCAGTTTCCGTATTGGATTTGGAAGGTTTTGATTTTGCTATTAAGAATAAAGTTTATTCTTTTAATCGTGATGGTACGTATTATGGTAGCGCCCTATTAGATAATGGGTTATATGTTTTAAAACAAGAAATGCCTAGCTTTAACATAAATACAAAGCGGTTTAAGTCAAATGACGAAAACCCGACTTTCTTATGGCATTGTCGTTTGGGCCATATCAATGAGAAACGCATCCAAAGGCTCCATCGAAATGGGCTTCTGGGCTCATTTGATTTTGAATCATGTGAGAAATGCGAATCTTGTTTGATGGGCAAAATGGCTAGAGCCCCTTTCAACAAACCAAATGAAAGGGCCAGTGATTTATTGGGCCTTATTCATACTGATGTATGTGGGCCGATGAGTACTATTGCCAGAGGAAATTATAGGTAATTCATTACCTTCACTGATGATTTCAGTAGGTATGGCTATGTCTATTTGATGAGACACAAGTCAGAATCCTTTGATAGATTCAAGGAATTCAAGAATGAAGTACAGAACCAACTTGGCAAAAATATCAAAGTTCTGCGATCGGATCGCGGAGGAGAATACTTGAGTCAAGAGTTCAGCGACTATCTGAGCGAGTGTGGAATTGTTTCACAACTCACTCCTCCTGGAACACCCCAGTGGAATGGAGTGTCAGAGAGGAGGAATCGAACCTTATTGGATATGGTTCGGTCTATGATGAGTCATTCAAATCTTCCATTATCCTTTTGGGGATACGCTCTAGAAACGTCTGCGTTTACACTAAATAGGGTACCATCTAAATCAGTGGAAAAGACACCACATGAACTGTGAACGGGGAATGTTCCTAGTCTGTCTTTCCTGAGGATTTGGGGTTGTGAAGCTTATGTCAAACGTTTAATCTCTGACAAGCTTGCACCCAAATCAGATAAATGCTACTTCGTTGGTTATCCTAGGGAAACCAAGGCATACTACTTTTACAACCAATCTGAGAACAAAGTATTTGTTGCTCGGGACTGTTCTTTTCTTGAGAGGGAGTTTCTCTCTAAGAAAAACAGTGGGAGTAAAGTACATCTTGAAGAGATTCAAGATGCACATGAGGCTACTCAACCTGCAGAGGAAGAGCAGCAGTTGGATCCACAGAGTTCTGTGGAACCGGCGCCTGTGGAGCCTGAAGTTCGCAGATCCGGAAGGATCCGTCACGAACCCGAGAGATACTATGGATTTCTCGTGACCAATTCAAATGATCTGATGATCATTGATAGTGACGAACCAGCGACCTTCGCGGAAGCAATGATGGACCCGGACTCCGAAAAGTGGCTTGGAGCCTCTAAATCCGAAATGGGATCCATGTCAGAAAACCAAGTATGGTCCTTGGTCGATTTACCTAATGGTGTAAAAGCCATTGAGTGTAAATGGATCTTCAAGAAGAAAATTGACGTGGATGGCAATGTGCAAATTTACAAAGCGAGGTTGGTGGCTAAAGGTTTTAAACAAATTCATGGTATTGACTATGATGAAACCTATTCCCCCAGTCGCTACGCTTAAATCCATTCGGATTCTTCTAGCGATTGCCGCTCATTATGACTATGAGATTTGGCAAATGGATGTCAAAACCGCATTCCTGAATGGTATTCTGGAAGAGGATGTGTATATGACACAACCTGAAGGTTTTGTTGATCCTAAGAACGCTGGAAAGGTATGCAAGCTTCATAAATCCATTTATGGATTGAAGCAAGCGTCACGGAGTTGGAATCTTCGTTTTGATGAAGCAGTGAAACAATTTGGTTTCATCAAGAACGAAGAGGAACCATGTGTTTACAAGAAGACTAATGGGAGCAAAATTGCGTTTCTTGTATTGTATGTCGATGACATACTCCTCCTCGGTAATGACGTTCCGTTGCTTCAGTCTGTTAAGACTTGGCTCGGAAGTTGTTTTTCCCTGAAATACATGGGAGAAGCTGCGTATATTCTTGGAATCAGAATCTACAGAGATAGAATGAACGGGCTGATTGGATTGTGCCAGGACACTTATATTGATAAGGTACTGCACAGATTCAGGATGCACGATTCCAAGAAGGGCTTCATACCGATGTCTCATGGCACTAGTCTCAGCAAGAAGCAGTGTCCGGCGACACATGCTGAGCGAGAACACATGAATAGGATTCCTTATGCTTCTGCAATAGGATCTATTATGTATGCCATGCTCTGCACTCGTCCAGATGTAGCTTACGCGTTAAGAAGGACGAGTAGATACCAATCTGATCCAGGTGAAGTTCACTGGACAACTGTCAAGAATATTCTCAAGTATTTGAGACATACTAAGGATAAATTCCTTGTGTATGGAGGAAGTGAAGAACTTGTGGTGAATGGATTCACCGATGCGAGTTTTCAGACGGACAGAGACGATTTCCGATCACAGTCTGGATATGTCTTCTGTCTGAATGGCGGTGCAGTGAGCTGGAAGAGCTCTAAGCAGAATACCGTAGCTGATTCCACGACGGAAGCTGAATATGTTGCTGCTTCAGAAGCGGCAAAGGAAGTTGTTTGGATCAAGAAGTTCATGACTGAACTTGGTGTGGTTCCGAGTATCTTGGAGCCAGTGGCTTTGTTTTGTGACAACAATGGAGCCATTGCTCAGGCGAAAGAACCCAGATCACACCAGAAGTCCAAACACGTAGAGAGGAGATATCACCTGATTCGTGATATCGTCAATATAGGTGATGTGAAGATCAGCCGAGTTCCGACGGACGAGAATGTCGCTGATCCTCTGACTAAGCCACTCCCAAGGCCTAAGCATGAGATTCATACGACTGTTGTAGGCATTAGAGATCTTAAGATGTAATCTTGATCCTAGTGCGAGTTTTAGTTTTATTTTAGTTATAATAAGATGCTCTTGTAAACATTCTTTCAGAAGTGTTTAATGAAATTTGATTTCAGCATTATTTATTGTGATCTAAATAATGGTCCCAAAACAAGTTTATGACATATTATAGGTCATCAAGTTGAGAACTTGATCATGAAACCTATAAGTTAATAAATTATGTTTTGTCCCTGGTCGAGGCTGTCAAAGTGGGACACTGACAACCGCGAGAGACTAGATTGTGAGGTGACTGTTGGCTAAGTTTCATGGAGCCAATGATATGATTATCGCAGTCAGTCACATAGATATATGTTAGTGAACATATGATCGGACATGACCCGCTAATGAGAAGTCTACAAGATAGTTATATTTGTGTCATAAGAGGTTCTCATTACGACTATAGAGTATAGTCCTTAGACCTGAGTTCATCATGCTTTCTTGCATATGAATTGGTACATTTTGACTTTGTCAAACGTCGACCCGTAACTGGCGACTATAACGGCACTGTTCAAGTATATCATGAAGTGTGCGTTGAAACAGGGATGGAACAAAATGGGATTTTTCCCTCCTGTATAACGGGAGATAAATATCTCAGGGCCTATCGAAGATTGAATACTGAGAGAATGTGTGGCCGCACTCAAACGAACTGTAGTTCAGTTGTTTGTAATGTTCAGTATGAGATCAGGAGTTCGATAAACACGATGTTGGCTTAATAAGGATGACACCAATCTTGCCTTATGCCAAATCGAGATATAGAGACAAAAGGATTATAGGAATAGATGATTCCAGTACAAGTGGGAGATTGTTGGGATAGTGTCCTGAAATCACACTTGTACTCACTCCTGATGATAGTTGTATGTCGAGATCATACATTCGTATAATACTGGGCGGTTGCAATGTTTTGCTAGAAGCCTCTTGCAATCTGTAAGTTGTAGACTTACTGCCAGTATTGTATGATCCTATAGGGTCACACGCCTAAGCAAACTGGAAGCTACGACATGGGAATGATCATTATGGCAATGATCATATTAATGTGTATTGGATGCACATTATAATCGATATAATGGTGTTGTGTCGATCGACACAGCTTGTGTGTCGGTCGACACAGTTCGAGTTTTCGGAAAGGCTTTCCGAATTAAGACTTAATTAAGTCTGGCCCGTTGAGCAAGTTTAGGTCGAATAAAACTTGAGAGTTTCGACCTATGACTTTTCTTGACAGAAAAAGTAGAAACACCAGAGAGATTCGAATCCCGTTGATCCGGCACTAGCATCCCGTTTCCAGCTTGTGTGCGTGTGTATCTGGTAGAGGCAAGGCATCTGCGTTGCTCCACTGATCTCGTTCACCATTCTCATTTCGCTGCCAGTTCAAAGGTAAGAACGAGGTTGGTTTTAATTCAATATATCAAACCCTAGATCCTAGGAGATCCAACAGATGGGTGATCGAAGGACTTGTGCTGCTTCTTCTTTCGCACCTTCCAATCTTGTTTCATGTGTATCTTCACAAATTAACATCATTTGAGAATCTACTTGACTTGGAGTTAGGTGAATATGACAATCAATTGCGTCGTGTCGAAGACTGCCACAGGTACTACAAAAATTCTGGAGACCATCATAATGAAATTCTAATTGAACCGGAGGTTCTCCTCGCATTAGGATAACTTGACGAACGAGAGAGATTGGTTGTTCAATATCAAAATCCACTTTAACCCATACTTGAGCAGGCTTGGTAGGTATCGGTTCCAAAATTTGAATTTCATCCCGATAAACTTGACCTAATTGAGCTCCAATACTTTCAACAAGATTACGTCGGCAGTATTTGTTGGGAAGCTTGTTGATATGGATCCAAAAGGGGATTGTCTTAAGATATGTTGGGTAAGATCGATGGGTTCATCTATCAATAGCTACTAACCAGCCTCTAAATTTGTACGGAGCATTCTCAAGGACCATTAGCACTTGATGTTCTTCCCGAAAGTAGAAATTTACGGTACTATCATCATTTACATGGCCTTCGACTCTCCCGACCATGTTCCAAGCCCTGGGCATAGCGTTGCGGATTCTAGCTGAAGGTTGAATTTTTGGATTGAGGGGTTTAACTACTAAGCGTAAGTTATGATCCCTGGTGAATTGATCTTGAGCGTCGAGATGAGTCGACCATGTCGAACAATCTTCACCAATCCGGAGTTACTGCAAAGATCTCCACACCTCTTTTTGAGCTCCATAGCAGCAATAGAAGGGAGATTTTGAAGGAAAGCAACAAAACTGATCAATTGTTACACGGATTTTGGCGGGTGATTGAAACGTACAAGCCACGTCAGCTCTTATCTAGGATTCGAATAAAAGATTCTCATATCTTGGTGTTATCTTGTGTTAGATATTATTGTTTCAAATTGCAACTAATCTTGTTGGTTTTGGTGTTTAAAGTTGATTGTTCTATCTCGGAACTGACTATCTGAATAATCTCTTTTGACTCTTCTTTCTATTGAATTCTCTGTAATCATTTTCTCATTGACGTCTAAGAATCTTTTCTTCTTATCGGATTCTTTGCTTTTGAGGTCAGGACTTGTGTTTTATGAACATCGGTTCTCGGTTTGGTTAGTTTGATCATCACTTACATTCTTTCTTTATCAAAGGTATCAGAGCACAAACTTTCCTCAGAATTGAAAGGCTGAGACGCGATCACATTTAGCGATGAAGGAGAAGGAGGCCTTGGTTCGAGAAGTAGAAGAGGCAGTGGGATCGCGAGTTGAAGCAACCATGGCGTCGCATATAGCTGCGCAGAACGAGAGATTGGAGAAGAGTCTTGCAGACATGTTTGAAGCGGTTAAGGTGATGACTCATTCTCGGGACTCAACGGATGATGTCAACAGCGGGTCACAGATGGATAAGGGCAAGGGTCGGACGAATTCGAGCTCGAGTTCATCATACTCAGGAGTGACACGCCTCACAAAACTGGATTTTCCCAGATTTAGTGGGGACAAGGTCAAAGAGTGGCTCTTTAAGGTCGAGCAATTTTTTTGCTATCGATCGCACACCCGAGGACGTGAAGGTCGGGATTGCGTCGATTCACTTCGACGATCTGGCGTCGGAATGACATCAAGTGATTGTGCAATCTGAGGTAGGAGTTCACGTCGCAGAAGATTGGGAGGCCTATAAGACATTGCTACTGGAACGTGTTGATGAAATTTTGGATGATCCGATTGCGAAATTGAAGGAACTTCAGGAAACAGAGGGAATTGTGGAATATCACGGTAGATTTGAGCTTATCCATACTCGTGTGGATTTGTCTGAGGACTACTTGGTCATTGCTTATTTGGCTGGACTCCGTATGGACACACAAATGCATATAAGGATGTTCCAACCCCGCACGGTCAAACAATGCTTGGTTCTTGGGAGATTATACGAGAAAGCTCATCTTGTCAAAGCACAAGGATCAAATGGGCAGACACAGAAACCGCAAGCTTGGAGCAGTAAGGGACTCATACCTTACAAAAAAATCAGGGAGCTCAGAAATCAACACTCACAAATAAAAACAAGCTACCACAAAAACAACCGATGCCGTTTTTATCCATGGAAGAGATGAGTAGGCGTCGTGCGCAGGGTATGTGCTACTTCTGTGACGAGAAGTATACTCTGGATCATTACTTGAAGCATAAAAAAATCACAGCTATTCTTGCTGGAAACTGAAGGAGATGAAGAAGAAGAAGGGGATGAGGAGAACGATGGAGGAGCTGAAGAAGGTGATCTAGCTCAAACTTCAGTGAATGCAGTAGCTGGGATTTATGAGGATTACTGGACGATGAGGGTCAGAGGGGTGCATGGGCGGAGAGTCATGTTCATCCTGATCGACTCCGGGCCGACTCATAATTTCATCGACAAGGACATCGCTGTGAAGTTGGGTTGCAGTTTTAAATCAGCTGTTATGAGGAAAGTTAAGGTTGTATATGGGAATTTGTTGGCAGTAGAAGCTAACGTGGAAAATTTTCAATGGGATTTTCAAGGAACCGAATTCGCATATGATGTGTTGTGATTCCCTTGGGTGGTTGTGATATGGTGTTAGGTGTTCAGTGGTTATCACAGTTAGGTCCAATTACTTGGGACTTTCAAAGGCTGGAGATGCAGCTTAAATGGAAAAATAGGAAGATTCATCTTCATGGAATTAAATCGGGGTCAGTAAGGGAGATGAAGGCATCGAGGTTAAATAAAATGCAGGAGAATCAGGCTCAGCTGGCGATGTTGTGTGTGCAGCAGGTAACCGAAGAAGATCAGGCGATGTTGTGTTCGGTGGAGGCTTGGCGAGTAGAACACCAAACGTTACCTGATGCATTAACTACTTTAATGGTGGAGTACGAGGACGTGTTTGAAGAACCGCGTACGTTACCACCGTTCAGGGACCAACATAACCACAAAATACCTCTTTTGGATAGTTCAAATCCGGTGAACATAAGACCTTATCGTTATTCGACCCATCAAAAGAATGAGATAGACAAATTGGTGCAGGAGCTGCTACAAGCTGGGACAGTACAGGCTAGTTCGAGTTCGTACGCATCGCCAGTGGTCTTAGTAAAAAAGAAAGATGGGACATGGCGTTTATGCGTGGATTACAGGAGCCTAAATGCCATGACAGTGAAAGACAGGTTCCTGATTCCGTTGATCGTAGACCTTATGGATGAGTTGGTGGTTCGACTATATATTCTAAAATCGATTTGCGAGCTGGGTATCATTAAGATATCCATAAAATGGCTTTCAAGACCGACAACGGCCATTATGAGTATTTGGTGATGCCTTTCGGGTTGATGAACGCACCAACAATGTTTCAGGGGTTGATGAATGCGGTTTTTCGGTCACTGTTGAAGAAGGGCGTTCTTATCTTCTTTGACGACATACTGGTTTACAGCTCGTCAATGGAAGAGCACTTGGTACATTTGCGGAAGTTCTTCGAGTTAATGCGGGTTAACAGATTGTTTGCAAAGCAGAGCAAATGTTCTTTTGCAGGTGGGAAAGTGGAGTATTTGGGACATTATATCGAAGGCATGGGCATATCGACCGATCCAGCTAAGGTTAGGGCAGTAGCCCATTCCGACGAACTTAAAACAGCTGAGGGGTTTTTTGGGTCTGGCCGGTTATTACCGTCGGTTTGTGAAGAACTTTGGTACAATAGCTGCTCTGCTAACGACTTTAACCAAAAGAGATGCGTTTCTCTGGTCCAATGAAGTGAGTTTGGCGTTTGATCACTTGAAGCAAGCACTCTTCTCCACGCCAGTCTTGGCTCTTCTAGTGTTCGACAAACAATTCGTGGTAGAAATAGATGCGTGTGGACAGGGAATATGAGCAATGTTGATGCAAGATGGGCATCCTTTAGCACATATCCTTTAGCACATATCAGCAGGTAAATAGATGTTCGACAAACATCTATTTATGAAAAAGGGCTGCTTGCCGTTGTATTTGCTGTACAGAAGTGGCGTCATTACTTGCTCACGGGTGCAGGGATGGTCTTTTCTTTTCAATAAAGAAAAAAATGTGATACATGTTAATAGCCTGAAATTGGAGAGAATTAGTCTCTCATTGTATATATCATTAATTAAAGGTTTATTATTTAACTAAGTAAAAGAAATTTAATTAAAGTATAAGTGTAGAACTAAAATCAAAAGGCACTACACATCTTTAATGGATAGTTTAACTTTAACCTATAGTCACACGCTTCTTATGATACATGATGATGACAACAAAAGGCTATTTAATTATTTCCAGAACAGGGCGGGAAACACGTAATTTGTGTTCAACCCCAAAGCTCTTTAAGGACCGAGAGTGAACACAGTAAGGATTTTCCCTGCGTTTTCTTAAGGTATAACCTGCACAGGACCGGTCCTGCAACCTTCCAGACAAACCCGCAATAACGAACTTTGTTTCCAACGTTTTCCACTTGGATTGCATGATCATAAGCGATGTTGTAAAGTGCCAAGGCTTGATGGTAAAGTTCTTCGAGACTTATCTTGCTGTCTTCAAACCCTGCAGCCCCATAGAATTCCTGGCACACAAGCAGAAAAAAATTTCAGAATTGTTTGTTTCTAAAGCATTAGATCGACTCCTGTTGGTGGCAGACTTCCATGGGACTAATAAACAAAACATCCGTGATCCATTAAGTTATTGGTGGCATCAGATCGAAGATCTTACCTGCTTGTATCTCTGAATAACTTCACTTTTGGCTGATTCATCTTTATTATGCATCGCCTGGAACATCTCAACTTTGTAATTTTTATACCAGCGTCCACATTTCTCCATATGAAAATCAGTGACCGGTTCATCTTCGAAACATGGGAGTTTACTGATCTCTGAATTGTTTAGACCTTAGTTAAACAAATATTCATGATGATATTAATGATTTATTTTTGTGTTCTGACTTTTATTAGTCAGTAAGAAGAAAGGTCCTTTACCAGATGATTGTGTGTGTTCCTCTGTTGTCTGTGATTTGACAAAGTCATAGATGATTCCAAGAATGGACGTGGACTTGAATTTCTTATCCCGCTCCATGTAATGTGGGAAAATGTCAGGCTTCAGTTCCTCAGGAAGATAGACCTTAGCACCTTTCTTGGGTGCATCAAGAGCATCATAGTATATATCAATCAGCTTTAACATTTTCTTCTTCATTTCAGCTTTTTCCTCAGCGCTCTCATCTCCTAGTGTCAGGAAGCGGTCCATTATTGTTAACCAGCTATCCGCAGCCATCCCTATAACATTGCTGAAAAAGAGACATATCCCAAAGATTGATCCAAGACACACAGTAAACATGATAGATAGTTTAAAAAGTAAATGGAGAGTACCTGGCATGAAATCTTGTCTTCAAGAACATATCGAAAAGCTCTTCTTCCAATTCGTCTGGTGAAAGATGGCTTGGCTTTCTAGCAGAGTTACATTTAGTAGGAGGAGTCAAACTCACCCACGGTTCACTTGGTTTGAAGTGTTCAAGTAGCTAAAACAGAAAGCAAACCAAAGAAAATCAGGTCACAAAATAAATAATTTTACTTTCGAATGAAGGTTATTTACCTCGGGATTTCTGGATATGAAATACATATCACCATCAAAGTCACCACCTGCAATCTCATCGCCCAAAGATCTTGGACCTTTCTGGGGGAAGAACACACCATACTTGGCGTTTCCTACAAACTCCTCCAAGGCCTTAACATACGTAGCCTTAAGTACATGTATGTCTCCAAAATGTAGCCCAGGATTCCTGTAAACTAGCACATTCCCTGAAATTTGCCCACTTTCGCTACAAAACCAAGAAAAAAAGAAGTGAGAAACTGAACTGCTCATAATTCCTAGGAAGCAATTAGTGTTTTTGAATCATACAGAATGACACAGACTTCATCTTCCTTTAGCTCTCCGGTGGGATCAACTGTACCCATGAGATAGTACGATTCAGTCACAGGAAGCCTTCCTGCTTTGAGATCATTCTTCTCTGTGTTTGAAAGAATACACAAATGATCCTTCAAGTGTGGTTCGTCAAGTGGGATACCAACCAATATCATTTGTGCAGCGTTCTGTTCGTCCATATCCCCATAATTAAGGGCAGCTGCACAAATCAATTGACTTCTTTGAAGATCCATCATGACTCACATCGTAAATTTATAGGAACTTTGGAATTTTAAGCACCTTTAAGAGCAGCACGTCTGTTTTTGAAGATGGTTTTCGACTCTTCTAGGGTGTTGAGCAATATATCCAAAAAGAACTCATCAGGGATTCCTCCATAGCTCAGCAGCGCAACCAAGTTTCTAGATAATTTTGTTCTTTTTGGTGGATTACTGGATAATGGAAACAACTAGATGTCACTAGGATAACTTCACTCCGCAATAACAACTTCAGTATCCAAGAAACACATACCTTGTAGTGACTACCTCTAGGGCGTTAAAAGTGCTAAAGTTTGACAATGCTGTATCTTTAGGGACTTTGATCATAGAAGGTCGAACCTGGACAGTCCGAGGAGGAAGCTGCCAACATTTGAGCAACATTAGGATATAGCTTGCAAACATTTAACCAACCAAATTGGATTTTGTTATGTTAAAGAGAGCAGACTTACTTTCTTGTTTAAGAGAAAAGTGCCCTTAACAGCAAAGCCATCATAAAACATCCGAAACTGAATCAGAAGAGGCTGTTTGAAAAGTAATTGTTTTACTACTTGTGTTCAGTAATAGACAAGTATAAACAGAGGTGTGAACTATACTATACATACCGGGTCTTGGGCACACGCTTCCTGTGCTTCAAAATAAATAAGAAGAAAAACATGACAAGGAAACATAAGAGTGAACAAAGGGTACCTAAGCATCAAATTGACATGCAAGTAGAGTGAAGACCTGAATATTATCACTTCTGAGACAATTTCCTTTAAATATATTCACTGGACACATCCGAGCAAGGTCCTCAGAGATGTATCCAGTGCCATCTGAATGTATACGAGGTTTGCCATTCTTATCAAGAACATCTTTATCATTTTGATCCTGCAATGGAAAGCACATTAGTGAATACATCCAAGTGAAGGCCAATTTCTGAAGGTCACATGAACTAAGGAAGTACATGGCAGTGTATATCATCGATTTTGTCGAAGGTAATCCCATTCATGTCAACTTCAAGCTTTTTAGTCTTGGAAAGAATCAAAGAAAACCTGAAATATCAACAAAAGAAAAGTGACTCCGATTACAAAGGAAGACATCTCTGCAAAAGCTCCAAGATAAAAAAGTAGAACATCTTGGAGAAGAAACAAGAGTACCTTGCCATATAGTTGGCCAAAGATGGCAATGTGTGCACGTGCATAAAATGCATACGAGCTTCATAGATTGACTTCCCGGAAAAGATATAGGGATTTCCCAAATCATTCGAAGATGTAGAGTCTGTTCGTATGAAGTAGCATTTCACTCCATTTGTAGAAAAGTCTTTCTTCTTCTCCTCTTTCCCTCCATCTTTGAAAACTGTTCAACAGAATGTTAGAACACGCTCCAAATATCCTTTCTAAAAGTATTTAACAATGAAAAACTGTTTTATGTGAAATGACATGAATGATAGTTAATCAAGAGAGAAAAAGGGACTCACCAAAAAACTGATAACGGCGTAAACCAATCATGATACCGTTCTTGGCAATTGCTTTGTACGTGGAGTAACGTTCATTGCTATAGTTTTTTTGGGAACATCCGCAAATTTGACCGTGAGAACATTATCATCACCCACGACCTTGTGCAGGTGTGTTCCAGTGTGTTCAAGAAGAGGGCCCTGTGAACACAGTGTATCTATAAGTACCAGTAGATCGAGTCAATGTCATAGACTTTATTGTCCCACTAAGATACGATGCGTAATAGAGATATGATAGCAACTTGCAAAAGAATATCTTTAACACAAGATGCATATGCGACATGGGAAGATGCAAAGTTGAAGAGTGGAATGAACCTTGAATGTGTAACTTCCGTCCAAAGCGACATGACACTGATAGTAATGAGTCTTCCCACTATCCAATTCAAGTAACTGGGGAAATAGAAGAAGCATGTAAGACAAATTTGATACCCAAAGTATACAGAATATGTCTGTAATATCCAACAAAAGTCTCTCTTTCATGTCAATTTACCTTTTGAAATGCAATCATGAAATATTTGAAATACCAAATAGAACATATGAGCAAACAGCCATACCACTCTACGGTCTGTTGGGGGACAATGATGCCTGCCCAAGCTTTCCCAAACCGCTGCTTCATATGCAACCATAGACAAATCCTTCCATTGTCTGATCTCATCAGCAGTTATTTTAACCTGACCCAGATGTTTCCTGTATAACATCAAAGTATCACCAAAAAAGGTAATGCTTACCATAACCAATCACTTAAAATAGAAGGGAAAAGAGATTAAATTGATGGCAAAAAAGACGAAAACTTGCAGCCCAAACATACCCTGGAATATAGCTAAGCAACAGAAAGGCCTTCTTAAATTCAAGCTCACTCAAAGCTAAGAGCTGAGGAGGAATGTGCAGCGATCCTCCATAGATTTCTTTTTTCAAAGACTTTGGAGAATGAGCTTCATAGTCAACAGATATCTCTTCTACAATCACAGTTAATCCTTGTGAATAAGAAAGGTCTTCTTTTAAATGACTCTAATTCTGATACTGACCTTGATATACTCTTCCGCCGTGTTTTCGCGAGGAACTAGGAGGAGACTTCGCCGGAGACCCAGCGGAGATCAGCCGCGGAGAGCCAGTAACAGTAACGGCGTGGCTAACTTTAGACAAGATGAAGTGGTCGAGGTTGTACATCCCCAGCGAATTAAAAGCTTTCCTGAGCAAATTAAAAGCTGATTCCTCTGGAATCGAAGACAGTCTCTGCCTCGACTCGTCGTTTATCGGAGGACATTTGTGTTTGCTGTAGATTTTCTCCAAAACGGTTTCGACCCGTGCCGGAAGAGCGATCGCTGATCGCTGCGAAGAAAGTTGATCACCGCCGTGAAAATATGAAGTAGAAGTTATCATTTTCTTCGTCGTCGGAATCGCACACTCTCTTCTCTCTCTCTTTCTCGCGCACACACCAGTGGAAACAGTTTATGCAGAACTTTTAAATAAAATAAAAATAAAAAGAGCCTTTAGTGATGTGATTCCTTGATTTGATTATACAAGAAGAAAGCTTTTTTTTTTTTTTTTCTGTTAGATTTTATTTGACTTGATGGCTAGATTCGATTTTGTCTCTCTACACAAATTCATGTAGCCGTTGACAGTGGTATTGACAACTATACCATATTTTTAGCCATTTAATTACCAAAATGCCGCCCCAGTAATCATATATATAATTGGAGACTTTTTTACTCTCCTCTTAGAGCATCCACGTCAGCAGGCGATTTTATCCTACGTGTCGTCTAATCACACAACCTTTGGTGTTCATTTTTCTCTATTTTCCGGACTTGACAGGGCTGTTACATTTTTGGCCCGTCTGAATATATTATGAATCGAAGCCCAGTTTCAGGAGGCCTAACTATTCATGCAACTAACAAAGGAATAGGGTTAGCTCATTTTTTGATAGTCTAATCATCTCTTTTGTATGGTATCTGCAGCGCTCCTTAACTGAATCTATGTTTCCCGACGAAGCTCAATCGGTGATCGATAAGCCCAAGACTTTCTCTCCGATCTTGGTCGTGGCCTTTCCCCTTCCTCCACATGCAAATCGACACCACTCATCCACCTTCCCGTGACAACGTGACAACGTTACAACGACTAATTGATTCCTCAGGTTATTAAAATCCCATCAATTGATACAACTGCAAAGCGAAACGGTGCATCCATGGCAATACTCCATGTAATTTTTCACTCTCTCCTCTCATAGTCAAACACTTATGTTGTTATCCTGATCATAGTTGATCTCTTTTTCTTAAAATCAGATTTTGGCGATGCCTTATTCGAGGAGAGTTGTCTTGGCTGGCTGTGTATATGCCTTGATTGTAGGCTTTCTCGAGTCTGTTTTTTTTCTATTGAATTAAGTGACCTATCTCTCAGGGTGGGATTGATGAGCTATAAATTTTGATTGCAAAGTAATGGTTATTCAGCAGCCTTCACCGGAAGATTCGCCGCCAAAAGTGTAATCTCTTTTCATGATGTCTGGCCTTACGCAATCCATCTTCACGGTTACTTCTATAGTTCTACGTTGACGATTGAGGTAAATTTTCTTATTTGATTATACTGTTTGCACTATTACAGATGGTTTTTCAGCTGTGTTCCTTAAAATATGTGGATTGCTTGCTACTGCTCCTTCGAACTGAAATTACATAAAATTGTTTCGAGTCTCAGTCCGGGGGATCTTTATA
Organism: Orychophragmus violaceus; assembly: GCA_030180135.1. Lineage (NCBI taxonomy): Eukaryota > Viridiplantae > Streptophyta > Magnoliopsida > Brassicales > Brassicaceae > Orychophragmus > Orychophragmus violaceus. The sequence goes on along the minus strand of CM058232.1, from coordinate 17,689,559 downwards.
AGTTCTATAGCTCTGCTTATTACATTGCAAGTTAAGCTAGAACTTGGTACAATATAGCTGCTGTAGAAATCCATTTTTACAGTTTTGCATTTGTATTTGAGTGGTTAAGCGTAGTATGTTGAGACTAAAGAATTATGCTTTCCCTGTTCTTCGCTTTGTACATGACTGTTTTAAAGTTGATTTTGATGTGTGTTACTGAATTTGTTGCTTCTTGGAGGATTGGTCATATGATGTGGACACTTGACTATGCAAGTGTATATGATGCTATTTGTGGTTATGATTGCAGTCAAAGAAGCTAAAGATATATTTGCTGCATTCTCATGTAAAGTTTCCTACTTATGTGCTACATACCATTAGCTATTATGAAATTGGTTTCTTGACGTGCATGTGCATGTGTATGTGAAGCTCTTCGGGGTTATGATTGGAGTCAAGAAGCTAAAGATATGGTTGCTAAATTCTCAGGTAATATTTTCTGCTTCTGTGCTATTTACCCTTGGATATTATGAAAATGGTTTCTTGACGTGACTGTGCAGGTGTATGTTAAGCTACTCGGGGTTATGATTGGAGTCAAGAAGCTAAATATATGGATGCTGCATTCTCAAGTACGTCATTAAAATTCAAATGCTGGTTCGACTCAGATGATTATTTTCTCTACCCTAAACTGAGCATGATTCAGTATCACATCATGAGCACTTCTCTCTAGCAGCTGTTGGAAGAATTTTTCTTATCTCTTTTCTATATTAAGTTTTGTGATGATGACAACTAAACATTGTTTGCCTTGACCTATTTCTATTAATAGGTTATTGTCCATTAAGTCGTCGTCTAGATATGAAGTAGCTTCTCTACTCACATATCTCACTGATGTGTATTCCTTTGATCTTTCTTTTTTTGTTGCAGGCAATGTCCGGACAATATCTGTGTAATCGTCAAAAACCGTCTCTTACGCATACAAGAAAGCTCTAACGGAGAGTGCCACGGTACCCCAGCAGGTCAGGTTCTTTATGCTCCTCTTTTTAAACTTATCGATTCAGTTGATTCAAGGAGCAAATCTTATGAATTCTCTCAGTTAATAGAGCAACAACAACCCTTTAATTTTGTGAAATCAGAGGGGCTTTTCAGTGCCACAAATCTAACTGCCCAGAAAATCAGACCACATACGCTATTCGCAAGCAGCCTGCCAACTGCTCCTCAAAGCTAATGGTATACCACGTCCGTTTGCTAATGGCGGCATGCAGCATGTTCTGATCACGGGTCCCAGTCCAACACCACCACCACCACCTCCACAAGTCTACCAAACTCAGCCACAATCTTGGCCAGCTAAGCCGCATCAACAACAACACATATTTACTTAGTACAAAAGAAAACACAGATTTGCGGTTCCACCGCCAATGCAATTCCATCCTCCTCAAGGAATGCCGCCGCCACCAACTCCCCATTTTCTTCATCACTAACAAGGCTTTGGCGGTCTAATGCCACCACCACCACCTTCTCAAGCCATGGGAATGCACCAACTTGGGTGGCCGCCGCAATACATGCAGCACGGTCGACCACCACCGCAACAACAACCTATGCTCCACCATCATCGCATGTCTATGCCTCCACCACCACTACCACCACCACACCAAGGCTGAGTGTTGACTATTTGTAAGCTCTTTCTTTCATGACAAGTAAACACAAGGATTTTTCTCACCAACTCCCCATTTTTCTCTAATCCAAAACAAAAGCGACAAGAGAGACATGCGAGAGAAAGGGAGAGAAAACACAATATGCTAAAATTGTCTTAACGTCTGCTGTAAAAAACTAATTTGTTTACTCTCTATCCCTCGAGGTTGCTCTTTACACTAAACATGAGTGATTGAACACAGATGGTTAGTTGATTCTAAATCATTGAGATGAAACCATAAGTTTTGATAGAATCGGACAGAGTGATCAAAAGTCTCTTACAATTGTAACATAATCTGGTTGTTCTCTGTAACAATCTTTAGTATTCAACAAATTGTGTTTAACTTCTAGATGATAAAAAACATTCTACGTTTTCGTAAGACCCTAAAAATGTTCACAAGGACAAACAAGCCCCGCGCGTGCGCGGGGCATAAGATCACTAGTTCCCACAATGGCAATCGGTGAACTTTGTGTCGCTTCAAGAATTTGTAGCTTTGTTGGTTTGTCTGCCGCCGCCTACAGCTGACGGCAGGTTTCTATTCGTTTATATACCTTTAAAAAAATCAATGTTCGAAATTTACTTTACGATTGAATGCTGACGATTATGGTCGACAACAACATGTAAACAAACAAAAATTTACCGTCAAATGCTAATCGCCAGACACTATTATCAGCCGCCAAATACTAGCCACCGATAACAGGCAGACAAACATCTTTTTATCCAATTTTCAATAATCAAGTATCAAGTCATTTTAAGATATCTCAATTTCAAAATTTATTCTCGGAGGAGCCATTTCTTCGTTTTGAAAGCAAAAAGATTAGTCTTTTCTCTCTTTGGTGAATTGGTAAATTGTGATACTGAGTTTGATTACAAATTCAATTAGGGCCGTCAGCTCAATATTTTTTTTTGGGAGGGCCACAAAATTTGAAAGACCTATAACCAAAAATTTGAGACCTTTAAAAAGAAAATTCAATTTTTAATGAAATTCTATTTGGAAAACATTTATATGAGTTTTTTTAAAGGAAAGTGATGGTTATAAAAATAAATTATACATTTAAAAAAATTTAATACCAAAAAAGAAATCATTTTCATATATATATATATAAATCATGGTTCCTGGATGGTCGCACTCCTAAGCCGGCTTTGAAATCAATCCAAGAATGAGTGGTACCGTACGTCGACTTTTAGCTCAATTTGCTTCGAACCAGGATGCTGGTTCAAGGTGTTTTCTTCAGAGTTTCTTAGCTCACTGTTTCCATTTGCTCTTTTTTGCCCCCCACTGAATCTACATTGATGAAATTCAGCAAAGGGAAACGTAATTTCGATTTAACTTCTCTTGTTTGTTTATTAAAGGTTTTTTTTCTTTTCTTTTGTGGAAATTTGTTTGTATTAGACTGTCTTGTCTTACAATTCAACTCTCTAGTCAGATTTTGGTGCAGGCAAATATCATCAAACATAAGAACATTATTATCGACGCCAAATCTAGTGTTAATGGAGAAGGTTTGAGCTTTACTTTGCTGTCTTTAATGATGAACACCGAGATGCAGTAGAAGAATATTTATAGTTTATTGACTGATATGACATTTTCAGCAGGACGCATCTTTTTCTGAAGGCAAACCTTCTTATCTTATGGTGTCAAACGGCATCGCCATGATTATCACATATGAGCATAAGTTTGGTTCTGGTGTTATATATGGGTTTAGCACCCATCCAATTAGCAAGGCCCAATATTTGTTCTCTGTAAAAAAGTCGGCCCAACAGAAACGAACTCGGTCCAATAAGCAAAAGGCCCGAATAAAGTATCCAAACCGAGCCCATCACCAACAGCTCGGCTCGACTCGGCCCAGGACATTCAATCGGCTCGGCTCCACTAACAGACAAGGAAATGATCGGCGTGGCCCATCTCGTCATCGTGTACGGCCCATCCGCACGAGCTCGACAAGAGGTCAACGGCCTGTAAAAAGTACGACCTTATTTTACTATAAATAGGAGTCGTCACTGTACACAAATATAAATTTTTGGGATTTGTGCACTTCTCACTACTTTCTCTCTCTAGAGTTAATACTTTCCGAATTGTAAACCGAGCTCGTCTTTCGACCAGCTCGGGCTCTCTTTCTGAATACACAATACGCTCGTTACCGAGCAACCTACTCTCTTTTGATACACGTCACCGAATGTCTCCTTCTCTTTCTTGATTCGTTACCGAACCTAGCCAGTTCCTCTTTAAAGATAAACTTTGACCCTCAGACCCGAGCACATCAACTCTCCCGAGCAGGACGCGTGTTTAAAATCTTTGTGACAAGCTCGGTTATCACAATTGGTGCCGTCTGTGGGGAATAAAAGTTTTTCTTCACTAACGGACAGGTTCAACAATGAAAGGATTACCACCGAATCGGGACTTCATCCTCATGCCAGACAAGTCAAGCTCGGGGACGATCTCTCAAGCGAGGGGCCAACATCAGCCCCATCACGTCTCTCAGCCTTAATACTACTAGCCAATTCCTCGAAGGTCTCTATGTGATCCATAGGATGCTCGCCAGAGAGACCGTGAAACTGATGCTGCCCAACCAGTGCGTAGTACTCTGGCTTCAGCTCAAATTCAGCTCTGGTAAATGGAGGTGGTCGAATTGCAGACCGATTAGCATAGAACTGATCCGGTATGTTATAGTCAGCAAGTGTCTTCTTGTGACTAGCTTCCTGTTGTGCATGTTCCGCGCCCACGGCAACATCTGGCACGATGGGGTTTCCTTCCCCATCCAGTTTCTGACCTTTTGCGTTGCATATATAACCCTCCTGGTCTCGTAAAATGTCGTCCTCACCGCGAATCAGAATCACAGGTTCCATAGAAAGAATCCTGCTAAGTGTTCAAGCGCTTGGTATCAGTGGTCGCGTCCGGTGTCGATCGATTCAAGACGAGTGTTGATCGACACTATACGATTCCTGCAACACCAAACAAACAAGAACGTGAGTAAAATAATAAAATTTAAAAATACTTAGTCTAATTAACTCAAATGAGTCCCCGGCAACGGCGCCAAAAACTTGATAGGTGTCAAATTAAATCTCTGTTCTACTGCAAGTGCACAGTTAAGCGAATGAAGTATTTCAAGGTATCGTACCCACAAGGACTCAAGAATCACGCGATAGATTATGAGTGGTTGAATTAAGTTAAGCAAAACAGATTGTAAGGTAGTAAACAAGGAGCAAGTAAACGAGTGCAATGAAGCGAGTGTTGGCAATTAGCGAAGCGTAAGGTTTCAGGAATTTCTCAGGAAATCAGGATATCAGATAACAAACAATCAGGATTCAATCTATTAGCGTTCTTGAACTAGAATCACAGAATTAAAACTAACCAGCTCTTGCTGTGATAGTTATCTATGTCTAACAACCTAGCAAGCAAACTCTCGTTGCGAATCCTAGAGTTCTAAACATGCATTAGTTCCAAGTCCTTTCGTTCACAATTCCTCTAGACCAAATCTCTTTGCGAATAGATAAACTGCTCACCTAAATCCTTTCTAGCTAATTAACCAACTCTCGTTGTGAAAATCAACCTAATATCAGTAATCTAAATGGCCAGTTCAGATTAAGCGTTAAGAACGATTTAGATGAAGAACTAGATGATGAATCCATATTAATCAATTACTCTAACATTCCTAGAAATCCTTAACGAGAATCCCTAACCTAGCAAGAGATCTACTCAGACATTTCAATCATCACCAAAGACATAGTTGAAATAGATATCATATATAAAACCAAAAGAGTAAGAACAGGGGTTCAAAATCAAGTCTCTCTCGAGTACAAGACCAGCCTCAAATCTCCTAATCTAATAGAATAATCTGTAGAATAAAACTTAGCCTCAACAATGGCTGAGAAACCTAATTAATAGTCTAAAACACGTTTTGGGCCTTCTTGTAAATATGGGAAACTTCTGGGTAAATATGCAAATCTCCAAAAGCTGTATTTTTGATGCGCAGGAATTTCGTCCTTTAGTGGTGTCGACCGTGTCGACCGACACCAAGTGCAGACGCACCCAGTGAACTCTGTGAAATCCATGTATGCTGCCAAATCACTCCAAAAGCTCCCAGAATCTCCAGATAAGCTCCAAACGCGCTAAAATCTGTAAAACACCTAAAGGACTCGAAAGACTCTATAAAAGACTCGATTATGTACATATATCATGGCTCAGAACACCTAAAAACCATGATATATCAACTCCCCCACACTTAGAATTTGCTTGCCCTCAAGCAAATAAAGAACCAAAGCAATGAGAAAGAGGTTTGAAAAGTCAGAAACTCATTTCATCTTAGGAGCATTCACATTCACATTCACATTCACTTAGTAAGCCACTGAAAACATCCATGCAGAGATCAAGACCACAATGTACTTCCCCCACACTTAGCAACTTTCCTAAGTAAACTCCACAACCAAGACAGGGCATCTAAATTCACCACACTAACCTCTGTGTACAATTAGGTGCGGTCTCACAAAGGGAGTATCGATCAGAGGACACATGGACTCAACCCAGTCAGTAGCTGACCACCAAACTGTCGGTTTCTGGTTCTTTTCTTCTCCCTTTCTCCTTTAGCAACTGATTTTTCCCTACTAGGTATCATTTTGTTTTTTCTATCATTGCACTTCCCTTTTTATTCGGGGTGTACTTTGGATATATTTCCATGGATACACAGGAGGTAATAGGTTTCTCTACCACTCCCGTGACCACTTCGAAGCTACTAGCTTATCCGCAGTTTATTTCTTTTTACTTTCAAAGGAGGGGAGAGGGGAACCATACTCAAACATGATTATAGGCTGTGTCAGGCACATCAGAGAAATCCGATCCAGATATACCAAGCCCCTGGGTGAGAAGATTAAGTCAAGATTAGAGGTGAAGTTAGTAGTCGATCCTCTGAATACCTGAGAAGATATGGGTGTCCTTGGTAGGTTGATCAGTGTGTGGTTTTCTAACAGTCATAGAGCTACTGCAGGTCTGTCCAATGGTCACTTAGTTCCTGTTTCAGCGAAAAAATTCCTCGAAAAATCATAGTTTCATACACATTTTGACTCAATAAAACAGTTTTGAAAACAAAGGACTGGCTCTAAGAAAAGAAAGCAAACGGTGGTCAGTAAATACCTCCCCCACACTTAAACAACACTGTCCCCGGTGTTATCGTAGCTTGGGTTCGAGAGAACAAAGTATAATCCGGCCAAAATTCGGAAAATCAGAAACCTTACCTCCAGTCGCGGTTGGTGTCGACAGACACACATCCAGTGTCGAACAACACAAGGCTTAGGTCGACACTTTCTGATTTGAATCGAGCGTCCTCGATTATGGTCCGTGCTTTCGAGTTTGGTGTCGACCGACACGAAAGGGTGTCGATCGACACTGATGTCTGTAAACTGTTTATCACGTTCTGAACCACCAAAAACCAGAAAAATCAAAGAAACAAAACCAAAAATCAAAAAGAAAAGAAAAACTGACCCAACAGTGGGTTGCCTCCCACTCAGCGCTTGTTTTTAGTCATTAGCTTGACTATGGATAGGAGATTAGGCTCATGGGGGTCTCAACGGAGGCTGTGAGTGCCTCTGCGAAAGTCTCCTCATCCATGGAGGTTTGTAGGCAGTATCAGCATGAGCTTGTCCAAGGAAATAGGGAATAGATCCAGGGCGGGAGCGAAGCTTGGGTGAGATAGAGCGTTTCCCTGCATTCACAGCAATGAAGTTAGGAGGATTGAGTTTAGAGGATGCATACCTTCGCTTTAGTGGATGTCTGATGTTTGGAGCTTTCTGCTTATGAGCAGTTGCAGGTTCTGGAGATGTTAGAGTAGATTACTGAGGAACCACCATCTTATCTTCTCCAATATCAGACATTGTAGCCTCATAAATCTGAGCTTCTTGTTCTAGCTGAACATTGAAGGCTTGACCATCAATCGTGGTTTTTCGCAGCTTATCCATCTTGAAATGTAGAGGATCATCTCCCAGGTGGAGATCAATAAGATCATGCCTCATATCAATCACTGCTCCAGCCGTAGCTAAGAAGGGTCTGCCAAGTAGCAAAGGATCATCCGGTTCCATATCATATTTCAGCACCACGAAGTCTGTTGGAATCAAATAGTTTCTAACTCTGATAGGGATGTCCTCAAGAACTTCTTCTGGGATCCTCTTCGATCGATCATCTAGGATTAGAGATATCCTAGTTTGTTTGAAGTCCAATAACCCCAACCTCACAGCCACAGAGTATGGCATGAGATTCACACCAGATCCCAAATCATACAGAGAGTGTTTGAAGTTGTCCTCGAAGAATGAGCAGTCTAGCGCAAAGACTCCTGGATCTGGAAGCTTCTCTTGAATCTGATTCAGCAGCACAGAACTGACTCGCTTAGATACAATCATCACCCCTTCTTTTAAATCTCCATTGGTAGAGATCATCTTCTTTGCATATCTCTGCACACAAGGGTGAACTCGCGAGGCATCAGCTGGTGGAGTTTCATTCAGCTCTTTATCCATCACCACCATGCATTTGACCACATTCTGCTCATGTTCAGACCTCATAGGAACTCTGGGGAACGATATAGGAGGTTTGTAGACCTTCTCCTGAGCAAAAACATCAAATTTGGACGAAATTGGGTCAGCCCGACCGTAGCGTCGACCGACACTTAGTGATGTCGACCCTTCAATGTCGGGCATGGTTGATTTCTGTTCGTCATGAGAACTCGAAATTGCCGTCAGAACTGCGTGTCGACCGACATAAGAGAGTGTCGATCGACACCGAGAGCTATAGTCAAAATATCAATGTCGATTTTGGTCCGTCAAAACTATCGAACTCTGGGCTTTCAAGGGGTGTCGACCGACACTGAGGTGGAGTGTCGGGCGACGCTGAGTCTGCAGCTACGGATTCTCGACTGTTAACCACGATTTTCACAGTCTTAACCTCAAATTCTTCTTCCTGAATCAGCCTATCTTCAACTTGAACTGAGATAACATTGACGTGGGCATTCTGAGTATACTTCCCCTTGATTGAGCTTGAAATCTGACCCACTTGTGTATCCAGCTGCCTCATATGAGTGTTCAAGAACTTAAACTTCCCATTCAGATCACTGTAGAGTGCATCCATCTTCTTGTTGAAGTCCACAATAGTCTCTGCCTGCCCCTCAAGTATCTTCTCCATCATAGCTTCCAACTTACTACCATGAGCATTACCAACAGGGGGTGCCTGATAATAAGAAGCTCCATAGTTCCTTGTGAAGGAATTGTTCTGCTGCTGGAAAGGCTTCTGGAATGCAGACTTCTGAGTGAAAGAAGTAGGATTTTGAGTACCATACTTCTGAAATCCAGACCCTCCAATGTAATTCACATCTTCTTGTGCACACTCCTCAACTTCAGATTCCTCATGGGGCTGCTTCTTCCCAAGCAAAATGCTGTAGACAGAATCAATCTTGTTATTCAACTCAGCTATATGTGAGTTATCAGCTTTGCCACCATTCTTCTGTCTCTCCACATCAGCATTCTTGACACTATTGCTAGTTACCAAGTTATCAATAAGCTCCTTGGCTCCTTCTGGGGACTTAGTGTAGAAGTTCCCATTACATGATGCGTCCATAGCCATCTGATACCACAAATCCACACCTCCAAAAAGATACATAACAGCTCCACCTCAGAGAAACCATGGTGTGGACAATCTCTTTGGTACCTCTTAAACCTCACCCAAGCAGTTTTAAAAGGCTCTGTAGATCCCTGCTTGAAGGTCAAGAGCTCCTGTCTAAGATGATCGGACCTAGCATCATCATAAAAGTGTTGAAGGAATCCCCTCTTGACTGCATCCCAAGTGGTCAAAGATCCCGGTGGTAGCTGTTTCAACCAGTGAGCTGCTTATCCATTAAGAGAGAATGGAAAGAGCTTGCAAAAAAGATAATCAGAAGAGACTCCCTCAACATTAATACTACTAGCCAATTCCTAGAAGGTCTCTATGCGATCCATAGGATGCTCGCCAGAGAGACCGTGAAACTGATGTTGCCCAACCAGTGCGTAGTACTCTGGCTTCAACTCAAATTCGGCTCTGGTAAATGGAGGTGGTCGAATTGCAGACCGATTAGCATAGAACTGACCCGGTCTGTTATAGTCAGCAAGTGTCTTCTTGTGACTAGCTTCCTGTTGTGCATGTTCCGCGCCCACGGCAACATCTGGCACGATGGGGTTTCCTTCCCCATCCAGTTTCTGACCCTTTGCGTTGCATATATAACCCTCCTGGTCTCGTAAAATTCCGTCCTCACCGCAAATCAGAATCACAGGTTCCATAGAAAGAATCATGTTAAGTGTTCAAGCGCTTGGTATCACTGGTCGCGTCCGGTGTCGATCGATTCAAGACGAGAGTCGATCGAAACTATACGATTCCTGCAACACCAAACAAACAAGAACGTGAGTAAAAAAAGAAAAATTAAAATTACTTAGTCTAAATTCTAATACTGAATCTATCGGTGAACTCAAATGAGTCCCCGGAAACGGCGCCAAAAACTTGATAGGTGTCAAATTAAATCCCTATTCTACTGCAAGTGCACAGTTAAGTGAATGTAGTATTTCAGGGTATCGTATCCACAAGGACTCAAAATTCATGCGATAGATTATGAGTGGTTGAATTAAGCTAAGCAAAACATATTGTAAGGCAATAAAAAAGGAGCAAGTAAACGAGTGCAATGAGGCGAGTGTAGGCAATTAGCGAAGCGTCAAGTTTTAGGAAGTTCTCAGGAAATCAGGATATCAGATAACAAACAATCATGATTCAATCTATTAACGTTCTTGAACTAGAATCACAGAAGTAAAACTAACCAGCTCTCGATGCGATAGTTATCTATGTCTAACAACCTAGCAAGCGAACTCTCGTTGCGAATCCTAGAGTTCTAAACATGCATTAGTTCCAAGTTCGTTCGTTCACAATTCCTCTAGACCAAATCTCTTTGCGAATAGATAAACTGCTCACCTAAATCCTTTCTAGCTAATTAACCAACTCTCGTTGTGAAAATTATCCTAATATCAATAATCTAAATGACCAGTTCAGATTAAGCGTTAAGAACGATTTAAAGAACTAGATGATGAATCCAAATTAATCAGTTACTATAACATTCCTAGAAATTCTTAACGAGAATCCCTAACCTAACAAGAGATCTACTCAGACATATCAATCATCACCAAAGACATAGTCGAAATAGATATCATATATAAAACCAAAAGAGTAAGAACAGGGGTTCGAAATCAAGTCTCTCTCGAGTACAAGACCAGCCCCAAATCTCCTAATCTAATAGAATAATCAGTAGAATAAAACTTAGCCTCAACAATGGCTGAAAAACCTAATTAATAGTCTAAAACATGTTTTGGGCCTTCTTGTAAATATAAAAAACTTCTGGGTAAATATGCAAATCTCAAAAAGCTGTATTTTTGATGCGCAGGAATTTCGTCCTTTAGTGGTGTCGACCGACACTAAAATGGTGTCGACCGACACCAAGTGCAGACGCACCCAGTGAACTCTGTGAAATCCATGTATGCTGCCAAATTACTCCAAAAGCTCCTAGAATCTCCAGATAAGCTACAAACGTGCTAAAACCTGTAAAACACCTAAAGGACTCGAAAAACTCTATAAAAGACTCGATTATGTACATATATCATGGCTCAAAACACCTAAAAACCATAATATATCAAGCCACAAATACCCAAACAACCGAGCAGGATACCTCCGTCTTGTTCATGGCTCTCATGACGCAAATAACCGAATTATCCCAAGGAAGTAATGCCTGTTTCGACCAGCTTGCAACGGCGCATGCAATATGCCAAGGATAGATCAACGATCTATGGACGTCGAGCCAGCAGGCATCTGCTCCTTGGACCCGACTCAACCGAGCGTTATTCAAAGGAACAACTCCTCCAAGCAACCCCAGAAGCAGAACATTTTCGCAGCAAACCGAGGAGACAGTTGAACCTCCCAACACTGAAATCCCGAATAATTCAACGCAGGACACGCACAGGGATAACGAGATCGAAGAATTGAAATGGATGCTGAAAAATATGACATCAAAAGTCCACCAGGCGATTAACTTGGCACCCGAAATCGATCGCGTACTAGAAGAGACCCATAACACCCCTTTTACTCGACGACTCATGGATACCCAAACCGAGCACCCAGCTTCTGCAGTCAAGATTAAAATCATGACATACTGTGATACCCCGTATCAAAAATACGGTCAACGGGCAGCAGAAAGTCGACCGGGGGCAAAATTGTCATTTTACCAAAGTCGGGGGTAAAATGGTAATTTTGCCAAAGTTTGAGACGGAAGCCGAGACGGGCCAAATATTCTTATTTTTGGACATAAAGAATGTTTTGAAGACCAGAATTGGAAGAATTGGAGCAGAAACATGTTTTACGGCTTGTCGGGAATGGAAACCGACAAACCCGAAGAAACTTCAAAAATTCATAACCGGAGCTACGTAAGTCCGAACGGAGTGATTCGAAATGCTAAATTCATCAAATAGCATGGAGAATCGGATTGTGGAGTTTTGAAGATTTATGGGAACATCCAGAGGGTTTTTAAAATATTAAACGTAAGATCGAGGAAACCGAAGCGTCGGGAAAGAGCGGGTTTAAGACTTGGTTAAGGACGGTTTGGGACGGTTTAGATGGGTGTATTGGCACAAAAACTCCACCAAGGACAGGTGTTATCACCCCAGAGGCGCCACTTCTCAGCTGTTTGTGCAATGCATGAGTTTAGGTTCAAAGAACCTCATTTTTGCATGCAAACTCTCAAATTCATTTCACCAAAAAGGGAATGATTCATTCACTCACTATCAAACTCTCTCTACCCACGACACACTACCCTCTCTCCTCTCTCCAGATTCATCTGGAAAACCCAGAAACTCCCTTTGAATCTTCAAAGAAACCCCAAGAACACCAAGAACATTCTTGAGTGTTCTTCATAGCCTCTTACACCAAAAATCCCATAACTCTCTCAATATAAACCTAAATCCACTTCTGCAAAGTGCTATAGCTTCCTATCTCCCTCCTCTACAATATCCAGCCAGCCACCGTCGTCTTCGTCGCCAGATCTCGCCGGAATCTGGCCGGGAAGCATCCGCAGATTAGGGTTTTGGGGAATCTCTCTATTCCTTCATCAGATCTGAATGTTTTGAAGCCATGGATGGCTAGATCTTTTCTTTGCGGTCAGTTTGATAGGTGGATCGTCTTCTGAGTCACCGGAAAAAGGGGTGAACCGGCCGGTCAACGCCGGACCACCGCCGGTCAACGCTGGAGAAGTCGCCGGAGAAGTCACCGGAGAAGCCCAACCGCCGCCAATCTTCAGCCGGTTCTTCAAGGAGTGTGATGGGATGGTTTGATTCAAGATTTTGGTTGGTTTAAGGCTGGTTTAGCCTTGGTCAACGGTTAGGTCAAACCGGTCAATGTTTGACCAAAACCGGTTTAACCTAACCGGTTCTAATTAGACCGGTTCAGTTGGTTCAGGTGGTTCAGTGGTTCAACCGGTTTGGTTTGGAAAGTCAACCGGTTTGGTTTGGAAAGTCAACCGGTGCGGTCAAAGTCAACGGTCAACAGTCAAAGTCAACGGTCAACAGGAGGTCAAAGTCAACGCCGGTCAACGCGTTGACTCCGGCCATTGACTACTTGCGATTCATGTCAGGGTGTTCGGGAAGCCTCGGGGTTCGAGTTCGTGCGTACGGGAAGTTCGGGTTTCAGTTCGGAGGTCTCGGGATTCATACCGCGTTAGACCGTCATTTCGCGCCTATCTCACTGTGAGTCGGCTCACAAACCTTTAGATTCATTTAGACCGAGAATCGAGAAACCGTAGTGCTAGGATTGCATACCCGTTAATTAACCTGATTAGTAATTAATAATTAATTGGACATTTAACGTTAAACCGGTTAGGATCGGATAAGCATGTTAGGGTTTAACAGAATTAAAAGGTTAATTGGTTGTGTGCCGCTAGGTCGTTAGTAACGATTGATTGATGCATTCATATAGATATCGTTTTAATAGGACCGTGTATGCATATATATGTATTAAGAACGATAATTAATGAATCTATATATGGGAATTAAGACGACCTTAAAATATGAGTTAAACCTAAACAAACGTATAGAATATTGTAACGGGATCGGGGTTTAGGTTTAATAGCGGGATTGGGAAATGAATAAAGTTAAGTAATAATGAGACGTCGGGGAGTTAGTAAGTTTACTAACTCTAAACCGACAGATCGAGAAGTTAATAAAAGATATCTAGAATGGGTTAAATAAGGAATGTGGTGAGTTTGTAAGCCGTCTACGGGTTAGCAATCCGCTAACCCAAGGTAGCGGACGAGAATAGATTAAAAGACTTAGAAACCCTAATAAGCCTGCTTGTGTTGTGATTGTGTGATTGTGTGATTGATTGTGATTGCGTGATTGTATTGCTGTTGTTGTGAGCTTTGTGTGCAAGCTTGTTAGACTGCTCGGAGTTGGGCCGAGCAGTTGCTGTGGATACTTACTCTGGTCATGGGACCGGATAAGTTAGTAGTGCTGACTAGGTATCTTACCTAGTCAGAGCGGTGCGATTGATAGTGTAGAGGGTTGCGGAATGGTTGGGGTTTGCTATTATTATTAATATTGGCTGTGTGATCTGTGCTAGAGTCCCAGCGAGTCTGCGTGTTTATATTTCTGCACTAGGACTCTAGGGTTCGATAGATTCCGCATGCCTAGGTTTTGTTTACGTTCCGGTACTTCCGACTCGATTGGATCCTAGGGTTTTACCTAACCGGGTCATGGTGATTCCGGTTATGGTGTTAACCTATCGAGTGACGCCGGTAGGTGTGTGATTCGGAGAATACGGGGTCATGGCCTAGGGCCGAATCACATGGAAACTCTGGCTATCTAGGGGTAGTCCGAGTCACCGCGTATCGATGGACGGAGAACGGTGTCCTATTCGTGGGTCCTTGTGTACACGTTTAGGAGTCGTGGGTTAGTTACCACATAGGTGACATTGTAAACCCGTGGAAGTTACCGAGTTCGTAGGGCCCAGTGTTGTTTGATATTCCTTTTGTTGCGCGATAGATAGATCGAGTCCAACCGAGGACATGCGCCGCAGTGCCTTCGATTCCCTTAATTCTCTTTATCTTTGGCATTGGTTGTGTGTGTGGGTTTATCACGACATGGTAGTGCGTGATCGACCATTTATTCCTGTTGATTGTTATTTTGGGTTTTGGGGTGGGAATCTGTAGTTCTAGATAGACTAGAAGCCATTAGTGGGGAGCCGATTCACTGGGTGATCTTAGATCGCTTATTAGACTCTTTTTGTGTTTTTTCAGGTTTAGCAGCGACGGACGCTGGAGGCCTCGGTGTAGTTTCGGGATGGCTTGTGACGGGATTTGATTCGGGGTTTTGGATGTTTTATTTTCGGTTCGGCTTTGGCGCCATTTTATGTGTTGGATTTACTTATGTGCTTTGAGATGACGATTGTTTGTAAAAAATTCTATTAAACGTTGTGTTGAACGTTTGGTTACTCAGAAATGAAATTGTTTCCCTTATATGAGGTTTCGTCCGAACCGACACAACTCACCGAAGTGGTACAAGGTGTACAACTTGTATTACGGAAGTGAGGATAGCGAGGTCAAAGATGGATTAGTGCGAGCCTTTGTCTCAAACCGATCCGTCTCTGACTTCGTCCTGTGACGAACTTTTCCTGTTCGACTTGCTCGGGTTCGATCGGTCATGTTCTTGTTTGATTGTTGACCGGTCAGCTCGACGGTCAGCGGAGAATGGGAAAGGGGCGTTACACATACGATGGAAAGACCGACCCAAGGCATTTTATGACGGCCTTCCGCATAGCGATGGGTCGAACCAACTTCAACCTCGGAGAGCGAGATGCAGGTTATTGCCAGTTGTTTGTCGAGCATCTGACCGGCTCGGCTCTGGATTGTTTCTCTCTTTTAGAACCAAACTCAATCGACGGATATAACGATCTGACACACGCCTTTCTCAAACACTACTAAATGTACATACAAGAAGAAGTATCCAATGCCGATCTATGGGCCATCTCTCAAGGACCAAAGGAAAGTCTCAGATCGTACATCACCCGTTTCAAAAGCATACTCGCTAAAATCATGATCACTGACAGCGAAGGACTACCCGCCCTTTGAAACGGCCTATGGTACGAATCGAGCTTCCGAGAAGAACTAAAAAAGAACAGACCGAGCTCACTTGAAGACGCCCTCCACCGAGCATCAATCTTCATTGACCTCGAGGAGGAGAAAGAAAATCTTGCAAAACAAATTCGGACCCAAAAGCTCCAGTTCAAAATAAAAAACCGAGAAGAGCTCCGAGCAATATGAACCACGACAAAATTTCGACCAAGACTATAAGAGATCCAAAGAGGAAGACATGGCAAGAAAGGGAAAGTCGTCCTACTACGTCAGCGACCAACCGCAGGACTACCGACAAGACAAGGAGCGATGATAAGCAAACAATAGTTTTATTGATGAATCCGAAAGATACAAACTCCAGAGTATGATCTTAGAGCCAGAATCTCTTGATCTCACAGACGAGAATCAAGCTCAAACAATCAAAAGCTACTCGAAACTATAATCGTCTCCTCTTATATACTGAGGACGATATACAGACTCGTAACAGAATTATTCAACTAACTTTTTGTTGACCAACTCCTATCCAATCAACTTGCCAGCTCAGCAGTCGAAACTTCCAGCTCAGCTCGAGTCTCCTCTGTACTTGCTAACTTCTTCTTCCTCCTATAAGCCCTTAATGGCATATCAATACCCCCATGGTCGAGTTTCAGCTTGTCCTCAAGTGAAAAACTTGGAAACTGTTGTTTCAGATCACCCACCCTCAACCAAGTCATCTCATGCTCAGCCAACCCTTTCCACTTAATGAGCACCTCCAAATATCCATCCTCATCATAGCGCTTATCAACTATATCTTCTGGTTCCAAAGTCAGCTCATCCCCATTCAACACTGTCGGAGTAAGCTGAGTGACCACATGAGCTTGTCCCACCACTGGCTTCAACTGTGAGACGTGAAAAACAGAGTGTATCTTGGAACCAGGAGGCAACTTGAGACGATAAGCGACTTTCCCAATCCTCTCCATTACTTCATATGGACCATAGTAACGTGCAACCAATTTTTGATTTAATCTGCGACTGACTGACTGCTGTCTATAGGGCCTGAGCTTCAAATACACCATCGTGCCTACCTCAAACTCCAATTCTCGACGATGTTTATCAGCGTTCACCTTCATACGGTTCTGAGCTCTTATCAGATTCTCTTTCACAATCTTTAGCACTTCCTCTCTTTCTTTCAGCATCACTTCTACTTCAAAATTCTGAGTGGAATTGGGTTCAAAAGCCAGCAAAGTTGGTGCTTCTCTGCCATATACCAGTTTAAATGGTGTGCACTGCAAAGCCGAGTGGTAAGATGTATTGTACCACAACTCTGCCCAGGGAAGGAACTTAGACCATGACTTGGGTTTAGAAGATGCAAAACACCGTAAAAACGTCTCCAAACAACGGTTAAGAACCTCCGTCTGGCCATCAGATTGTGGGTGGAAAGCGGTACTGAACCGTAACCTCGTACCTGCCACACGAAAACATTCTTTCCAGAAATGGCTGAGAAAGATTTTATCCCTGTCAGAAATGATAGACTTCGGAAATCCGTGTAGTCTGACAACTTCCTGCACAAACTTCAGAGACACATCAGCAGCATTGTATGGGTGTTTGATTCCCACAAAATGAGCATACTTGCTGAGTCTATCAACTACAACCAGAACCACATTCACTCCATGTGATAAAGGTAATCCTTCTATGAAATCCATAGACACATCCTCCCAAATCCTTGTCGGTAATTCAATAGGCTGGAGAAGTCCTGCGGGAGAGAGAGTTGAATATTTGTGAGTTTGACAGACGCTACAAGCTGCGACGTAATCCTGAACCTGTTTCCTCATCTTGGACCAATGAAACGTGGTTTGAATTCTTTGTAGCGTCCTCAACACTCCAGAGTGTCCTCCCAATAGACTGTCATGACTCTCTTTCAGAATCAAGGCAATGTGTTTGGATGATGATGGAATCACTAGGCGGCTCTTGTAAATCAGTTTCCCATCAACTACTTTGAATCCTGGTTTAACCGCTTCTCCGGCACTTATCTTCCTTATCAGCTCCTGAAGCTCACTATCTTCATCTATTTTCTTATAGAGGTCTAAGAGTTGCAAAGCGTTTGGCTTGGTTAATGACATTAACAACCGAGATATAGGTTGTATGGAAGCATGGTGAATCCGAGACAAACCGTCAGCCACCTTATTCTCACTGCCCACCTTATACTCGATATCAAATTCCTATGTCAAAACTCTTGTCAACCATCTCTGATAATCAAGCGTTACTTCTCTCTGCTCTAGCAAATATTTCAAACTCTGCTGATCTGTTCTGACCAGGAACCTTCTCCCCAACAGATAATGTCTCCACTTCAGGATGGACATGACTATTGCCATCAGCTCACGCTCGTAGATGGGTTTCATCTGTTCTCTCTCTGTTAAAGCGTGACTAAAGTAGGCAATCGGATGCTTGTCCTGCATTAGCACTGCACCCAGTCCGTAACCTGATGCGTCTGACTCGACAATAAACAACTTCGAAAAATCTGGCAAAGCTAGAACCGGAGCAGATATCATCGCTTGTTTAAGTTGATCAAAGGCTTGTTGAGCTGATTCAGACCAAAATAATTTATCTTTTTTAAGCAATTCAGTAAGAGGCTTTGCTATCATCCCATAATTCTGCACAAATCTTCTGTAATAACCGGTCAGACCTAAAAACCCTCTCAAATCCTTCACTGTTCTTGGTGTTGGCCAGTTCTGCACTGAGGTAATCTTCTCTTTATCAGTAGAGACTCCTTCACTGGATATTATATGCCCGAGATATTCCACACTCTCCTGAGCAAAAGTACATTTTTTGCGGTTAGCATACAAACGCTGTTCTTGCAACTTCTGGAGAACCAAATCCAAATGAAGTAAATGATCTTCTACTGATGTACTGTAGATCAGTATGTCATCAAAGAACACCAAAACGAATTTTCGAAGAAACGGCTTGAATATCTCATTCATTAAGGCTTGGAAAGTAGCCGGAGCATTAGTTAATCCAAAAGGAAGAACTAGAAACTCATAGTGGTTGTCATGGGTTCTAAAAGCCGTTTTCTCTATATCCTCCTCCTTCATACGTATTTGATGATAACCCGCTTTAAGATCCAGTTTAGAAAATATCCTTGCTCCATTCAACTCATCCAAAAGCTGATCTATCATGGGAATAGGATATTTGTCTGGTATAGTGGCTCTGTTAATTGCTCTATAGTCCACGCAAAACCTCCAAGACTGGTCCTTCTTCTTGACCAACAGGACAGGGCTTGCATATGGACTATGACTTGGCCGGATTAACCCTTCTTCCAGCATCTCTTGGACCAACTTCTACATGGATTCCATATGAGCGTGAGGATACCGATAGGGTCTGACACTAATGGGACCCTGACCCTTCTGTAAAGTGATAGAATGTTCACGTCCCCTGACAGGAGGTAAGCCTTTTGGATCATCAAAAACCATTGCATACTTCTGCAAAACATTCTCAATTTCCGGAGGTATCTTGATGTCAACCGTGCTCAAAACCTGAGCAGATCCAAAAGTGATCTCCACCCCTTTACTTCTGATCAAAGGTGTGTGGCCTAAATGCTTCAGTGAAACTTTAGAATGGTGTAGGTTAGGTTCTCCACGAAGAGTTACTGATTTCCCTTGAAATGTGAAACTCAGTTCATGCTTTTCCCAATCAACTAGGCATTTTCCAAGAGTACGCAGCCACTGAACACCTAATATAATATCTGCATTGCCTAACTCTAATACTATTAGATCAGTCGTGAAAGACATATCCGGCAATGACATATGTACATCCTTACACACTCCCATTCCGTGGACTGACACACCCATTCCCAACAACACCTCTAGATTGGAATTGGTTGTTGTCATCAGCTTTGTTCTTTTCACCGTAGCTGGAGAAATGAAATTGTGTGTTGCTCCACTATCTAGCATCACCACAACTTCATTGTTTTGAATACAGCCTGTTATTTTTGTTGTTGTGGGAGAACTCAGTCCCAGAAAAGAATTTAGTGAGAGCTCCATCATCTCATGATCCTCTTCGTAACTCTCCTCCTCTACTTCCACTAAACTCTGATCAAGAATCTCCATATCAAACCCATTCACTACTGTCAGTACTTGAAGCGACTTGTTAGGACAATTATGTTGCCTGGACCACTTATCATCGCATTTAAAACACAGTCCTAACATCTTCTTCTCTGCTATCTGAGCTTCTGTAAGCCTGACCTGTGCTCTTGTACTCGGCTGTCCTACATGTCGTACTGTCTGAGCATTGGAATTGGTTGGAGTCAGCTTGCTACTCCCATTTGGTAGAGGAATGTGACTGGAGTAAGATCTGTTATTGGAATATCTCGGTATCCCTTTCCCTTCCGCTTGCCTCTCCTTACACACCACTCTATACAATGAGCTATCTTCCATCTGATATGCCGTTGCAATCATTTCCGGTAAGTCATCAGGCTTGCACATATTCACAACTTCCCTCATTTCTGGCCGCAAACCATTCATAAAAATCCCTTCCAACTGCCTATCTGTTAGTCCCGACACCTGAGAAGAAAGATCCTCAAAAAGGTGTATATATTCGGCGACTGAACCTGTTTGTTTCACGGCAAAGAATGGCTGGCTCGGATCACGCAACTTTTCTCTGCTGAACCTTGCAATCAATCTTTCTTTAAAATCCTTCCATCTCTCGAAAGGTCTTATGTGAGTCTCGCTGTTAAACCAGCTCAACACATCACCGACCAGACTTACATAAACTACCTCAAGCTTCGTAGCTTCATTGTAACCGGCAATCCGAAAGAACCTTTCAGCTAATGCGATCCAACCGTACGCATCATCTCCGTCAAAGATTGGCAGTTCCACTCGTTTCAGCATTTTTTCCTTACTACTAACTATATTCTCATTCACATCCCCTTCCTCAGACCTAGAACTACGGCGGTGTTCCAAGTTAAGAAACGGTACCTCAGTTTCCGGTTGAGAGACCTTCTGTTGACCGGAATTTTCAGTCGGAATCTGTTTCGGAAATTGCTGCTCCAATATTCCACAGATTATGTCCAATCGCGAATCTACCTTCTCACTTTTCTGCTCCATCGTCTTAATCGCATCCCATAGACGCTTCTCTTTCTCCAATTGAGCCGAGGTATGTTGTGTCAACAATTTCGCCAAGGATTCCACCGTTGTTGACTGGTTATCTTGTGAATCATTCGTTGCTCTCGTCGACTTCGTCATTTCACCGCGACTGTTCCGATCCGAGCGCTCACGACGCACCAATTTGATAAGCAAACAGTAGTTTTATTGATGAATCCGAAAGATACAAACTCCAGAGTATGATCTTAGAGCCAGAATCTCTTGATCTCACAGACGAGAATCAAGCCCAAACAATCAAAAGCTACTCGAAACTATAATCGTCTCCTCTTATATACTGAGGACGATATACAGACTCGTAACAGAATTATTCAACTAACTTTTTGTTGACCAACTCCTATCCAATCAACTTGCCAGCTCAGCAGTCGAAACTTCCAGCTCAGCTCGAGTCTCCTCTGTACTTGCTAACTTCTTCTTCCTCCTATAAGCCCTTAATGGCATATCAAGCGACCATACCAAGGCCAACGTCAAGATCGGCCACCTCAAAGTCATCAGCAAGACCGACCACCCACAGGTTATCAAGATCAAAATCAAGTCTAGCCTTGGAATAACAAATTTGTTCGAGGAGGTGACAAGAGCAAACTTTTTTTGCGACTACCACCAGCGAGCATGCCATAGCACTGCGGAATGCAGAAATCTATAGGCTCTCCTCTATGCCGACTACCAAAAGGACGGCAAAAAGTTCGTACTAAATCACAACCAACCTCCCCCGAAGCAGATCAATTAGGTAACACAACCAAAGAACAAAGCCAAACGCTTCAAGCTCGTATAAGAAGAAAGAAGGAAGCAAGTGACTTTCGCCGAGGAAATCGAGCAGATAGACGCCAACACGACACCTGCAAACAAATGAGCTCGTGACGAAGAGGAAAAAGAAGGAACACCTCCACCGAGAAGATGCATCAATATGATAATGGGAGCACTACCGATGAACAACGACTCAGTCTGATCAATCAAGGTATACGAGCGACGAGCAGCAACTCTACAACAATGGCAACAAAACACCAACGACGAACTCAGAATAGGCAGTGACACCACCTTCACCGAGCAAGATGGAGAAGGGGTAGACCGACCAAAGAACGATTCACTCGTCATTGCAATGCGAATAGGCGATTGCGAAGTCTACAAGATCTTAGTCGACACCGGAAGCTCGGTTGACCTAATTTTCAGAGAAACGATACAATGTTTGGAACTCAGTAACTATCGCATCAAGCCATCCGCAAAGCCGTTGACAGGCTTCTTTGGAGACTCGATCAACACGATCGGGACTATCAAACTCCCCGTCTACGTTGGCAGAATTTCCAAGCTGATAAAATTCGTGGTCGTTGACCGACCAGCAATCTATAATGTCATTCTCGGTACGCCATGGATCCACGAGATGAAAGCGGTCCCGTCCACGTACCATCAATGCGTAAAGTTTCCTACCCCATTCGGCGTCTTCACTCTACGAGGAGACCAATGGATCTCTCAAAAATGCTTCCGCATCGAGCACAAGCTACGCCACAAGTCACAAGCTTATTTGGGCCAAGAATCGAATTGCCACCGCTCGATCGACCTCAGAAAGATGTCGTCACTCAAGTCAACATCGACATCAGCGACCACGGGCATTGCGTGGGGATCGGAGCCGACCTCCGCGAAGATCTGCGTGACAGGCTCGTCGAGTTCCTCAAGCAAAACAGCAAGACGTTCGCCTGGACCACCAACGACATGACCGGAGTGAACCCATCAATCGCATGCACGAGTTGCTTATCGATCCAGTCTTCAAACCGATCAAACAAAAAAAGAAGGAAGCTTGGCCCTAAGCATGCCAAAGCTGTAAATGATGAAGTGGAAAGACTCTCAAAGGCCGGCTCAATCACCGAAGTAAAATAACTAGATTGGCTGGCAAACCCAGTAGTGGTGAAAAAGAAGAACGTCAAATGGCGAGTATGCGTGGATTTCACCGACCACAACAAATCCTGCCCCAAGGACAGCTTCCCTTTTCCACACATCGACTGGCTCGTCGAAGCAACCGCCGGACACGACCACCTATCATTCATGGACGCCTTCGCAGGGTACAACCAAATCATGATGCATCCTGACGACCGAGAAAAGACCTCTTTCATCACCGACCGTGGCACTTACTGCTACAAGATCATGCCATTCGGACTTAAGAATGTAGGAGCAACATACCAGCGCCTAGTTAACCGCATGTTCGCCGACCAACTCGGCAAAACGATGGAGGTCTATATCGACGACATACTCGTCAAGTCCACCTCGGCGGACGACCACATCAATCATCTGGAAACATGCTTCGCGAGCCTAAACAAGTATTGAAGCTAAAACCGACCAAGTGTATATTTGCCGTCACATCGGGAGAATTTCTCGGCTATATCGTAACGAGGAGAGGAATCGAGGCAAATCCGAAGAAGATAACAGCAATCACCAAAATCCCTTCCCCGAAGAACACACTAGAAGTTCAAAGATTAACCGGACGAGTCGCAGCATTAAACAGGTTCATCTCACGATCAACCGAAAAATGCCTCCCGTTTTACAACCTCCTCCGAGCGAACAAGAAATTCGAATGGGACGCCAAGTGCGAGGACGCGTTTCAATAGTTAAAAACCTACCTGTCCACCCCACCGATCCTAGCCAAGCCCGAGGAGGGAGAGACGCTCTCCTTATATATTTCTATATCAACCTCGGCGATAAGCAGCGTGCTCGTTCGAGACGACCGAGGCGACCAAAAGCCCATTTTCTATACAAGAAAGATCTTTGACGACGCAGAAACACGCTATAACACGTTCGAGAAACTCAGGCTGGTTGTCGTCGTCTCGGCAAGAAAGCTTCGTACCTATTTTCAGTCACATTCGGTGGTTGTGCTCACGAACCAACCGATGAGAACGATCTTGCACAACCCGAGCAAATCAAGCAGAATCGCAAAATGGGCAGTCGAACTAAGCGAGTACGACATTGAATACAAATCCAGAACCAGCGCCAAGTCCCAGGTCCTAGCGGATATCCTGATCGAGCTGCCACCCGAGCTAACCATAGCCGAAGATCAAACTCCAAAGGAGAAGTGGGTATTATTCGTGGGCGACTCTTCATCAAGAAACGGTTTGAGGGTGGTAGTCAAGCTTACATCCCCGACCGGGGAAATAATCGAACAATCCTTCTGACTGGTGTTTCCAGCCTCTAACAACGAGGCTGAATATGAAGCATTGCTCGCAGGTCTACGGCTAGCCGAGGTAATAGGGGAAAAGCAAGTAGAAGTGTTTTCCGACTCCGAAATCGTGGTGAATCAATACAACAGAGAATACGAAACAAAAAACGAGCGGATGGACGCGTACCTGCAACTTGTCCAGCAGATTATCGCACAAATCGGATCAGTCACATTAACCAAGATCCCCCGAAGCGACAACTCTTCTGCAGACGCTTTAGCCGCCCTAGCTTCAACCTCTGACCCTGATCTCCGACGAATCATTCCAGTCGAATGCATAGCCCGACCGAGCATCGCCCAAGACGAAGACGTACTACTTATCAGCAAGGAGGACGAAGGAATGGACGATGCTTACAAAAGTAATGAAGAAGTCATCAAGATCACCGAGGAACCAGCCGAAGCCACTGATTGGAGAAACGAAATCAAAGAATACATCCTCAACGGAAAGGTCCCCGAGGATCGATGGGCAGCCTGCAGACTGAAAGCCCGATGCGCGCAGTACGTAATGATGAAGGACGAGCTGTTTCGATGGAGTGCCTCCAAGGCTCTCTTACGGTGCATAAACGGACAAGAAATACAGTGGGTAACCGAGCAAACCCACAAAATAGCAGGCGGAACTCACACTAGTGGCTGAGCTCTCGCCGCAAAAATCAAGCGACACGGGCACTTCTGGCCAACCATGATTGCCGACTGTGAAAAGTACGTATTCATGATGGCCGAGCATACATCAGCCAGCCG
The DNA here is from genome assembly GCA_030180135.1 of Orychophragmus violaceus. Taxonomy (NCBI): domain Eukaryota; kingdom Viridiplantae; phylum Streptophyta; class Magnoliopsida; order Brassicales; family Brassicaceae; genus Orychophragmus; species Orychophragmus violaceus. Next base: position 17,664,671 of record CM058232.1, on the reverse strand, counting down.
AGCTCCTCACTACTGCGGCTACGCCCTACCTCTTCATGCGGTGGGCGATGGACATCGTTGGACCCTCCCAGCCTCGCACCAAGAGAAGTTCATTCTAATAATGACCGACTACTTCATAAAGTGGGTCGAAGTGGAGTCTTACTCGGAAATCCACGACCTCGACGTCCAGAAGTTCGTATGGAAATACATAATCTGTCGCCACGGCGTCCTGTACGAGATTGTAACCGACAACGGATCCCAATTCATATCTAATCTATTCGAAGGGTTCTGCGCACAATGGAAAATTCTCCTGAGCAAATCCACCCCGAGGTACCCAAAAGGAAACGGGCATGCCGAGGTAACCAACAAAACAATCATCGATGGACTCAAAATGCGAATGGAGAGCAAAAAAGGCCTCTAGGCCGACGAGCTAGACGGCGTCCTATGGTTCCACCGAACAACGCCAAGAACTTCGACCGGCCAGACACCTTTCTCCATCTCCCACAAATGGAAGCAATGTCTTCCGCTGAAATGTGCATCCCAACAATCCGCCTGAGCGTCTCACCCGAGCACGAAGAATTGAACAACAACATGATTATCGACCGACTCGATCAGGCGGAAGAACTACGCGACCGAGCACTATTACGCCTGCAAAACTACCAGCAGCAAATCACCCGTCACTACAACAAGAAGGTCAAAGGGCGACGCTTTGTTAAAGGAGATATCGTGATGTTGAAGTATTCGAAAACACTCGTGAGTACCGAGCAGGGAAACTCGGGGCCAACTGGAAAGGTCCATACATCATCTCCAAGGTAGTAAAGCCAGGCGTGTACGAGCTCGTCACAAAGAAATAGGAAGCCATTCCACGCCAACAAACTCAAACGCTACTATTACTAGACCGACCGAGTAGCATGGAAGAACAATGCAAACAAAAAACCCGAGCGTCTCGCTCAAAAAAAAACCCGAGCATCTCGCTCATAAAAAAAATGAGCTCGCTATACACGAGTTCAGAGTATCAATATGTAATGTGAACTACGATCGACTTGATCCCTTTTCGGGGTACGTAGGCAACCTCTCACGAGGCTCAGCTATATCAATATATAAATTTTATCAAGTATACTCATTTTTAGTCACCCGAACAAATCAACATTCTGGCCAAATGTTCGATACAGCACGACCGAAGTGTGCAAGCTGGGCCCAGTTCCCGCAC